>PVIW01002762.1:0-199703 GCA_004026585.1 Noctilio leporinus | reverse complement strand
GGAAACCCCATCCCAGCAGGTGCAGCTAAATCAAGTCCAGCATCTAAACCAGGATCCACACCTTCTCCCCTCTCATCAGCCAAAATGGCTTCATCCAGTAAGTAGTTCAGCATCCAAATCTGATAAAGATTTGGAAACACAGGCTATACTGCTTAATGAACAAGTACTTTTGTTAAAAGTTGCCCTTGAAGGTGTGGAGGAGAAAAGGGATTTCTACTTTGGGAAGCTGAGAGAGATTGACAAGACTGCTCTGACAGGGAGAAACAGGGAAATGGTACAGAGATTAAGAAGCGTAATTGGTAGGTATAAAATAGACAGGGGAATGTTACCAATCGATAGGAAATGGAGAAGCCCAAGATCTTATATGCATGACCCATGGACATGAACTAAGGGTAGGATTACTGTAGAGAATGGGGGAATAGGGTGGAAGAGCTCAAAGGGGGAAAATTGGGATAACTTTAATAGCATAATCAATAAAGTATATTTAAGAATTCAAAATATAGATATAAAGCTTGGAAATAAATTCAGTTAAAGAGTGAACCTATCTAATAAATGCAGAAACTCTGAAAATCTAGAATTAAAAGACCGAAAATCTGATCAAAGAATAGGCAAAAACCTGCTCAGATCACAAATTCTATCTTAAAAAATAATGAAAAGAGTCTCAAGTTCACCCATATTCAGAGAAATAAAGATTAAAAAGTGGTATTTTTGCCCACAGTTAACCGAAAATTCAGAAATTAAATAGCCCACTGCTGTATTTTCTTTCTTTCTTTTAAATTGATATTGCAGGGAATACATTTTTTTCTATAGTTTAAATTTCATCCTATTCATGTCTTTATATTTAAGTTATGTCTCTTACAAACAACACCAAATTGGGTCTTGCATTTAGACTAACAATTTCTGCCTTTTAATTGATGTGTAATCTGTTTGCTTTCAATGTATTACCAAGAGGGTTGGGTTGAAGAGTATCACATTGCTACTTGATTTCAATTAGCGTGATTTATTCTTTGTTCCTTTCTTCCTCTTTTCCTGCCTTCTTTTGTTGTATTTCATTTGTCTTCTTTATTGGCCTTTAGTTGTATCTCTCTCTATTACTTTAGTGGCCCTAGGATTAAAACGTGCCTTTCTCACATAGCACAGTCTATTTTATTATTATTATTTTAAAGATTTTATTTATTTTTAGAGAGAGGGGAAAGGAGAGAGGCAGACAGGAAGGGAAACATCAATGTATGGTTGCCTTTCACCTGCCTCCAGCTATAGACCTGGCTGGAGACCTAGTTAGGTCCCCTGGCTGGGAATAGAACCAGCAACCTTTGGGTTGGAAGACCAGAGCCTATCCACTGTGCCACCAGCCAGGGCCACAATCTATTTTAAATTCATGTTATACTGCTCACAGAAGAACCTTGTAATGATGCATTTCTATGTATCCTCCCTCAGCCCCCTGTTTATATTTAGTGACATTTTATACTTTTATTTCCCTGTTTCCCTTCCCCTTACAATGAGGATCATTTCCCTTTGCCTAAAGAACTAATTTTAGTATTTCTTTCAGTGTAGATGTGATGGCAAGAAATTCTCTTACCTAGCTTTTGTGAAAATGTCTTTATTTCAGCTTCCTTGCTGAACAATATTTTCACTGGATATAGAATTCCAAGTTGAATTCCAGAAATAGATTGCCTATTTTCCTTTCTTTGAACTGTTTAAAAGTGTCATTTCCGTACCTTCTGACTTTCATAATTTCTGAGAGAAAGATAATTTTTGTTCACATTGTTGCTTCTCCTAACTTCACATATAATGGTCATCAATTTAACCATTATGTGCTCGGAAGTGGTTTTGTCCTACTTAAGGTTCACTGTCCTTGCTGAATCTGTAGATGAGAGATGTACTCTAGCAATAGAGCTTTGAACAAAAGAAACCTGTTGCCTCACTCCTTTCAGTCGAAATACGTGTGTTGTCCTAATACAGTGTTGTGGGGGATACCAAGTCTGGGAATAGACCCTGTTGAGTTTCGTAAGTCTGCAGAGAGTGGTACTGGCAGAAGTATGGTGCTGGGCAGGAAAGGCAGAGCCACCTCAAGACATTCTCCTGGAGCAAATGACCAACATGTTGCATTCCTCCAGGCTATTTCCCTGACCCTAGGAGCTGGCTGGGCAGGTCTCCCCCAGCCATGCTGAGACCAGACTCTTCTTGTGGGTCTGGTGCAAAGAAGAGCAGTGGCACTGGGTCTTGGTGAGTAGAGAAAGATATTTCTAAAATTTTCATCCCAAAGATTTTAAAGCAGGGTGTCAGTTCCTAGGGCTTTTGGACCAGTAGATTCTTTCATTTGGGAGGCCTCTGGTCTGGGGAAGGATGCACTCAGAGCCTTGAGGAGCCTTGGCATGCTTTATTGCAGGCAGCAGGTTTACGGCCACACTGGTGGGGCAGCTAGAGTGTCAGCATACCCACACCCGGTTATTCCACTCGTATCACAGCTGCATTTAGGTTAATGACCAGAGAGAGAGAGAGAGAGTCTAGGCATTCTTGTGCCCACTCTTCTTTCCAGGTGGCCAGGTGGGTTGGAGGGGTGTCAGTGTTCCACGCACAGTGTCCCACCCCGTGTAGCAGGAGCGTGCTTAGCTACAGCAAGGGCATCTCATATACACGCTGGAGCTAAGGAGGTACTATACACATTTGAATAAAGAAGCAGTGTACCTACAGGATAGTTTCCTCCAACATGGGAGCTAAGAAGATATTTCTACAGACGAAGGAGAGTTGAAGGAATCAGCATGTTTAAGATGCTTACCTGCCTCACCCTAATATGCCCATGAGCAGATTTGGGTTCACTAAAGAACATATTTTGCATACTTGCCACAGAATGGCTGCCACAGGTGTTCTGTCCAGGTAGGTGTCTGACCAGAAGCTCACGTCATGTTCAGGACACCAGGAAGTCATCCCAGGGTGGGTGTTAGAAAACACGTGAGACCTCTAGCTGATCTGTCTTTTGGGACCTGGGCTCAGACCAGGCTCTGTCCAAACATCATGGTCCCTTTACTTGGTCACCACCCCTTCCTGGGACTGTCTTTCCTTATGCGTCAAAAGAGGATGAGGACCTACTACGTGGTTCTCAAACTTGTTTTAAACCATACAATCATTTCTTGAAAAATTAGAATCATTTGCTCAAACCAAGACTCATTTCCTCTTCTTATATGTGGTATCTAAACGTGTATGTGGCCGGGAAACTTTTGAAAATAGTATTTCTGTTTTGCTTCTCACATTTTTCCTTTTTTTCTTGACCTTTTCAATACATCCTGAGTAAGTGTTAGATTCAGGGCTTTTTTTTTTTTTTTTTCCCAGCTTGAAATCAAGACTGTGTGATAAGACAGCTCTTTCCTGGTAAATGTGCTCAAGATCACTGGGAGATTGTGTTGCTGTAGGCTTTGTGTGCAGCTAGATGTGAAAGGATGGTCCAGGGAGCAGCTTGGTAAATTCACCTTTAGATGGGAAAGAACTAAAGTCATTTTCAACATCATATGCTGCTGTTCTAGACTCACAAGTGTTTCAACTCAAACAGCGTGTGACCAGAAATAAAAATTAAACACTGAAACTTCACTCCCATGGGCTTCCCCCAGAGCTCTGGGCCATCTGGTCTGATGGGAATGTCGGGGAGGGAAGTGGATTTGAATGAAAGTCAACAGTGTCAGCTTTACTTGGGTCCAGGCGATAGAACCTTTATTATGTTCACTCTGTATCTCCAGTGCCTGGCACAATGGCATTTGCTCATTGGTTGATGACCAAATTCTGCTTTCCAGTGCTATTGTAGAGAGGAGCCCTTTCTAGCTCAAAAGGCTGACACAGCCCACTGGGGCCAGCAGGGAGTCTGAGGCTTGAGGCTCAGGAACAGGCCTGAAAGGCACTAAGACTCCTGAGTAACCAAAGGTCAGTAGACACTGAACTCATGGTGGGGACACGGGGCTGGGTGTGAGGGGCTGAGTTAGCTCTGCCCAAGTGAGAGGTGGGGCTAAGTTTTCTGGAAAGACACCCTTCCAGCTGTGTCCTCCAGGGTCCTGCATGTTGCCAGCACAGGCTGGTCCCATGGGCACCCTCTGCCAGGACATAAGCTGGGGTGGCCGCTCAGTGACCAGGCCCTGTTGGAACCTCAGAATGCTGGGTGTCCTGTATGGGAGAGATATGAGAAAGTATGAGATTGGCTTTGTGTGTGGGGATAGGAGTTGGTGGACTTTGAGGACTATCAGTGGTTAGCAGGGATGAAGAAAAGGGGCAACCAGGAAACTGGAGGCCAAGCTGGGCCCTCAGCTCATAGGACTCATAGAAGGAGAGAATGAGGAGCTTCTCAGGCTTTGCTTCCCCCACCCCTCAAAAGGGCTGCCTCTTTCCTGGCTGTGGGAGAAAATGTCCTGCTCAGGAAGCCCCCCACCCCACCCGTGTTTTGGGGCTACGTGGTTGAGCTGAGCTCCAGGCTATTACTACTAGGTATCCAGCTCCCAGGATGTTACTCCCTTCCTTTCTGCCATGTAATAAGGGGAAGGTGGTAAGGCATTTGCTCTGAGCCCAGGGCCTGGGTGATTCATCTTTGCTCCTAATGGTGCTCAGCTCTCCCCTGGCAGAAGGGCAGGCCCTGGATGGCCAGGAAGGAGCTGGGTAATGTCAAGGCAGCCTTGCTCAGAGAAGTCACACCAGGAGAACATTGTGGAATCAAGCCATGAGTTTATTTGGAGAATCAAGAAACAGTGGAGGGACAAGGGGAGGAGGCTTTTAAAAGTCACCCCCGTTTTGACTTTAGGGGGCCGGGTATTTATACTTTTAGTTGCACATTTAGGGGTGTGTTTGGTAGATTCATGAACATATCCATAGGTGTTGGCTTGTTTAATCAACATACCTGTTGCAGTCCTGACCAAAGACTAGGTGTGCATTCCAGCTGCCTCTATGTATATCCTGACAGATAATAGGTTTGCAAGGGGTTTGGGGAGGTGGTGGGCAAAGCGTGAAGACGAGGAAGCAGAAGGTAGCAGGATTGTGCCATTGGCTTTCTGAGCACAGAGCTGGTGCCTATGGATGGGCTTCAGGAGGGTCGAAGAATAAAGAAAAACCCAGTTCTTCCCATTCAGCTGAGAGACGTTACTTGGTTTCTGACACCACCTCTCCTCTCTCCCCTCAGTGTGATTCTGGATTAGCTCCAGAGGAAATCATCTGGTTCTTGCAATTTGAGGTTTTTCATGGTTTTGTTTATCCAGGGCAGGAAAGCGGAGACTTTGGTGAAGGCCCTTGGTGCTGTCCCATTTTTCCATCCATAGGAGACAATGCCCTGAATCTTATCGTGACACAGAAGAGGGCCTCCGGAGTCCCCCTGTGGACAGAGAGGGAAGGATTGAGCCAACTCTCCTGGTTCTGCCCTCCCAAACGCCCTCTCAGAGAAGCCTGCCTTGCAGGTCTCCTTGTGGGAGATAAGAAGGCAGGCAAGACCCTGGGGGCTCCTCAGCCTGGACATGACACTGCTTCACTTCTTCCCAGGTGGTGGCTGTCTCTGCTCCCCCTTGTCCTGGGCCCTCCCCTATGAAGGTTCTGTGGGACTGTGGCTCCATTCTACAGGGCAAGGACACAAAAGCAGGTTGGTGGGGCAGACACTTAGCACAGAGGACAAGCTCACCAACAAATGGTGCCAGCTCCGAAGGGCAGGCCAGGGTTAACTGCTGCACATGCAGGGAACAGTTTTCTAATCCCTGGGCCTCTGCATGGGTCAGAGTGTTGCAAAGTCATCCTTCGGGGGGAGCACCATGTTCAGATCTACCCCAGGCCCTTGTGAGGCTCTCAGAAGCCCTATTTCGGCCCAGCTCTGGCTGCTCCCCTCTTTTCTTCCCCAGGGAGAAAGCTCACAGCCTAGAGAGTAAAGGAGTCTCCCACTGGCTGAGTATGCAGGTCCCACTCCTCCCCGAAACATCCCTCTCCCCAGAGCCAAGCTAGGCAGATGCTGAGTATCACCTTGAAGGAAGCCTTTTTTTCTTTCGGGTCCCCTGCACACAGTTGAGTGGTCCTGTTGTAAAGGCGGCGGCTTAAGTACTCTTCGCACACCTCATCATTCTCCAAAGTCAGATCTACCTCCCGTAATGTGTCTGAGTATTCTCTGTCTTTGGCGGCAACCTTCCCCCAGCCAGCTACAGTGCATTTCAATCCTGGCTTGAGCTGGCCCAGGTTTTTGTCCAGGGGGAGAGGCTTCACGGCCTTTTTGAGCTTGATGTTTCTCTCCAGCTGAAGGGGAAGAAGAAAGAGAGCCCAGGTCAGCCAGTGGCCTCTGGGCCTGGATGTTGTGATGGGATATCTGAGTTCTTGGGACAGGTCAGGTAGTCAGGAAGAAAAGAAAGGAAAGGACAGGTCTCAGAAGGGCAACAATGTGGACACAGAAGAGCAAGAGCAGCAGGAGGTTTTTCTTACCTGCAGTAACATGATGTCATTGGCATAAGTTTTATCATTGTAGTGAGGGTGGGGGATGGCTTTTTTCACTGGGATGACCTGCCAGGTCTTCTCCTTCTTCTTCGTGATGTTATGGGCCCCCAGGGTGACATTAATTAACCTGTACAGAGAACACAGTGGGCATTCCAATTAGGGTGGTAGAGTCACAGAAGATAGAGTCCTGGAGCCAGATAAGGGCTGCACCTAGGGGAAACTGAGGCCACAGGAAGGCAGGGGCTGAATGACTCCACTTCTCAGAGACATTGAGGTTAAGACTTCTGGGAACTTTTTCTTGCCCTCAAGCAGCATCATGAAATTGCTTGAGTTTTCATTTTGACTCCATGGCTGCTTCATTGGGCCAGTGTGGTCTCTCTCGTCTGTTTCACTTATATTCACCTGTGAGTCTCTGAGCCTGAAGCCTACCTGTCCTATCTCTCAGCCTTTCACTGTCCCAGTCATGGCTCAGAGGGCTCTTCCAAGGAGCTGTCCTGGGCGTGAGTTACCAGGAGCCTGGGGAGCAGCCCTGGGATAAAGGACAGGGACCCCTGTAAGCATCTCAGGAACTATAGTTTGGCTGCATCCTCTCACCCTCCTTTGCAGTGAGCAGCTGTCAGAACAAAGTTGTTTTCCACAAGGACACCGCCACATATCATATCCGGATCTTGAATTTTAAGGTAGGCCATGTAGGGGCGGGAATGGGGCTTCGCTTCATGTCCCCCGATGATCTTTCCTGAAGGAAAACTCTGTTATGCTTTTGCGCATTCATTGGGTTTATCAGGCAGGCATCCGCTTGGTGACTCAGAACTGCTGGGCACTTGGGATTCTGGGCTGGCCTTGAGCTGAAAGGGTGTGGACAGGGCCCTCAACATTCTCATCTGGAATGGAGAAGAGCTATAGGCTTGGTCTGTGACTTTGCCTCCACACTTAGTTGAAGGTGGACATACCTGCCTTAGAGGGAAAGCAAAGGCATAGAGCTCCTGAAAATTCTTCCCCTGACTTTGCTTGGTTTCAAGGGGCCTCTGGAGGAGGGTTGGTAAGGCCAGTGCTGCGGGACTCTGCTCTGGGACTCTGGAGAGCATACGGGCTGCCAACCACAGTGGCTCATCCTTTAAAGAGGGGAACTGCTGAAGGCCCTGGAGGAAAAGCAGAGCTGGAAAAAGGGACTGTGGGGCCTTGGGGTGGAGCAAAGGCAACAGTGGTCTTCTGGGGACAGTGGCCCCACCAACTGTGGGGTCTGGTGCACCCTGGGCTTCTCTCCTAAGCAGACCCTCAGGAGAACACCTGTCTCATCATGGACACGGACGCCTCTGCAGTTTCCCACCCTCTTCCATGCACTTCTAGGAACGTTCCACTGTCTAGATGAAAAGATGGGTCCTGGGAAGGGGATTGTGCCTCTGGCTTTTCTTGAGAATAGCCTTCTGCCCTGTGATTTTTGCTCGTAGATTATCAGGCAGCCCAACTGGGGGTCTGAAGTGGGACAGGCATTAGGCTTCAGAACAGAGAAGTGCAGAAGGATAGGAGGCCTGTGAACCACTGTGGGCTGGATTGGGCCGGGGAGGATGGGGATGGTCATTTACCTGTCTCTGCCTCAGGGAGTAGTAAAAGGCCCAGTGGGTACAGGAGCAGGAGTGGCCACATCTTCCCAGGAAGGCTGCCCAGGTCGAGCTTCTGGCGTTTTTCGGTGTTGTGCTTCAGCTCCCAGAAGAGGAAGGTGGTGCCTGTGGGCTCAGTGACCTAAGTCCCACTCTTGTTTTATAGTGTGTCATCCTAGATGGCTTTCTTTGAAAGCTTCTCTGCTCCCACACCTCCTACCTGATGATGTTCTCTGGGTAGTTTTGTGAGGAAGAGGAAGTGGCTACATCAGGACCTGTAGCGGATGACTCAGAGCAGACACCTTGTTCTAGCCCAGAGTAGGAAACCAAGGGTGCAAAGTGGGGCCTGTAGGATGTGGTATTGACTGGTAGAGGTCATGGAGCCGAGAAACTTGAGTCCCTAGTGACAGAAACATCAATGCTTTATTTCCATGCTACTAAGTCCATCAGGATAATTTCTTTTGCTCACCTGTGTATAGGCCCTTCTCTGGAGATGTGCCTTCTTCCTTTAGAGCAGTGATTTTCAACCTTTTTCATCTCATGGCACACATAATCTAATGACTAAAATTCTGTGGCACACCCAAATAGATATACTTTTTGCCAATCTGACACAAATAGGTATAATTTTGATTTGCAAAAAATAAAAATAGTAGTAATTACTTACACTTTGCTCCTGAAAATTTAAAAAAAAACTCAGGGGCCTATGCTTGTGTATAAGGATTTTTGATACAAAGAATTAATCAGATTATTATGCGATGTGACCAATAAGATGCAATTCTATTATATGATCTACATATTTAATGTTCAAGCCAGGGTAGTCACAACAGATGGCTATTGTTGTATTGGCTATTGTCATTTTTAAACTTAACTATCTAAGGGAAAAGAAGTCAATGCCCCTAACTAAATAGTCAAGTATTGCAATTTTAAAAAATTCTTGAGGCACATCGGTTGAAAATTACTGCTTTAGAGAGTGACCAGTTGGTGGAGGAGACAGAAACACCAGAGAGCAGAGTACAATATGGGAAGGACCATAGTATAGGGATGCACAAGAGGGTAATGGAGCATGTCCACCATCTACTAAATCAACATACCAGCCCAGTTATGATCACAGCTTTTTTCCTAGGGGACTTTTGACATCTTCTTTTAATTTACAAGTGCTCAAAGTGATAGAGAGTCCATCTGTCTTGTGTGTGTGTGTGTGTGTGTATACTATATATTAGTTCTTACCCGAGAACATATTTATTTGCTTATTGATTTGAGAGAGGGAAAGGGAGGGGGAGAGAGAAAGAGAGAAACATTGATTAGCCGCTTCTCATACTCTTCCCAACTGGGGACCAAATCCTCAACCCAGTCAGACATGTGTCCTGACTGGGAATTCACCCCACCACATTTCAGTTTACAGGATGACACTCCAACCAACTGAGCCACACCAGCCAGGGCTCTTGTCAATATTTTTAGCAAAAGTATTGCACCTGACATGAATTGGTCTAAAGTAATGAATGACTGTGGCCCTTCAAGTTGATTCCACTGATTGATTTAAGCCCAGGTCATTCTGACTTTGGGTTGGCTGGGGTCAGTCCCATCCAAACCACATGAACTGAGACTGGAAAGGGCTGTTTCCCCAAAGGAAGTTCTGGCTACTAAATTGTCCATATCATGTGAAGTGGGAAACCCTGCTTGGCAACCAAAGTCCAATAATTGTCCTTTAAGTATTCTCTGTTCCCTTTTCAAGGAGACACACTTCTGCTATAGCAGGTTGGACTTACAAGGCTTGCCCTTGCTAAGCTAATTATGCTGATGACCTCACTGTACTGTAATGGACATGAAGGACTATTGTTTCTAAGCAGCCTATGCCAGGTTCTGTTCAAAGATCAACTGTCTCTGAGTGGTTAGAATCTGGTAATTTCCATTGCCATCATTGCATTCTCTATACTTTACAGTTTTTCTATAAATATTATGTATCAAAATACATCATTGTAATGTAAACATCCTTCCATGTAGAATCCAAACCTCTTCTTTTTGGAACTCAGCTTGCCTAGTAGTAGATATTTTAAAAATAAACAGACCTTTCTGATTATAATGGTAATATATCTTCATTCAGAAGTTAGAAAGCAGAAAAAACTTATTAATTTTCTTATCTCTACCAAAGAGAGTGTTACTATAACAAGTGCATTAAAATACTTGGCATCATATTATGTATACAATAAAGTTTTCTTTTATCTTCACTTAACCTTATGACATAAGAATTTCCTCTATGTTCTTGTAAATCTATGACTCATAGTATGATAGCCTCTCTGTCCTAGGTATTAAACAATTCACATGTAATTAATTTTTGAAGTTATTAGAAAATTTAAAAATAATTTAATCAAAGAGAAAATAATTAAAATGATCTGCATTCAGAGTATTCACTGATATTCATCAGTAATATATTGAAGTATGTACTAACATAGTTTACTCTTATGTATATCTGCATTTTTATTTTATTTTGTTTCTTTTTTATTTTGATATTTTAAAAAGATTTTATTTATTATTTTTAGAGAGAGGGGAAGGGAGAGAGGCAGAGAGGGAGAGAGACATCAATGTATGGTTGTCTTTTACCTGCCTCGAGCTACACACCTAGTTGGAGACCTGGCTTGCAACCTGGTAATGTGTGCCCTGGCTGGGAATTGAACCAGCGACCTTTGGGTTTATATTTGCATTTTTAAAAAATAAAAGGGGATTATGTTAAACATAAGATTATGTTATGATCTTTATTAAAATTTGAGGTGAGGTGGAGGAGGGCAAAGGGAAAAAGAATTGGAGCAACTATTAATGGAATAACAATAAAAATGATTTTAAAAATTGAGGTGAATTTTACATAACATAAAATTAATTATTTTAAAGTGGCACTGAGTATATTCAAAATGTGGTCCAATCATCCCCACACTATAGTTTCAAAGCTTTCTAATGACCTTGGAAGACCACTTTGCCCATTAAGTTATGGACCCATTTAGTTTTGTATGCCCACAACATAATTGGTACTTAATCACTTTCCTTTCTTCCTCTCTCACCCCTCCCCTATGTCCCATGAACTTTCTTTGAACCTTCTTTCTGTCCCTATGGATTTATATATTCTGAATATTTCATATAAAAGGAACCATGCAATATGTGACCTGCTGTGATTGACTCCTTGCATTTAGTATAATGATTTTGAGTTTCATCCAAGTTGTAGCATGTATTTTTTAGGGCTAAATAATATTTCATTTTGTGCATGTGGAGTATGTGTGTATTTGTGTTTATCCCAATTTATCTATCAATAGACATTTGGGTTGTTTTGGCTATTATGACTAATGCTGTTATAAATATTAGTGTAAAGAATTCAGTGTGGATGATAGGTTTTCATTTGTTTTGTCTATATACCTATGATTGGAATTGCTGGGCCATATGATAATCTTCTGCTTCAATTTTTAAGGAACCACTAGATTGTTTACTGCAGTGGTTGTGCCATTTTACATTCCCACCACCACTGTACAAGTGCTTGTATTTCTTCACATCCTTGCCAACATTTCTTATTTTTCCATTCTTTCTCTTTTTTTATTTTTATTTTTTATTTTAGACATCCTAGTATGTATGTAGTGGTATTTCATTGAGGTTTTAGTTTACATTTTCTGAAATACTAATGAGGTCTAGCATCTTTTCCTGTGTTTTGCTGGTCATTTGTATATCTTTTTCAGAGAAATGTTGACCTTTCTCACCATCCTCATTCCCGTCTCACTCACTATTTAGGTTGGGTTTTCAACAGTTAGTCTGGGATCCTGAATATAGACACCTTGGCATGCTATGCTGATTGGGCTGAAATGAAAGGTTGGGGAGTTCAGGTTGGCTAGTCACCTGACAAGGCCATGTGGGAAAACTCCCAAATCCAGAAGTAGTAATACCAACTTAAGGTTAAGGAAAGCTTACTGAGGTGGTAGACATGTGGAAAAGAGTGTGAAACAGGTACTTTCCTAAGAAAGAACCCCACGTGGGGAAAGATTCACTGGAGAGACTAAATTTCTTTCTAGATGTTACTCAAGTTGAGTCAAATTAAAAGATTGTAAAGTTCATCGGTGACTTGTAATTTTAAGAATCTGTGCTTTATGAAAAATTACTAATAAATATATATTTGTAAAATAAAATAGGATTGATCAGTTTGCTGAATAAATGAGAAAATAATATCTAATATCTTAAAGCTGGCTAATATTTATTAATCTCTGACTAGATCCTCACTTCAGCCTCTGAGTTAGCTACTTCTATTTCTTTCACTTCACAAATGAGAAAGCTAAGACCTTAAGAAAGTAAGGGGCTTGTTCTATATCACTGAGCTCTTAAGAATGCAGGGGGAATAGTGATCAGCATGCAAGAATGTGATTCCATAGTCTGTGATCTTATCCACAGCTCTACAAACATCATCATTTCTTTTATTGTTCAGGAAATTTGGAGAAAATTAAAGGGCTGTTGAAGAATGAAAGTTTCTGTCCATATTTCTTTTTCCTTTTTTTTTTTGGCAATTTTAAAAACTTAATTTAATTATTATCGTATTACATGTTTCCCTTTTTACTCCTCTCTGTCCCCTTCCTCCCCCACCAATTCCCCTTCAAAGTCAATCTGTCCATATTTCTAATGTGGGACTCTGGTTCTCTCAGAAGAGAAAGGTATCTCTCAGCGGCTACCATATTGTGATGGAAAAGTTCATTTAGATCAGACATTTCCTTTGCTCCTTTATCTCCTGATGTTCTTTTCCCATAGGCAGGAGAGTGCCTATGGCCCATGATGGAGAATGCTTGGCCCATGATGGAGAATCCCCTGAGCTTTAGCCTCTTGCCAATAGCAGATGTATGGGGCCATTTTCTATAGGCACAAGCAACCCCAATGGCAATGGCACAATGGCATGACACTCACACACTCATGCGTGGCATGTGAGGCTGCTGCTATAAACCAATTTCTACGAGCCTGATCACAAAAATGTTATTTATGCCTAAAATCAGAACCACCTGGTGTAAAGGGCCAGAACTTGGTTGATATCCTTTGACCATGAGACTCAGCCATGTTGTTGAGAGGAGAGTCCTGCCTCAGTTAAGGGTTATCTCTACATTCCTTTCAGGAGGTTGAAAATGACAGTCAGAATTTCTGGAGTGTTTACATGACATCAAAAAGAGTTTTGATTTATGCTATAAGTTGATGATCTAGTTTCTTCTTTTTTTTTGCCTGTACTGTTCCAGTTCTTCCAACACCACCTGTTGAAGAGGCTATTTTACTCCATTTTATGCTTCTGCCACCTTTGTCAAATATGAATTGGCCATGAAGACCTGGGTTCATTTCTGGGCTCTGTATTCTGTCCCATTGATCTACACGTCTGATCTTAAGCCCGTACTAAACTGTTGTGATCACAGTAGCTTTGTAGTAAAGCTCACTATCTGTCTGTTCCTTGTTTCCATGCCTCTGGTTCTATTTTGCTTACTTGTTTGTTTTGTTCATTAGGTTCCTCTTATAGGTGAGATCATATGGTATTTGTTTTTTGCCACCTGGATCATTTCACTTAGCATAATACTCTCCAGTTCCATCCATGTTGTTGGGAAAGGTATGAATTCCTTCTTTTTTTCTGCTGTGTAGTATTCCATTGTGTAAATGTACCAATTTTTTAATCTGCTAATGGGCACTTAGGTTGTTTCCAGCACCTATTGTAAATAATACTGCTATGGATTCTGGGGTGCATAGGTTCTTTTGAATAGGTGCTTCATGGGGTGTCAGGAGGCAGCAATGGAGGGGGTATTGGGATGACTTAAAAAAAAACAAAAATAAAAAAGGGGAAAAAACGTAAAAATCAACCAAACAAAAAAGCAATTTTGATGAAGAGTCCTGTCAGTGAAGGAGAACCTAGTTTATGTATGGGAATGGGGAAGATTGTCCTTCTATCTGGCCTCCATAGCAGTAAGGATAGGGGAGATAGGGTAGAGATGGGGAGAGAAAAATGTTTATAAGTCAGATGTATATCTAAGAGATTTCCAGAGTTTTTGGCATCCACTAGAATACCCTTTAATGTTTCCTACACCCAGCTACCAACCAAGTGCAGGATTGAGGACAATCAAGAAAACTCTGGAGTGGGTTAACGTCTTGGGTGCTGAGTAGAGAGAGGACTACAGAGAAGGGAAGAGAAGTGGGATTGGGTGAAAACAGTGTGTCCATCCCAGTCAAGTTGGGGTTAGGTTTAACAATAGAGACCCCTGCATATCAATTGGTATTGACAGCACCTCTGGGTGGGAGCAAGGTAGAATGGAGTGATGTTTTGGGTTGTGATGTTGCCTTTGCTGTGACTTTGGGTCGCACTCAACACCCACCTCTTCAACCTCCACTCGCACCTGAGGATTTTTATCTCTGCTAGAGGTTTACCTACCATGGCTATTTCTTCCTCCTCAAAACATTAAGTTCTCAGAAAGTATGAAGGTCACACCTCACCACCCTTCTTGGGTGAATTAATTCTTTTTCCCACCCATCTCTCTCAGGGTGTGCATTTCTTACCACATCTGTATGGGTTGTGGCCAATGGTTTGGTTTGGGGTAGGTATGAGGGCTGCTGCTAAGTCATTTACTAGAACTACTAGTATATGACTTCAGAAGTGGGGGATATTCCTTTCTATTTCACAGTTCAGGACAAAATGTTATTTTTGGAACATCTAATTATCCCTAAGGATGCTTGTGTTACATCCTTAGCTATCCTACAGTCTTGATATGATATCTCCTAGCTATGGGCACCCCACTGCTGTTAAGTTTCTCTATTTCTGACCTGATGCTGGAAAGCAACACTGGAATCATATGAGAACAAAGCAAAAGATCGGGACTATTGCAGCCAGCCCTTCAGAGTCTGCCCAGGATAAATCAGGTGTTGCAGTAACCTGCTGGGCCTCTGAGAGCATTTTACCAGTGAAACTGGCAGGGTGCTTTGCCGTGATAACAACTATATTATTCTCTCTGCTCAATCACTTGCCAGTGCATCCCTTATGTGATTGCAAAACTCGTGATACTGTTTACGTTCCTTTGTCCTCAGGTTTCCAAGCCTGGAAGACTGAGGATCCATCTATTACTGGACAAAGAGTAATTGACTAAGGCATTGAAGTCCACCCTGGAGGCTTTGAGGAGTCAGCTTTCTGGCCTGCATTAGCATCATATGCTGACTTTGGCTGTACAACTACAGACAGACAGACAGACAGACACACACACAGGACACATACCTGCTAAACTGCATATGGTCCTTTATACCACTCTGAGAAGTGGTGGAAGCTACAGCAGGTCAGATTTTAGCTCAGTGTTTTGACTATTAGAATTATTTTAGAATGACTGCCCAAGAAAGCCCAGGAACGGTTGCACCAGAGGTTGGAAAATCTCTAGTTGGGGCCCTGAACTCTAATCATGGGTGTAGGCATAAAATGACTTGTAAGACCCATTGCAGTTCTGAGCCTTTATCTATCAGTCAGAAGAGACCTGACCTGGGAGCAGAGGTTAGGAGCCCTGGGCTCCTGTTTTGTTATGTGGCTCAATCGCCAATTTGGGGACCTCATTGTCATCATCTAACAGGAGGAGATTGGGCTGTGAGGGTTTTAAAACTTGGTTAGCAATAGAAACTTTTCCTTGAATAGATTATATATATGTCAATGTAGCTTTTTGAAATTATATATCCATATGTATACCTATATCTATATTTGAAGTCATATGCCTGGATGTATACCTATATCTATATTTACAGCTATGTACATAGACACATGCATACATATATTTATTTACATGCACATTTCATAGGAAAACATGCACATATGTATATATGGGTACATATATTTGTGTGTGCCTATGTGTATAGTTGCATCTTATTTTTGTTGCATGTTATTTTGTTTTCCCTTTTCAGTCATGATCTTGGTTTTAGGATTTTCAGCTCTCAAATAGAAGCATGTGAAGTCAGCTATTCTCCCCTCAATATAAAAGTATTCATGATGATTAAGATAGTCTGCTACAGAGGTCTTTGTGGGCAACAAGATGTAAGAAGACATTTCTTTGAGGGTGACATGAACCCAGAAGAAGATATTGCCCCTGAATAAAAGTGAATTGGTATCAGCATGTGTGTTTTAGGTTGGGGAGTATTTGTCTGCAACTGTCACTGAGCTTAGCTCCAGAGCAGCATTTCAGATGGGCCTCAACCCCTGGGAAGGAATGGCTGCTGAGCACGCCTGGCTGGACTGACCCAGGTACGAGGGACCCAGTGTCAACCGAGTCTCACACCACCACCACATGTGACACCTACAAGGTAAGAGCTAGATGACTTTGAGGGACACTGTGGGCTTGAAAAGGGAGGATGTAACAATAACCACGATAGCTTGTGGGTCTGAGGCTTTTCTTCAATTTTTCTGGCACTGTGAGAACCTGCCTGACCTGATATGATTCAAGAAAGAAAAGGAAATATGACATTTCTCTCATTGTCAGAGTTTATACTGCATTTCATGGAGGGTAGGGTGCCCTCCATGTTATCCATGAAGAAATGGCTGGCCTGGTTGTGTCTGAACTCCCTGCATCTCTCCTTCATCCAGAGGTGACACTCCACTGACCACAGAGCTGTAAACTTATTGTCAATCCAATACACTGCAGTTCTGAAGTCAAATGTGACAATGCATGTGGAAACCAGAAGCCCTGACACCAAGGAATGTTGTTATCTTCCAACAAGAGGATTTTATCGTGTGAATTTTCCAAACAGATTCAGGCCATCTGACCAATGCAGACAAGAGGGGGACTTGGGGAAGTTTTACCAAAAGTCCTTTAGGCTGTAAGTTTCATGAGGGGATGGATGGTGCCTCCTATGTTCAGTCCTGAGCCTCCAATGCCTGGCACATAGTGGGTGCTCAAGATCTGTTTGCTAACTGATGGCAAAGTCTTGCCATCCAGTCCTGCAGCAAAGACTCTTCCTTACTCGACGTGTAACCATAGCCCGCCCAGGTGGGCTGTGTGGCTCTCAGACTAGAAGCCAAATTACCATGGCTGGCCAGAGAGTGGCTTGAGGGGGACTGAGACTGTGAGGGGAAGGCCTGCCAGGAAGCTCTGAGCCCATGGGGGATGAGGGCTGGATGGGATGGGCTCAGCCACAGGAGGTATGGGAAGGGTCAAGCTGGGTCATAACACAGCAAAGCTTTGTGAGCAGATGGTCAGCGATGAGGGTGCATGGAAAACCCAGACGGGAGAAATATGAGCAGAGGGAACAAAGATAAGCCTGGCCCACAGCTGATATACCCAGTGATGGGTGTTCACTCGGCAAAGAGGAAATCAGTTGTTTCCGTCTAGAAATGGATATTTATTATGGCCATGGCCTCCACACAGGGAGGTCTGCAGTCTCCCCTAAAGAAAATGGTCAATCACAGAAGGGGTGCTGTGAAGTTGCTGCTCTCATTCACGTCTTTCTCCAGGGCAGGAAGCACAGGAGCTTGGTGACATGACAACCTGGAGGCCTTTGTTCCATTTTTAAAAATTATTTTTTTAATTGTTATTTTACCACAGTTTGTCCCTGGGTCATGTTGATGGATGCAAGTGGCCTCTGGAGCCTCTGTAAACAGAGAGAGGCAAGACTTGCTGGCCTCCTCAGGGTCCTGCCCTCCCTGCCTCCCCTGGTGGGCAGTATCTTGCAGGGGGCTCTGTGGGGATCAGGGCTACTCCTGGGGTCCTGGCCTTGAGTGTTCTCCCAGCTCCGCCCTGGCCCAGCCCCTGTCCACATAGCTAGGCATGGTGATAACTCTGGAGTTGTTTGCCTGGGCTTGTGCTGACCAAGTGTCACATGGGTGTGGGCCTGAGCTTGGCTTTTTACCCTGTGAATACAGGCTGGGGCTGCAGAGTCCCGTGGGGTGCCCGATTTTCTTCATACAAAGGCTTTGTTCAATAACCAGTAGCCACCCTAGTGACAGTCCTGAGAAGTCATCTATCTCTATTTTTACTCATCTCAGAAGAGGTGGCTTTTTCTGAGGCAGCTACCCCAGAGGACACAATTTTCTAATGGCAACTTCAAGATACTTCCAGATAAGGTGGTATATTTGTTTCTTGTGGCCACTGTAACAAAACATCACCAACTTGATGGCTTAAAAAATGGAAATGTATTCTCTCCCAGTTCAGAGGCCGGAAGTCTGACATCTGTTCCAAGGTGTCATTTATTAGAATCAAGGTGTCCTTAGAGTGCATTCCTTTTGGGGGTTCTAAGGGGGAATCTGTCTTTTGCCTCTTCCAGCTTTGGGAGCTAAAATCTTTGGCACATGGTTGCTTCCTCTATCTTCAAAACATACAAAAATGTAATTAAAGGAAATAAATAAACCAAGATTATAGGCAAAAATTGACATCACCTGATATTTGCCAGCTAGTTATAGCCAATGATTTGGTGTATATTTTAGTAGGGTCTTTCCTATGCAAATATATGTACTTAGCAAAATAAAAATGGGAGAAGACCACACATAGGATCACCCCAATTTTTATTGAGATATAATCGACTCACAGCACCGTATAAGTTTAAGGTGTACAGCATTATGACTTGACTTGCATATATTATGAAATGATTACTATAATACATTTAGTTAGCATCCACCATCCCTCTAAAGTTGTTTATCTTGGTCTTTGTGGTGCAAAGGGATGTATTGGCTTCACTTCTTTGTTCCAGGATTTTTTAGTGGTGCCCTATTCATGAAGAGTTGGTATTTTTTTTTCTTGTGATAGGGAACAAGGTTAGGAATGATTTATGTGGCCATGTTGGTGATGTCAATCTTCTACACATAAACTTTTATAACCTGCTTTTGTCATATATGACTATCAGGAAATATTAATCACCATCTTAACAGCTGCTGCCATTTTGTAACTTGTATGTGACATGTGAACTTTAAACAGTTTACTTCATGACCCTCCTTTTGCTTTATATCAAGAGTGCTCCCTATTTTTTTTTGCATACTACATATAGCATCGCAATGAATTATCTTCATTACTTGTCCTATTTTCTGAGGATGAATACTTAAAGTAGCTTTGCTAATTCAAAACACACTTGGATTTTTATTTATTTTTTATTTTAAATATTTTATTTATTATTTTTAGAGAGAGAGGGAAAGGGAGAGGGGCAGAGGGGGAGAGAGACATCAATATGTGGTTGTCTTTCACCTGTCTCCAGCCACAGATCTGGCTGGAGACCTGGCTTGCAACCTGGTTATGTGCCTGGGAATCAAACCAGCGACCTTTGGGTTCACAGGCCGGTGCCCTATCTACTGTGCCACCAGCCAGGGCTTATACTTGGATTTTTAAAAACTTATTGTACACATTTGCAACTGCTTTTTGAAAATGATTGTACTAATATCAGGAAATTTGTATGGCCATTTCTTCACACATAACCCTATAGTGAATATTGTCATTTAAAAAAATCATTGCCAACCCAAAGGCTAAGTGTCATCTTAATGTTTTAATGATTTTATTTTTTTGAGAGAGAGGGTGCAAATAGCTAGTTAATGTTTTTCCCCTGGTGGTTTTATAGGGCTCCTAAAAATCATATTTTATCATACTTTATTTGTGGATATGCTATATTTAATACTTCCTGCTTTGTTATTTAGGCTGTTTCTAATCTTTGGTGATTTTAAGTCATGTTGAGATGAACATCTTTATGCTCATAGTTTATTGTTTATTGCAGGCCTGTATGTGTTTTGAGTTCTGTTTTTAGATTATACTCCCAGTAGTAGAGTTAAGTGTTATAGAATATGAACGCTTTAATTAAATTCGTTAACTTTTTTTCTTGCTCCTGGGAAACTTACTAAAGAAAGAAGAGTCATTGCTATTAGGTAGTGTGTCTGGGTGAGAGAGAGGGTGCTATGATGCCTTCTCACTGAGATGGATGCTGAAGAAGCATTGGTTTACCTCTGCATATTTTGGACAATCAGAATCAGAAATATATAGGGATAGCATGGGGTAACAGAAGAAACATTTTAAAAGATGTTATTCCTTATGAATAACTCCTTCTTGGCTTTCTCCCTAGGATACATTGCTACCTCAGAGCCAGGCTTCCACATCCCCTTTTTATTTTTTTAACTTTTTTTTATGACTAAGCCTGTTGGGCTTTCTCTCTTTCTCTCTCCCCTTCCTTCTAAGTCTTTTTCTCTCTTCCTCTTCCCCCTCTGCACCACCCCCATCTATTCTAGTCGCCCCTCCATTTTGGATTTGGAAGTAACGGGTGTACTGTGAGACAGGGAACTCGGCTTCCTGAAGCATCAGATGACACTAGCCAACTAGCTGCAATCTCATCCCCACACCCAGGATCCCACAGCTGAAACTTTCCCACATCTGAAATTCTGCTAATTTTCTGGATTTCACATTTCCCAACCCCTCTATAAAGTTAGCTTTTGCAGGGTTCAGAGACAACGTTCTTCACCAACTCAGCTCTCCTTTGCTACGTGAACAATAAATGCC
Source organism: Noctilio leporinus (assembly GCA_004026585.1). NCBI lineage: Eukaryota > Metazoa > Chordata > Mammalia > Chiroptera > Noctilionidae > Noctilio > Noctilio leporinus. The sequence continues at coordinate 179,200 of PVIW01002762.1, read as the reverse complement.
GATTTCTGTGGCAGACACCAAATGCTCTCTTCTTCCCGCAAAACACCCTGCTGAGAGAGAAGGTTGCCCCGCAACTTGCCTTGTCTATCAGCAACTTGCTGTGAAGGAGTGGCCAGCTGTGGTAATATCATGTATCTTAATGCATTACATTTTTCCTTGACCCATTTTCTTTCCTCTTCATTACTGCCCTCAGCTTGCACCTCCCAAATAAATCATTGAACAGCAACCCTTGCTTCAGGCTCTGTTTCCTGTAAGTGTCAGCACAGGACAATGTGGGAAGTACAACTTGGGACATTTTTCTCCTTGTAGCTCTCCTGGGGAAAATGAGACATCCACATGGGAAATACTTTAGTAACAAAGGAAGAGCTGGGGTGCAGTTCCCTGAATCCCCAGAAGAAACTGCTGGCCTCAGAAGAAGTGGTCTCTTCCTTCACTTTCCCACACACTTCATCCTTCTTGTTTTCCAGTTGTGTGGTTATCTAACAAGATAGTGACACAGCCGAAGAATGACTGACTATGCACTATAGTGTGCTCCCTGACAACCTTGGGGGACAATGCACCCACAGAGCTTTATTTAATGCTGTCAGGGGATGATGGGGCTGATGAAACATGGCGCAAACTAGAAAAAGTGTGGCCTTTAGAGTAAGAATGAACATGGAGTAATAAGGGGAAGAATAGTGAGAAACACACTAATAGTTCATAAATTCCTTAGTAGGTAGAAGACTGCTGACCAATCAATGATAGAAAAGAGAACAGCTATTCAGGAACTTCTTGGAATGTCCAGGGAATCAGGCTTGGAGAAATCTTTTAGAACCTATTTGTTGTCACCATGTAACTTTTTGCACTTTTCTCAGTGCATGCAACAAAAGTTTCATCTCTTACTTTTTCTGGCTCTGTATTTCATTTCTTGCATTTGATCTCATCCCCTTTGCCTTTTAAAAATTACTTTCAAATGGTGAGATGTGCAGCCCCTTCCTCCCATTAAGTTTCATTTCTAGGAACATGACATTCTAAAAGTGGAAACAATCGCATATTTTCAGTGTTGCCTTTAATTTAATTAATTAATTTATCCTTACCTGAAGATATATTCGTTGATTTTAAAGAAGAAAAAAGGAGATGAGGGTAGGACAGAAGGAGAGAAAGAGCAAGAGAAACCTCGATGTGAGAAAGAAACATTGGTTGGTTGCCCCCCTACACATACCAGCTGGGAATTGAGCTTGCAGTCTAGGTATGTGCCCTGACTAGGAATTGAACCCACAACCCCTTGGAGCATGGAACAGCACTCCAAATGACTGAGCTCTCAGCCAGGATTCATTGCCCTTAATCTAATAAACAAGAAAATAATCCCTTCAAAACATGTCATGGAAAAAGTGCCAAATGCTTGGTGGATGGGCTAAGGCTGAGAACTAATTTTGCTTAGCCAATAACCACAAACTTGCAATTAACTGCTGTGACCACAAACCACCTATGCCTGATTCATTGTTTCTCAAGAGCCGTTGACTCCTTAGTCATTGCAACAACAGTGGGAACCTTGTAGAAAAATCATTGTGGGCTTTAGGTCAAAGAGAGATATGCTATTTTCTGCAAATTCTGAGACTTTTCATTGTTTGAACTGACATGAGGAAACCAAATCATAGAAATACCAGAAAAATAGTCTTTAAGGGAAGAGTTTTTATACAACAGAGAGGGAGAGAAAATGTCCAAGTCTTGGCAATTCTTTCATTCTAAAAGGATATATCAAAGTAGAGGCATGTTACATGAAACAGACTGATAGATCTCAGAAGGGAGAGAGACAGGGGGACTAGAAGGGACTAGCCAAAGGATATATATGCTTATATGCACAGCCCATGGACACAAATAGCAATGTGGTGAAGGCTGGGGCTGGGTGGAGGGAGGCAAGAAGGCAGGAGAATGGGGAGCACCTGTAACGGTATCAACAACTACAAAATATATGCAACTTCAGGCAAATAAAGTTGAATTTTCTGTCAGGGGTGGTAGAAAAAGATGTGTTAAGTACTAAGTGTGGGGCATTCTACCAAACACTGGAGGAGATCAGATGGTGATTAGAAACAGATTTAGTTTCTAATCCTAAGGAGTGAGGCATGCATTAGCCTCATAAACATAGATGCATATGATTATGAATGGGGCAAGTACTCTGGAGGAAAAAAGTTAACCTGATCTTTTGTAGGGGTTGGGAAGGCCTTTCCTGAGGAGGCAACCTTTGCCAGTCATGCAAACATGGAGCTGAAGATGGAAAGTGTTCCCTGACATGTTCAAGGATTTGTCTTCAGGTTGATCACACTCTCAGAGGTCTGCAGTGCCTGAGCATTATGAGAAATAAAGAGAAATTTTGCTAAACATTTATTTCTTCTATTTTCCAGAAAACATGTGGAGTACCAAAACAATAGGCAGAAATGAATAAATTGGAGTCTTTGAAAATTAAACCAAAGCCATCATAATAGTGACGAATCTTGGCTTGGGAGATGATGTTTACAGTTACTTGTTGAAAAATTGGAATCTGAACTATATAAAGAGGTCTTTAAAAACCTTAAGGAAAATAAACAACTCTACTGTAAATGTGCAAGGGATGTGACAGACAGTTCTTAGAAAAGCAAACTCAAATGGCTAATATTTGAAAATTTGATGCAGCTCACTAATAGGGAAGTGATAAGAAAACCACCATGATTTACCATTTTACAAAAAGTAGGCTGACAAAAATTACTAAGCTTTACAATACTAAGTATTGTTGGGAGTATTAATTGGAACACCAGCGAATGGAAAATACCAAAGACAAGTAAAGGCACGTGGAACCTGGTCATTCCACCTTAAGAATATAGCCGTGACTGGTGGCTCAGTGGCTAAGAAGCAGGCCTGTAAACCCAAAGGTTGCTGGTTTGATTCCCAGCCAAGACACATAACCAGGTTGCAAACCAGGTTTCCAGCTAGGTCCCCAGGTGGAGGCAGGTTAAAGACAACCCTACATTGATGTTTCTTTCCCTCTCTGCCTCCTTCCCTTCCCTTCTCTCTAAAAATAATAAATAAACAATTTAAAAAAAGAGTATGCCCTAAAGAAATTCTCATACATGTCAACATAAAGACATAGTAAAGAAGGCTCACTACAATCATCTTTTATTAGCAAAATTGAAAACAACCTAAATTTCCAAGAATAGGTTAATATATTATGTTATATACGTACATTGCAATATTATGCACCCATTGAAATGAATGAAATATATGTATCAAAATAGATGAATTTCAAAAATATATCATTGTTTTTTTTTTTTTTTTTGATAGAGGGAAACATGATGACTAGAAGTCAGAGGTGAGAGAAGTATTTTTATTATTTTGGGACCTAAATTTTGCATCAAGTAAATATATATTTTTTAAAAATACACTTATTTTTTTTAAAGATGATTTTACTTATTATTTTTAGAGAGAGGAGAAGGGAGAGAGGCAGAGAGGGCGAGAAACATCAAACATTAATATATGGTTGCCTTTCACCTGCCAGGTAAGGACCTGGCTGGACACCTGGCTTGCAACCTGGTTATATGCCCTGGCTGGGGACTCGAATCAGCCACCTTTGGATTCACAGGTGAGAGCCTTATCCACTGTGCTACCAGTCAGGGCCTAAAATACACTTAACTTTTAAAATCCAAATAATAAAAATGGTGCAGAGGGCTAGTAGACACTTTTTGTTTTTAAGTTTCAATACAGACAAGATAAAGAGCAATCAGTGTGCTTCTGCCCCCCTCCTTGTTTATACAATCAAAGTCATGTAGTTTAACTCAGGTAGAGCCCAGACTTTTCTCCACCATTTCTCAGCTTCAGCCATTGCACTGGCTGGGAACCGAAGCTCTTGGTTTTCTTTCATTATTTGCTTCTGATCATAAAGACAACAGGGGAAGAAAAATATACCAAGGAGCAGTGAGATATCAGAACCTATATAAGCTGGGAAGCGCTGGGGCCCTGAGTTCTCATGCTCTTCCATCCCTGGGGGCAAACACAGTGTCAGAGCAGCCCCTGCCTTGAACAGCCTTGCTGGAAAGCCCAGCTCCTCTGGCTATCTTGTCAACTGTTCTTCCTTCATCAAGACAGTTTTCTTCCTTCTGTCAGAAAATTATCCCAATGTGTTGGCTGAGTTAGAATAAGGCACTTTTGGGGGGATGGGTGGGTGGGGAGGGGGACAGAGGGGAGCAAAAAGGGGATGGATGTAATACAACAACAATGAAATTAAAAAAAAAAAGAATAAGGTACTTTGCTGAAATCAACTGTATATATTGTCAGAATAAATACATAACTTGGCTGATGTCTATGATGTGACCTGTTGAGACTTCCAAGTCCTGGTGACTCTGAGTTCAACAGCCTAGTGAAGGAGAGCTGACCCTTGCCTTGGTCCCTTCCAACCGGAGGCTAAGGTCTAAACTTTAATGCTCAGTTGACAAAGTTTCAGGTGACAATCTTAGTCTCTTTTCTCATTATTAAGTCCCTCTTCTTTGCCTTTTTTGTTTTCATTGGAAGCTGATCCAGGCTTCAAATTTCTTAGGGAAATGAAGGAGAAGAAAATACTTTTTTTTTTTTTTTTTAAAAAAATGAACAAACAAACACTCCCTTTCTTAATCCACTGAATGACTGTTGAACATCCTGACCTTCTACTGATATCTTGTGACCCCTAAGGCCTGGGGCCACTCTGTCCTGACCTCCCAGGTCAGAACCAGGTGAGCATTATCTTGCTTTTCTTTTGTCTTGTTCACAGTTCTCCCTGCTCAGGATCCTGCTCTTGCTTCTATCAAGGCCTATGTGCCATTAATCGATTAATAGTCATGTTTCCTGAGAGTCTGAGTGGCTTTGAACCCGATGTAGAGAAGGACTAATGTCCCAGGAGAGAGATATCCCTCACGCAGCTATTCAGGGGATTTTGAACTGTTCCTGCCTCACATTTCTCCCTTGCTCCACTTAAAAGCTTTGTCATTGTTAGTCTTGGAGTTCATAGTATTTGTGGTAGGTAGAATCCTACAATGATTCCCAGGGACCCTCACCCTTGCTTGTGTGGTTGGGATCTAGGCACACAATGAGAGATCCCTTCCATGGCTGTTAGAGTGTATGGTAAAAGAGAGATGATGCAGGTGGGCCACACCTTATCACATGAACCCTTCAGAATAGAGTTTTCTCCAGCTGGTTGCAGAGATGAAGTCATAGAAACCCCAAGCATGAAGTAGATTTGCACCATTGCTGGCTTAAAGATTGAGGGTATCTTGTGTCAAGGAATGAGGGCAGCCTTCAGTGCTGAGAGCTGCCCCCTCCACCACATGATAACCAGCAAGGAGGCTGGGCCTTCCCTCCTAGACTGCCAGATCAGGTCCTGACAGCATCCTGAATAAGCCTGGCAGCTGATTCTTCTCCAGATTCTCAGACAGAAAGCCCAGACTGGCTGAGACCTTGATTTTGGCCTTCAGAGACCCTGAGCAAAGAGTCCAGTTGAGCCTGCACAGACTTCTGACCTACAGAACTATGAGATACTAGTAATTTTAAGATGCTGTTGATAGTAATTTGTTATACAGCAATAGGAAATAAATACAACCTTAATCAGATGGAATCTACTTGATAAGAATTTGTTAATTTTTTCAGGTAAAACAAGATGGAGAAAAGGAGAGGAGAAAAGAGGAGACAACCACCATCTATACCCTGGGTGCAACTCTGAAGAAATGAAAAACAGCATCCTTTCTTTTCTGTTTTTCACCTCCACTAACTTTGTCTCATTTGAATCTTCTGTTTGTCTTTCCTTTTCTCTATTTTCTCTCACATCTAAATTGAGATTGTGTATATGAGATTGCACGTAGGAGTGTGTGTAAGTGTGTAAAGGAAAGATGTGGGTTAATTGATTGAGACCATTCACTTCTGCAGCAAAGAAGATCTCCCCCTTGCTTTATGGTCCAATTCAGTCTTCTCTTAGAGAAGCCTTGTGGGGATTAGCAATCCAGTGGGGAGTAAGCTATGAGCTTTTGTAAACCCTGTGCATTATAAATGGGACAATGGGCAGATAATATTTATTGCACACCTATTCTACATCATGTACTATTATACATGCTTTATATAAATTCATTTAACCTCATAGCAATTCTATGAAGTTGCAGTATTTTTAACACTATTTCACAGTTGAAAACAGACCCAACCAGGAAAAGGAGCTTTTCTAAGGCTGTATTTATGGTGGACCCAGGACTCATTTCAGCAGCTTGGCTTAGAGTACATTTTACCACTATATAGAAAATCATTATCTAAGTCAAAGTTCCTTCTGGGAAAATTTAATATATTGCCTGGGTCCTTGTGAATTACAAACTCCCCTGACCCTTCTCTGTACTACTCGCATGTTGACTGTCCCCTGGTCCTCTAAGAGCTGTCCTGATCTTCAAGACAAGTTGGATCTCCTGCACCTCCTTGGGGTGGCAGTGAAGGGGCATAGTCCTAAATTATTTATTTATTTATTTATTTATTTATAAATGTCAGGAGCATTGTTGAGCCACTTGATGAGTTAAATTGGAGATGAAAGGAGAAAATGCTGAGGTGGTGGGATCTGCAGGTCATGGAAACTTGCCAAGGCTTGTGCCTACTGCCTGAGATTTGGAGGGAGAATCTTCCTGTTGCAGTTTTTGTGTGGACAAGTAGCCCAAAATAGAGCTCTGTTTATGACTTTAACGCTGGTGGTCACAGAGCAGGCTCCCTATCACTGGCTAGGAGACACCATAAGACCATAGATGTTTAGGCCACAATGGTGAAGAAGCAAAATGACAGGCTTGTGGCTTTTTCTACCACCTCTTCAGCTGTTAACACCCGAGGACATTGTGGGGTGGGGCACGTAGATTATTTCCTGTGCACAACCTCAGGTCTAGTTGTGTCCTTGCTGGTGACAAAGAGGCCACATCAAACATCTCTTAATGCTCTCAAACCACCCCATTATACACAGGTTGCAAATGTGAGATACACAGTTTAATTACAGAATCCATAGTTGTCTGCCTCAGGAGATGAGTTTTACGATGATACCTCCAAGTAGCCCAAAGATTTACTGGCTCATAGCTGTGGAGAAGGTTGTAAGACAAAGTGTGCTCATTTTTAAATGGAGGGTATTATTTGTGGCTGACATTGCTAGTTGCCTGTCCAACATCTATTTCCCCTTCTTCCTCACTATAGAACCATACTTTTGCTCAGAGTGGTAATGTACCCAGACAAATATTTTCACCCTTACACAGATTCTTTTGCACACAGGGGAGTCCATGCACCACAATTCTAGCCTATGAAAGCCACTGAGCAGGGTTTCTAGGAGAGATTTTTAAAAGATCATCTTCTCTTTAGACTTTTCATGCCTAGAGTTGGAGGACTATTTATGACTGTCAGAAGACTGTGAGAGTAAGAGTAAGAACTCTTACTAGTTCTTCTTTTCTCTCCATTACATTGTGTTGTTTCTAGTCTGCATGTTCTGTCCATGAAATAGCTAATGATATTACAATGAAGCACTCGATTGGGTTCACACTCCCATTATGCCTTCCAGAGGAAGTCACTACTAGGTCTGGCTCACAGAGAAAACAGATGTGCCAGCAGTAAACCAGCTGCACTGATGACATGTGACCAGAGGGGTGTCCCAGGCCTTTGGGCCTTGGTCACGTTTCAGACCCTAGAACTATGACATAACCCTAGTGTGAAGTTAATCCCAAGAATGGCTAACTAAGGTTAAGTCCCCTGATAGCTCAAACATATGGCAGGTTCGAGTCAAAATTACATTCATTTATAGAAAATAAGACATGTGATCTATTTCAAGTTTTGGAGTTTTAAAATGTTTTATTTATAGGTCAATAATTCTGAGTGCTTAGGCATGCTTTATATCAACACTACACTTACTAGTGAAAAAATCATTGGACAATCTTATAGTTTCAACAAACAACAGACTTCAACAATGTTGCTGGGAACAAGATAAATATGAAAAAATCAATTGGGTTCTAGACACCTCATACATATAATTATAAAATATAAGTTTTGGAAAATATTTTATTCACAATAGGAACAAAGGTAACTAGGAATAAATAGTAAGCATATGTGTAGCTTTCATGAAGAAAGTTATTTTTAAAAAAGGAAGAGATAAAGGGTAAAACATACTTTATCCTTGGATAAGATTTAACATCTCTAAAGATGTCAATTCTCCCCCAAATTAACTCACAGATGCAGTGTCATTCTTATCAAAAGTTCAATATAATTTTTCAAGCAATTTAACAAGTTGTTTAAAAATTTTAAATAGAGCCCTGACTGGTGTGGTTCAGTGGATTGAGCACTGGCCTGCCAATCAAAAGGTCGCAGGTCCCAGTCTCGGCGCCTGCCTGGGTTTCAGGCCAGATCCCTGGTTGAGGGTGCACAAAAGGCAACCACACATTGATGTTTCTTTTTCTCTCTTTCTCCTTCCCTTCCCCTCTTTCTAAAAATAAATAAAGTCTTTTTTTAAAAGTTGAAAAAAATTAAGTAGAGAATTAAAAGGCCTAGTATACCCAAGAACAAATTGGAGATGAATAAGATGAGGCTTATCTTACCAAATATCAGCATTTATTACAAAGCTATAGTTTTTAAGACAATGCAATATTTACACAGGGATTGAACAAGAGACTAGTGGAAGAGAGTAGGGTAGTGGAAGAGAGTGGAAAGTTCAGGAATAGACCTCCTTCCATTTAGACTCCACAGATGATAGAAACATGAAAAATGAGGGAGAAAACCTGAACTATGGCCATTGGAATTGGACAACTGGTTATTCATGTGGGGAAAATTAAATTGCATCCTTAATTATCACACCATCACCAAATAGAAATCAAAGATAGTTTGAGAGTTGAAGGTTAGAAGCAAGTTTTATAAGTTTAAAAGAAAATATAAAACATATGTATGGCTTTAGGATAGAGAAGTTTCCTTAACAAGATGCAAAAAGCACAGACCATAAAGGAAAATGCTAATATGTTTATCTAGGTGAAAAAAATAGGCACACCAAATTGACCACAAGGAGGAATGGCCTGCTTAGGCCATGGCTACCACACCCATGGTGATGTAGCTTTCCCTTGCCACGTCAAAGACAATGTCAGGCAGTCCATGGGCAGCATGCTACAGGCAGGATCTGCCTCAGAGCCAGCCTCCAAGCCTCCAACAGATGGGGCTGCTCGAGGGACACAAGGCTGAGAGTGGACAAGAGAGAGGGCGACCTGATCTGGGAAGTTCTACTGGTAGGAGGATAAATGCAGCTGCATGACTGAACCCCTCAAAAATTACAGAAAAGTTAAGTATCCATTTGCGGTAGGGAATGACTTCTATTCCAAATATTCATACCAACTTTCATTTTCACTTCTCATTGATCCACCCTCTAACTCCACCTCATTGTTTATTGCAGCCTAAGGCACAGAGTATTTATGTGGGATAGGAAATGTCACCAAACTGGTCCATCATGTAGTCACTAGTCATGGTAAAATTTCCTAGCTTAGGGGCTAAGAACAAAATTTAGGCTTAATAAATTTGTGTGAAATCTAAATCATTATAATGGTAAAGAGTGTTTAAAAATTATACAAATATTTCCAGTGTATAAAACATGGAGAAAATGATGCAATACATAGCCATACACCCTTCATCCAGATTAAACAGTTATCAAGTTTACCATTTTTTTCTCTTTAAAATGCCATTTTACTTTATTTTTATGTTTAAAAGATTTTATTTATTATTTTTAGAGAGAGGGGCAAGGAGAGAGGGAGAGAGACATCAATGTATGGTTGCCTTTCACCTGCCTCCAGCCACAGACCTGGCTGAGACCTGGCTTGCAACCTGGTTATGTGTCCTAGTTGGGAATTGAACTAGTGACCTTTGGGTTCTCAGGCCGGTGCCTTATCCACTGTGCCACTAGCCAGGACTTATTATGTTTTTAAAAGATTGTATTTATTTATCTTTTTAGAGAGCGGGGAGGGAGAGAGAGAGACATCAATGTCCCAAAGAAACATGAACCAGTTGCCTCTCATACACACCCCCAAATGGGGACCTGACCCCACTGCTCAGGCAAGTGCCCTGATCAGGAGTTGAACTGGTGATCTTTTGCTTTGAATGTGGGCCACAACTTACCACACTCAATCTAATGAGCCACACCAGCCATGGCAAAATGCCATCTTAAATATTACTTGTACCCTGACATTTGTTCTAATTGACACATTAGAAAATAATTGGAAAAAAGAGTGACCTGGCTTTGCCAGCCTCAGCATCACATCACATCTCTTCTTATGACGCATCTGCGGGCTCTCGAATAAGCCCTCCACAAGCACCAGGGATCTAATTCTGGGAAAGGGGACCCTCCTTCACACATCACTGTGAGCAGAGAAGGAGGTGACTGTGGTCATTTTTTCAGTAATGTGACAAACATAGACGCATTTTTTCCTGTTCTGGTATGCCAGAGAAATCCAACCACATCAGAGCAAAGGCTTTTACTGTCATTAAAAACACCGAGTGAACATAAAGCCCAGCGATAAGGAAACTTTTCAAGGAAGAACTATCCAGGGCCAACGAGGGAATTTTTTCCACTGGGGCCTATATTCCATCCCATTTGTGCAAGGGGCTCTGAGGAGAACCCATTCATATAGATTAAACCTCTACTCTCAGGTTGATGACCCTCAAATCTAGTGCTCCGGTCCAGATGCCATTCCCCTGCTCTCGACTGGTAAATAATTCTAATTGACTTCTAGCACCTTCACCTGGACACATCAAACTAAGCATCCAAAACTGAACTAATTATTTCCACTTCCTCTCCAGAATCTTCTTAAAAAGCCCAGTATTCTTGAATTTAACTTTCACAAAGTGACCCTGAAAGTTCCTGTTTTTTTTTTTACTGAGGCAAAATTCACATAACATAAAATTAATCACTAATCATTCAAAATTGTACAGTTCATGGCATTTAGTAAATGCACAATGTTGTGCAACCAGCACATCTCTCTAGTTATAAGACAAATTTATCACCTCAGAAGAAAAACTCATACCCATTAAGTAATCATTCCAGATTCGCCCCCAACTCCCACCCTACCCCCGGCCCCTAGTTTCTGAAAACGCAACTGCCTATTCTGGATGTTTACTGTAGATGCTTTCATGCAATATGTGATATTTTATGTCTAATTTCTTTAATTCAGCAGAATATTTTCAAGGTTCTGCCATATTGTAGATTTAGTACTTCACTCCTTTTCATGATGACTAATATTCCATTGTATGGCTATCCTACAGTTTGTTTATTCATCCTTCAGTTGATGAACATTTGGGTTGTTTCCACTTTATGGCTATTTATGTATGGTGCTGCTATGAATGTTCATGTATGAGAATTTGTTTGAATGCTAGTTTTCAATTTTGGGGGTATAATCCTAGGAGTGGAATTACTGGGTAGTATGGTAATTTTATGTTTAACTGTTTGAGCCACTGCCAAGTGCTTTCTGCAGTGGCTGTACCATTTTACATTGACATCATACATTTAACACTCTCACAGCAACAGACAAGAGTTCTAATATTTCCACATCATTGCCAACACTTATTTTCCTTTTTAAAAGAAAATATGCTAGCCATCCTACTGATGTAAAATGGTATCTCATTGTGGTGCCGATTTGCCTGTCCCTAATCCAAATGACTAATGATAGTCTAATATCTTTTCAGGTGCTTGTTTGCCATTTCTAGATCTACTTTGGAGTAATGTTTATTCAATTTCTTTATCATTTTTCATAAATTGCCTGAAGTTTTATTGAGACCTGGGTTTGGATACCAGGCCACAAGTATGTGTGGCCTGGTGTGTGTGACAATCATTTAGCTGAGTGCCCAGCAGTTGCACCAGAAGGAGTTTTCACTTCCATACTTGTTTGTTTGTATGGAGTTCCATAGAAAATTAACCAAGGCTTCAGTGAATCTTTTGCTTTGGTTAAGGACATTCTAATCGACATAGTTATTTGTCTAAGTTAAAAATCGTGCAGTAATCCTCGACTCCCTCTCTCTCTAACTGCCCATGCCTAGTCAGTTGTTGTGAGATATTAAGAAGAGTCAAATTTATAGCTCACTTTAGAAATAATACTGAAATTTATAGTGATGCATTCTTGGGTACTAACCTCCACCCTAGTTTCATTTTGTTTTACTACCTGGCCTCATTTTATCTTATTCCTAATTCTTCATTTAAAATTTTTGTTATGTAATATACATTTTGCAATCAGCCTCAAATGTTCTTTTTTAAAAATCCAAGATAAAAGTAAAAAAAAAAAAAAAAAGTCTCAGAGAGTTTAACTCCCATATAATTCTGTTAAAAAAAACCCCAACACTTTTACTGTTTTGCTAAGTTCTCATGAATAACTTACATGTTTGTTTGGGAAATTTAGAAACTGCACACAGCCCTGGCTGGTGGCACAGTGGATAAGGTGCTGGCCTGTAAACCCAAAGGTCACTGGTTCGATTCCTAGCCAGGGCACATAACTGGGTTGCAAGCCAGGTCTCTAGCCAGGCCCGTGGCTGGAGGCAGGTGAAAGGCAACCATACATTTATGTCTCTCTCCCTCTCTGCCTCTCTCCTTTCCCCTCTCCCTAAAAATAATAAATAAAAAAAAGAAAAGAAAAGAAAAGAAATTGCACACAAATAAACAAGGAAAGAGAGGTCAAAATCTATAAACTCATTACTAACTACTATTAATATTTTGGCTTATATCCTTTTAATCTTATCTATCTGTCTGCCTATCATCTATCTACCTACACTATTAAAAAAAAAAAATGGGCTACGTTGTAAATTCTTTTTGATAACCTGCAATTCTCATTTAACAATATATCATGCCCATTTTCCCTCATGATCAACTTGTTTTCATGGTGTAAGTTTGTAAACTATAATGTGCATTAAATGTCACTGGAGTAGCCTGTTAAAAGAAACATTCTAAGTGTTGCTCCCAGAGATTCAAATTCAGTCATCTGGACCTATGTCCAAAAACCTGTACTTTATTTTATTTTTTTAAGATTTTTATTCATTAGTTTTTAGAGAGAAGAGTTGGGGCGGGGCGAGGGAAGAGAGGGAAAGAACCATCAATGTATGGTTGCCTTTTACCTGCCTCCGTCTATAGACCTGGCTGGAGACCTGGCTTCCAGCCTGGTTATGTGCCCTGGCTGGGAATCGAACCAGTGACTTTTGGGTTCGCAGGCTGGTGCTTATCAACTGAGCTACCAGCCAGGTCTCAGAAATCTGTATTTTTAAGAAGACCCTGGCTGATTCTGATACAGACTGTTCTTTGACAATTTGACTATCACCAATAATTGTAACCCTTGCCTAATTTTCCATTGTGTAGGTACAGCATTATTTATTCATGTAAACAAGGTATCAGTAAAACATGCATGAACGAAGAAACCAGCAACCAGAAGCAGCAGCAGCAGCAGCAGCAGCATGTGACAAGCTGGCCTGGGAAGCAGGTAGAGACACTGAGACTGTGGGAAGAAGCTGTCAAAGCAAGCAAGAAAGAAGCTGCTAACCTGTGCCAAACGTCCACGGCTGCTACAACGCCTGTGACTCTCACTACTCCATTCAATATAATGTCCTCTGTATCGTCTGGGACTATGTCAAACCCAGTCACAGTGGCAGCTACAATGAGCATGAGAAGTCCAGTAAATGTTTCAAGTGCAGTTAATATAACCAGCCCAATGAACATAGGGCACCCTGTAACTATAACCAGTCCATTATCTATGACCTCTCCTTTAACACTCACTACCCCAGTCAACCTCCCCACTCCTGTCACTGCTCCAGTGAATATAGCACACCCTGTCACAATCACGTCTCCAATGAACTTGCCCACACCTATGATGTTAGCCACCCCTCTCAATATAGCAATGAGGCCTGTAGAGAGCATGCCTTTCTTACCCCCAGCTTTGCCTACATCATCACCTTGGTAAACAGTATTATAAAATCAAAAGATGGGTTAAAGTAAATATTTACCAGCAGTTTTTAATAAAGCAAAAAATAAACCATGAAATTGGGAGATTTTATTACATTAGTTAATAATAGTGTAGTAGCATTTTCCTCCAATTTGGCTGGGATTGTTCAAAGTAGGGTGTGTGTGTAACTTATCACTGGACCACTTTAGTTTAATCAGAAATTTCTTTTAGCTGACAGCATTGCTTAAACAGGATAGTAGTTGGTAAGATGAAATGCCAGAATTAAAACCAATCATAAAAAAGCAAAACCCATTTCAAAATTTAAAAAACAAACAAACATTAGTTTCTAATCCCGAGAAATCATTTTATTCTAAACACTAGCAGAATTCTTCTCTCAATATAAGTGAAAGGCCGATTTTAACCTGAAGTTCTAAATCCATGAATTGAGAGCTAGTGTAGAATTGTCTGTGCTTATTGTTTTTATGAATAAATACATGCATTGTCATAATAAAATGCATTTCAGAGAATATGCATTTCACCTTTGGGAATATGTTAATTTCAGGCAGCATTCCCTATGGGAAAGGTGATACCAGCTCTGATATGCAAAGCATATGATAATTTATCATTCTAACTTCAACATATAATAGGGATTGTGACCTGATATTTGGAGATGTAAATATTGCTCAGCATATTAATCCTGATGGAATATTGCACTGTAGTAGACTTAAAAAAATAATTAAAAAACAAAAAACAAAAAAATGAACAACTGCCTATTCTGGGACAGTTGAATTGTTCTCACTTTTCACTTTTATTAACACGTATTATAAACATCCTTAGTCTACAATTTTGCCCTCGTCCATGGCTGCAGGTTTCCTGATTGCACTCACACTAGGTACCCTGTGACCATGACGGGAATGGAAGACTGAGGTGCAGAGGAGAAATGAAAGTGGAAGCAGCTGACTATGTGAGGGAGATTCAAACTACATGTAATGGAGGCTAGAAACCAAGTGGGGTTCTATCCTTTGGTCTGGCCAGCAAGGAAGGTGTCTTACTTGTCTAGAAACTAGAAGAAAGACTAAAGCTACCCCCCCCCCTTTTTGGGGGGGGGAACAGGTTAAGTTTAATATAAACAGTTATTGACTTCAACAGCAAATTGAAGTGACAAGGGGTTCACTGGTAAGGTGCCTTAGAGTTTACTGCTTAGAAATCCAGCTTCTGGGGTGCGGTGGAGTCCCCCACCTAACGGAGCCTCAGTGGAGGCCCTTCTCTAGGAGCTGCTGGGTGGGGTGGGGTGGGGTGCCATCGGAGGCCGGCGACCACCCGGCGCTGGGGAAGCCATCGGTGCTGCGGGAAGCCGCAGAGCCAGCGCGCCTGAACAGGAAACAGGACGGAAGAGCCTTGCCTCTTGCAATATCTCTCGAGTGCCCTCTACTGACAAAGCCTATGCAGGTTAGCAAAGGAAAAATACTTTCAAAGGCCCAGATAAGTGTTCACATTGTGGACAAGAAAGTTGAATTTGAAGCTGAGTCACATTGTTAAACGGGAACACCATAAGACCTGCCCGCGGTGTTGCTGGCAGTTAGTGAGTGCGGGCCAGGGATGTGTGCGCTGCAGTGAGTTGACTAGTCCCACGCAAGGAATAACCAGCCCCTTGAAATGCCAGTAGCACCCCTTAGATCGGTAGCGTGCCGGCAGGAAACTCTAGCACTCTTAAGTAAGGATAACTTGAGAAAAGTCTCTTAGTAGAGGGAGAGGTGCAGAGGCCACAAGGAAGAGCGCAGCTCCTTGGGGCTGCTTGCAGCCGGGGGCCCTTAGCTGCCCCAGGCCGGACCAGGCAGAGGAGGCTACTGGAACTGGAAGGAGAGGAGTGTGTGCGAGGGGCTGCCCAGCAGGATGACAGGAGCTGTGACCTTCAGCCCCGAGTGCAGCCAGTAGGGCGCCCCTAAGGTGGGGACCACATTCTCTTTGTCCTTCGGATCTGCCAGTGCCACCCCCTCACACCACCCCATCCCACCGCCACTATGAATGAGCCCATCTGGAAGCCAGGAGTGGGGGAACCGTCAGACATGCTACACAGCCTTTCTGATCCCGCGGGATGGGGAGGGGCTGCAGCCTAGGCCGAGGTGGGGCTGTCCTGAGACTGCTCTGCCGACCTTGACTTCAGTCCACAGAACATCGCAGCTGGGCGGCATTCCTCAGCCCAGATCCGAGTGAGGTCCGGGTTGGAAACAGCAGAGTGGCCTGAGATGCCTAGCCTGCTTTGGTTCAGAGACTGTCCTAACCTTTCTAGTTGATGGACCAGCCACGGGCGTGCACAGGCCCTGCTGGTAGCGCCTGGAAATTCCGCAGCCCGGGAGAGAAGTGGCCACGCCGGTTCCTCAGCAACCACTGGCGGCCCTGGAACCGCGGGGCTGCACGGTCGCGTTGGGAAACTAAATTTACTAAAAGCTTCCAAGTGGAGCGTCAGCCTCAGGTCAAAGGAGAAGGGGTATTGCCAGGAGAGAGAGAGAGAAAGACGGGGAGATAGCACAGCGTCTCTGCCCCAATTGAGCTATGGAAGAGAGAGGTCCTGAGCCAGAAATGACAGCATTTCCTGCCTAAAACTTGCTGAGAGAAAGGCGGAGTTGCTTTGCTGCTAGAACGCGCAGCTCCTTTACCAAGGACAGGGGGAAGGGGCGCTGACACCCCTGAGGCGTGTGAGGCAGTGGGGCTTGGGAGCTTGAGAACTTCAAAGAAAACACGGTGTCCTTTTGGTCTCTGAGGCCAGTCTGTTCATGGGAGATTGGGGAAGGTGATGGCTACACGGTGACAGGACTGACAGTCTGTGGTGTCTTGATGAGCTTTAAAGTCTGTATCAAGCTGGGCAGGGAAGAGGAAGTCAGTGAGTGGCAGGGAGGACAATTGGAGCTCCATGGGTTGGCCAAGGGCTGTTTGTGAGCACGTGGGAGGCACTTCCTTTTGGGGACTTTCAGGGAATTATGTGGCAGGAAGGGAAGGGGATGGTCATGAGTAAGGTTCGTGGAACCTGAAAGTTTTATGTTGGAAGCAAAATACAGGTAACTCATGGGCTGGAGCTGCAGGGCAGCGCCCAACTGCAAGGCTGTGGGGTAGAGGGTATGCCTGGAAAGGGTTGCTCACCTCTGTGTGGTGTGACCACAGCGATGGGTGGGGCAGAGAGCACCTGCTGAGCCACTTACAGAAGTATCCCCTAGTGATGAGAATCTAGAGGTTATTTCCAAGAGAACTCAGTCTCTTTTTTCATTTTGAGGTAAGCAAGGGAAGCCAATTTTTCCCTCCACCCCCCTTCCTACTGCTGCTCACCCCAAGCACCCCGAGGGTGGATTCTTGCCCTCGATTTTGAAGGCACTAAGCATCCTGCTGCAGGCTAAATCCAAGACTGAGTGTGGATGGGAGAGGGACAGAGGCAGTGCTGAGGAGGGTGTCCCTGCAGTACAAATAAATGCAAAAGGAGCTTATAGAGTGACTGGAGTGGAAGGAGGGGGGCAGATGCAGTGAGTAAAGCAAACAACCTCTAGCTGGGTTGGTCCTAGAAAAACTTCAGATAGCCCGGAAACAGCTGTGGTAGCTTCCTGTTCCGCGTTTCACACAGTGCCACAAAGAGCAGCATCGCCCATCAGCCAGATCAAGGTTGGTGCTGCTGTCTACTTACATATGTGAATTAATTTGGGGAGAACTGTCATCTTTAAAATGCTGAAAGTTCCAAGCTGCAAGATTTAGCAATATTTGGGATTCAAGTGAAAGAAACCCAACTTTCAGTAGTGCAGGCAGCAAGGGTTTATGCTTCCTATGACAAGCTTTGTGGAGGGGAGTAGGCCCCGGGCTGCTGCAGTGACTGCAGTGCTGCTCAGATGTCTCTTTCACATCTATCCGCACATGTTGGTTTTTCGTCCTTATTGCATCTATGGCACAAAACAACTGTAGCTGCTACTCCAGGCGTGACATCTGCTGTCAGGAAAAAGAAAGAAGCTACTCCTGCCCCTTTATCTGGGGAATAGTGAAGGTTCAACAATCAGGTCTCTTCTGGCCTGATTTCTGGAAGTCTCCCATTCCACAAAAAGACACCTCTTGGTTCCCTTTATTTTTGTTGGCTTTCTTTTTTTCCTTCTTTCATCCCTATAGGTGTCCACTTCCCTATTTTCCTTTTCTTCTTTAATGTCCCTTACCACCTGCCAGGGACTCCTTCTAGAAAAACCCTGTCTGTCTCTATTACATCCTGACCAAAATGATCCTGTCTGGTGACCCGAGGGCAGCCCTCCTTGATTCACAGTCCCGGGAACCTTAATATATGAATCAGGAGATAAAGGCAAAACAAGGGATCTGGGGACTTTGTAAACAGCATCTTTTAAGCTCCTGCACACACTGACCCTCTGCATGGCGCCCTCTCGTGTCTAGACTGAGTTTTGCTGTCTAGACCAGGCAGTCCATTCCAGAGCGTTCTTTTTGTTCACCACACCCCCCAACATGAGGTAGCAGTTCAGGAAAAATCAAACTTTATTTTTTTTTAAACTTCAAAATGATAGTAGTTACACTGAGTTTCAAGAAAACAGTATAGTCCTAAAAGTTAGATTGCTTAATTTATTGATAGAAGCTTAATCTGAATATGGGAAGAGAGTTTTAGTTACTAAAATATTAACAAGCACATATTATATAGCAACTGAGAGGAAGTATATCGTTATTTAGTCCTGATGCTCACACAACCCTTGAAGGAGCCCCACCTGAATGTGTTTTATCTAATTTCAGCTAGAAATAGTTGGAGATAGTTATTTCCACTTCTGACATTTTCTGATGCTTCAGGTAGCCTGCCCAAACTACCCACATATGTCCAATGAACATAACACAGGTAACTGTGTAAGACATAGAACTTTAGATTCATCTTCTCCCTCCCAAACCTCTTCTTCCCTCCACTCTTCCCCCCGTTGACACCCCCACCCCCTTTCTTGCACAAGCCCAAAGACTAGCAAGGATTTGACCCCTCTCTTGTCCATGTCTTGACTTTTCTCTTTTCCACATCTTATTTCCAATTAATTGCTGATACCTGTTAGGTCCACCTTCAAAATAGGGTCCGGATAGAATCACTTCTTATCAGGGACATGGCTACTAACTCAGTCCAAGCTGCCATTATCTCTCTGCTGATGACAGAAATAATGTCTTAAGTGCTATGCTTCCTTCTTCTACCCCTGTCATCCCCCTCCACTGCCACCTCATCATCTTCTTCTCAGGCGACCAGAACCATATGGTAAAAATCCAAGTTAGATAATTTTACACCTCTTTTCAAAACTCTCCAATGGCTTTTCATTGTACTTGGAAATAAACTCAGAAATCCTGCCCATGGCCTTCCCTGACCATATCCTCCTGCTTTCTCCCCACCTCTCAGTCCTTTCCAGCTACACAGGTCTCTTTGATGCCCCTTTGGTCTTTCCCTCTGCTCTTTCCTCTTTCTGGAATGTTCTATGTTCAGACTTTGTTCCCTCCTTTATTTACCTCAGGAGGAAATTCTTCCAACCATTTGGTCAAATATAGCCATATCCACATGCTTGATTTACTTACCCTGATTTATATTTATTTTTTAATTGAATTTATGGGGGCTTCTGGGAGTCAGGGTTGGGATGGGGAATGGCACTCAGGTTGACTTTGCAGGGGAGGTAAGAATGACCTCCTTGCAGCCATAGTTACACAATCCAGTGCCCATCTGAGACCTGAACAAGAGTCTTCCAGGGAGACCCACTCTGAAGTTCCCATCTCTGGGCAGCACGCCAATCCCCCTGAGGGACTGAGCTCAGCAGGGTGGGGCTACCATTTGTTGGAAGGACAGGTCAAATGAGTCTCCTATTGTGGAATGGCCTGGGCTGAGCTCAGAGTGGGTTAAGCATGCCCTCTTTGCAGCAATAGCTGCACAACCCAGCTGGTATCTTGGGACCAGAACCTCCTGGGGCAACACACTCTGAAGGTCCCAGCTTTGCATAGCACCCAGATTTCTTTGTTTGGACTGAGCTCAGCAGGGCAGTGGGAGTTGAAGGACAGCCTTGTGAATCAACATGGGGGCTGGCTGTACATGAAAGGCGGGGAAGAATGGCCCTCTAGTCCAAAGCTACACAGCTCAATTACTGTTTGAGTCTTCACCAAGAGCTTCTCCAGAAAAAGATTCTCCAGAAAAAGATTGCACCAGAGGCCCCTGTTGGGTGCAGCCAGTAGACCTTTCTGCTGGACTCAGGCTGGCAAAGTACTGTCTCCAGGAGTTGGAGGACTGGCTAATGCACTCCCCGGGCTGGTAAGAATAGGAGTGCTCGGTCCTGGGAAGATGGTATCTGGGTTTCTAGCAGACTTCCTTCTCTCCCAGGCAGACTGAATCCCTGCTGATTTTCACCGCCAGATGCTATGCAGGTTTCTTTTCCTGGATCTGGTGTTCTGGGTTGGGTATGCTGGCATGGGGTCCAGAGCCCAGGCCTCTCAGGGGAGAATTTTGCAGCTGAGGTATCCCCCCATATTCTCAGCCAATGCATGTGGGTGGAGGCCAACCCTTTCTGTATCTCTGCCCTTCTTACCAGTTTCTAACACTTCTGTTCAGCTGATCTTCAGTTAGTTATTCAGGTTGATTACTCTATAATTTAGCTGTAAATCCAGTTTGATGCTGAGAGGAGGTGAATGTAGCCTCTGCCTACTCAGCAGCCATTTTAGATTTTCTTTACCCTAATTTATTTTCTTATTAGCACTTACCACCTGATAATAGATCACATTTTTCCCTGTGTGTGTCTTTTTTGTCTGCCCTGCCTTGACCACAACATAAGACTTATGGCCAGAGACTTTGTCCTTTACTGAACAACATTCTCAGCTCTAAGCACATGATGACTGTTCAATGATGAATGAGGGAATAAATTATTAGTTTGAATTATGTGAAGTTGTTGGCATTTGAAAGATTATGGCCTATAAAAACAGCAATTCCAATAGTTCCTCTTCATATCATACCACCATTACCATTTTATACATGTAACTGAGAGCAAGTCTGGCTACCTGCTGCTTTGAAAGCCAATACTCAAGAGGCAGAGGTTGCTGTGAAGGACAGTGGTTTATTTGCATATGCTGGTCATCTGGAAGATGGAGGACTCATATCTTAAAGCCCATCTCTACCTCTTATTGGAGGCAGAGTTTTTATATAAGGAAGGAAAGGGGAACGGAACAAAGAGGTCAGGGGAGGGGATTACAAAGTTCACTATGTGCAGACTAGCACAGTCCATTCTGATGCGGCAGGTGATAGTCTGTTGTGTGTCATCTTAGTTTAGTCATCATGGATTCATGTCATCCCTGCTTCACACATTCTGGCTCCATGGATGAAGGACAGAAAATCTCCTGGAGCTGGGATGCTTGAAGGTCAGGGTTTGTATCTTTTGAAGTTAGCTCCTAGAATTCTTATACAACATGCTGTTCATCTACAAGTTACATATTAGACATTTGTAAATGTCAAAAAAAAAAAAAATGTTTGGGTGGGTTACAATTTCCCACTGTTACAAATCCCCATTGTCAATTTTCTTTGATCTCTATGGAAGTTAGAAGGTTTAGCCAAAAACATTTAAGAAAATTAGAAAGATTCAGGATTCATTCTTGTTGTAGGTGAAAAATACGATTTTACAGACAATTCACAGAATTAGAGTCTAATTTTCACAATTGTATATATTAGATTCTATTGAAACACAATTTTTCTTTCAAAATTACTCCTGTTTTAGTTAAAGAGCTAAATCAAGACCAATTCATTTACTGTATTAAGTCTGGTTTCAATTCAGCCTGATCATTTGCACCAACACAGCAGGAATAGCAATTGATTAGGCTTTCTTAGACATACATTTGCTAGAATGTTACAAGGAATTTTCAGATTGAACTTTAAGTAGTCTCACAGGTGGAGAAGCCAAGTCACACAGTTGTCATCAAGCTTTGCCTGTAATACCTATAGGTTTGGGTAAATTCTGCAAGTTCTCGAGGTCCCCAAAATGTCTTGAGGTTCTCCCTTGCCATCTCCCAGGAAAGCAACCTTTGCTCCTTACCTGGAAAGACTGCCATGAATGGTATGAATAAGCAAGGTACTAGGCCATTTCTCTAAAGGCTTTCATTGGCTGCAGAGTCAGCCTTATTTCTAAAGCTTTTGCTGACATTCAGAGTCTAGGCATGTCTCATTCAGGCATGACATTCCAGTCAAAGTCTTGGCTAATAAGTCCACATTGGAAACTAGGGAAAAATCAAATTCTTATTGAATTCATGCAAATAAATACATTGCCATAAAAATAATAATAATGACCCATTAAGTTTTTCTAAATTCTGGAGGGATCAGGTAAAGAGAAAAATAAAAATGCTTCAATATCATTACAATTTACCAAATTGCTTTAAGAAAGCAAACAAATTTTTCTCAAAACCAGCAGTATTTTCAACAAAGACACAAGAACAATAATTCTTCTCAGTTTGTTCAGTCCCATAATTAATCCCTATTTATTCTGAATACCCACCAACATCTTTACAAACCCAATCCTCCCCCAGAGCCCCACAAGTCCCAATTTATTCTTAAGGTATATTTAAAATATACCTTAAATGTACCTGAAAATTTGTTCTGAGCAACTTATATTTTAAAATCAAAGTTCTTTCCATGGATCTTTTTTAAGATGTAACATTTTTACAAATGCAACAGAATAAAACAAGAACTGTCTCTAAAAAGCCAATTTGTTTAAATGACATGATTATAGATCATATTACAATGCAATTCACAAAGGAATTTGCTTTTTTGCAACAACATTTTAAGATAACAATCAGAATTATAAGTTAGTATATCAGACCAAAGAATTAATTAATTTGTTATCCACTGTCAATGATACCTGGGGTTTCTATTGGGAAATAACAATTGTTTTTGGAAAATCAAAGGGAATGTTTGGCTATTTCATTTGTCATTAAAATTATTCTTCTTCTTTACCACCTATTTATGTGCCTTTCTTTTTCTTTTTCTTTTTTTTCCATTTTCATTTTCCTTCTTGAGTTTCCTACTCCAAATGTCCTTCCTTCTTGTATGTCTATCTCTTTCCTTTATCCTTTCTCATCTTTATTTTCACTTCATAAGTTTTTTTGATTTTTGCTTCTTTCCTCTACACAATTCATCTTTGACTTGCACAGACCTTCTGCTCCTTTCCTAGTCCCTTTTAGTTTGCCCCATTAACTCATTCAGAAATAACCAATCCACTTTTAATTCCATAATTTACAACTTTTATTGAGAGAGAGAGAGAGAGAGAGAGAGAGACAGACAGACAGACAGACAGACAGACAGACAGACAGAAAGAGAGAGAGAGAGAGGGCAATTTGTTGTTCCACCCATTTACGCATCCATGAGTTGACTCTTGTATATGTCCTGACCAGGGCTCAATCCCACAACTTTGGTGTATTGGAATGACACTCTAACCAACTGAGCTACCACCCCATGCATTTTTGATTTATTCTAAGAAGATATGGAAACCATACTGACCCCCCAAGAGTTCTGTTAAGCACACATGAACTGGAAGGGCATCTGGAAAAAGGGAAGGGGTAAGGCTGCTATGTATCTTTATGACAGTAAAGGGTGATTGATGCCAGGGGTCAGGTCAGGGCTGATTAAATAAGTATAAAACTTTTCTCCCCTACACATCTATCCCTCTGAGTCACAGTGGGGAGAGTGGTCCATAGATGGGGAAGGGGAAATGAAAAAGCCACATCATCACATCTTCCTTTTAGCTTTTTGCCAAGCTTTACTTGAAATTTTGACCTCTCTCCTTGGTCATTTTCTTTGTGCAATTTTTTGTTTCAGGAATGGCTGAGAAAACTCTGATTTTTCTTTTCAACAAGCATTTTGCTTATCTTATAGTTTCTTGAGCTCTAGAAAATTTGTGCCCTGTAAATAAATAAAAGTATTATTATTATGTAGCTCTACTCAGAATGTTAGTTGAAGGGGAGAAGTAGTGTTATTCTTTATTTGCTTAGAAATGTGTTGCAGTCACAATAGCTTTCCTCCTGCCTTGGATTAATGGTGTAATTATTCACACTGGGCAACAGGAATGGAATGAGTTTGAACTTGGCATGAATTAATATACTAAAATATGTCTCCTGTTCTCTCTCATTGCCTAATTAATTCTGAATTATGAAATTCCCTTTGAGCTACCCAAAAAAGCATGGTCACTGGATTTCAGAGCAGTTATTCTTTCTTTGCAATAAAAGTCAAATGATTGGATAATTATGGGGTTTTCCAGAAAAGAATATTTATTTGAGCATCCTAGGAGGGAGTGAGCAGGCATCATAAAGGAATTTTCTAGAAGTTTCATAGTGAATAACCTGTACATGATGTATGGGAAACCGTGCCAAAGCAGACTGAACTTTGCATGAACCAGCTTTACCATGAGAAAGATGGAGGCCTTAGGAGCATTATCAGAGCCTTTTAACAGGTTCTGTGCCTCAGTGTTTGAAACTTCCACTCTGAACCCCATGTCTTTGTGTCACTGGGTGGGCCTTGGGTCAGCTGGTAATGTGTGGGTTCTTTGTGTAGGAAAAATGTCACAATATCAGTCCAGGTGGTTTTAAGAGTATGCTTATTAAACCTGGCGACAGTGAAAAAAAAGGATGGTTGTAGAGTAGAAGAAGCAACATGAGAGAGCCTAAGTGGGGCTCTGCTTTGGATCCCTAGACATGTTATAGGAAAGAAGTGAGCCAGGGTGGGGCTGCTGTTAGTTCACTGGGAAGTAAAAGTCACAGTTGACAGAAGTGAGCCAGGAGAAGCTGCTTTTAGCTCACTGGAAAGTCAGAGAAAAAGGCAGGCTTGGAGGTAGGATCAGGAGTTAAGACTGGGATGAGCTACCAGTGCCCACTGCTTCCCTAGTTTCAAGTCTTATAAGGATCCTCAGAGTTTAGAAGAAAGTAAAAAGTTCAAGACATGGACATGTTCCAAAGAGAGACACTGTGTTGGCATCATTTGTCTTAAGGGTTTTGATCTCTCTTCTGTAGTCAGGAATCCTAGGGGAGGTCTTAGGTGAAGGGCTTAACAGACTATTCATGAGTTTTCCAGGTGTGCCCTTTAACATATTGGTTCATCAAAATGAGCATATAGGAGAGTCTGGGATCATTCTCAGGTCAGCCTCACTGCTTTGCTTTTATCTTGAGTTTTTGTTATTTGTTCCATAAACTTCATCCATTCTTGGGTTGGGTTGGCACAAATGACATTAAGTGAGTCTCTATTCTCTATCTCTCTGACCAATGTGGCTTAAGCTATATATTCTCTGGAGGAGAAGTAGAAATTATTTGCGCTCAAGTGTCCTTGGTTAGGGAAGATAAGGCTTTGAGATTCACTAGATGGCTATAAATTGGTCAAATTGTTTGGCCTTGTATAATTACCTTGTTTCAATTTCCCCATTCCACTTGCCCAGAAATTTTCCTAGGTACTTGCTATTCTGTCTCATTTGGATTAGAATACTGGCTTCAGAGGTTTCCAATTAAAATTGAATGAGCTGTCCATGGAGAATAGCACAGTCAACCACCAACAAGAGGGTCAGGGGAACTTACCATTTCATGACTAATTCTACTCATACCCTTGCTAGATTCCCCTTCAGGGGAGGAGAGTAACTAATGTGAAATATGATAACTCAAGAAATAGGGAGACAAACATACCCCAAAATGAAAGAACAGAAGAAATCTCCAGAAGAACTAAATGACATTGTGGCAAGCAATCTACATGATACAGAGTTCAGAACACTGAGTATAAGGATGCTCAAGGAACTTGTGAGAACTTCAATAGCATAAAAAAGCACATAGAAACCATAAAAAGAACCAGTCAGAAATGAAGAATACAGTAATTAAAATGAAGAATACCTTAGAAGGAATCAATAGTGGATTGGATGAAGCAGAGAACAGAATCAGCTATTTGAAAGATAAAGTAACAGAAAACACCCAATCAGAATAGCAAAAAGGAAAAAGATAAGAGAGAGAGAGAGAGAGAGAGAGAGAGACAGAGAGAGAGAGAGAGACAGAGAGAGAATAGTTTAAGGGACTTCTAGGACAACATTAAGTTTAACAACATTTGCATCATGAGGTACCAGAAGAAGAAGATAGAGAAGAAGGAATTGAAAATCTATTTGAAGAAACAATGAAAATTTCTCTAACCTTACAAAGGAAACAGACGTACAAGCTCAAGAAGCTCACAGAATCCCAAACAAGAGGAACCCAAAAGGACCATACTGACACAAATATACATCATAGTTAAAATGCCAGGTTAAAGGCAGAATCTTAAAAATGACAATAGAAAGGCAGTTAGCTCTTTCAACGGAGCTCCCACAAGACTATCAGCTAATTTCTCAACAGAAACTTTGCAGGCCAGAAGGGATTGGCACAAAACGTTCAAAGTGATGAAAAGCAAGGACCTAAAATGAGATTACACTAGCTAGCAAAGCTGTCATTTAGAATCAGAGGACAGGTAAAGAGCATCCCAGACAAGAAAAAGCTAAAAGAGTTTATCATCTCTCAATCAGTATTACAAAAAATATTAAAGGGACTTTTTAAGAAGAAGGAGGGAAAAAAAGATCAAAATATGAGTGATAAAGTAGCAATAACTATGTAAATATTTATCAATAATTACTTTAAGTAAAAGATGGATTAAATAATCCAATCAAAAGACAATGTGACTGAATGGATAACATAATAAGACCCTTATATCCTGTCTACAAGAGACTCACTTCAGATCAAAAGACACATAGAAACTGGAAAGTAAAGGGATGGGAAAGGATGTTTTATGAAAATGGAAACAAAAATAGTTGGGGTAGCAGTTCTTATATTGGGCAAGATAGACTTTAAAACAAAGGCTAAAATAAGAGACAAATAAGGACCCAGCAATTCCATTTCTGGGTATTTATTCAAAGAAATTCAAAGCACTAATTTGAAAAGACATTTGTATCCATATGTTCATTGCAGCATTATTTACAGTTGCCAAGGTGTGGAAGCAATCAAAGTGTCTATTGATTGACAAATGGATAAAAAGAAATGGTGTGTATATATATATACAATGGAATATGACTCAGCTGTAAAGGAGAATCTTGCCATCTTCAACAGCACAGATGAACCTAGAGGATATTGCGCTGTTTGAAATAAATCAAACAGAGAAATACAAATGTCATATGAATTCACTTATATGTGGAAGCTAATGTAGAAAAACAAATGAACAAACAGAATGTAAACAAATTCATGGATGCAAAGAACATTTTTTTAAAAGATTTTATTTATTATTTTCAGATAGAGGGGAAGGGAGAGAGGGAGAGAGAGATCAATGTGTAGTTGCCTTTCACCTGCCTCCAGCCATGGACCTGGCTGGAGACCTGGCTTGCAACCTGGTTATGTTGCCCTGGCTGGATGCAGAGAACATTTTGATGGTGCCAGATTGGAAGGGGTTTGGGGGACTGGGTGAATAAGGGAAAAGGATTAAAAAGTACATTTTGGTAGTTACAAAACAGTCACGGGCATTTAAGTACAGCATAGGGAATATAGTCAATAACATTGTAATAACTATGTATGGTGTCAGTTGCTTGGCAATTCTCCATCTTCTGGATTTATCAGGGTGATCACTTTTCAAGTTATATAAATGTCTAATACCTGTGTTGTAGATCTGAAAGTAATATACTATCATATGTCAACTGTAATTGAAAAATGAAAAAATTATTTAATTAAAATAACAACAACAACAAAAAGGATGTAATTCCCCAGCCAGGGCATATACCTAGGTTGCAAGCTAGGTCTACAGCCAGGTTGGTGACTGGAGGCAGGTGTAAGGCAACCATACATTGATGTTTCTCTCCCTTTCTGCCTCCCTCCCTTCCTCTCTCTCTGGAAATAATATATAAAATCTTAAAAAAAAAAAAAAAAAGGATGTAAGAAATAATCTAGTTTAGTTCTCTCATTCTATAGATTAGGAAAACAGGGCTAAGAGATGTGAAACACAGTGAGTTGTGGCAGACCTAGGCCTAGGTTCTTCTAGCCCCTGAGTTTCCCACTCTTCTACGGAAGCCTCATTTATGCCTATTTCTTATAGGGCAGCTTTTACGCAGAAAGTTGGCCACATTTTCACATTACCAAGTCTTGGGTACAGTGGAATCTCTGGGGTCCTCAATTAGCAGGGTGTGTGAGAGTGCATTGCCCTCTTCTTCATTTCAATATGAAGTCATCCTCAGATAGTAAGACTTGTAAAATAAATGCATGAAACACTCACTGATTGCGTCCTCTTTCTTTCCAACCTTCTCAATTAGAACTCCCAGCCCTCTCCTCTAGGCTGCAGTTCCTCACTGCCTGGAAGAGCAGGAACCCAAGCAAGAACTTGAAGCTTAATTGATCTGGATGTTTGGAATCAAACTTCATTAGCTCAAATTACTTTAGTTTGCCTAATTTGTTTCTCTCTGTGAGCTCTGGTAAGCTTGGTTTAACATCTTCTAAATGGTGATGTTTATCATCATCAATGCCTACTCAAATTACCCCTGCTGAGTAATGGACCAGGAGAAAAGTGATTTAAAATATATAGGTATTTTGTATGGACATTTCTGCAACACATGCAGAATGTGGAATCCAAGGCACTACAGAAGTGTATTTATTTTCATAGGACAGCTCTACTTTTCAAAACTAAAACACAGTCAGAAAAATTGTTTCAGTCATTAATGTTTTGGCAGAACTTATGTGTTTTAAATTTCATAAACTGTGGGATTTTTTTTCTATTTATAGACAGGGATAAATTCATTGTTATGTTTTTCTTCCAATCTGTTAGAGACTTTTGACAAAGCTGTGTGTATTTATGTGTTTACAAACACACATATTTGTGTCTGTGGACACCACATGAAAGGAAGTGTGTTTCCCTGTTGAGCCAACCCAGCTGCAGAGAAACTCCCAGCACTGTTGAAAATCATGTGAGTCTCTGGAAGGAACTGACAGCAATGGCTGCTTCCAAAGAAGGTGTTGAAAGGATGACTTTTTTCTATATACCCATTTATATATGTTTAATGCACATATTATGCTTTCCAAAAAATTAAAAACAAAACACATTGCAGTAACAACAATCCCAAATAATTGGTTTCCCCATAGTACTAAGGTCTGTTAGTTATGCTACACATACATCTTACATATTTTTAATAAGCCCAGATACCTTAATACCTTAAACCTATATCCATTTTCTGTTAGGGGTCCTCCCTCCTGGACATTCATGCTGTATGTAAAACATTTATTTATCATAGTTGCTTGGCAATTCTCCATCTTCTAAAACACCTGGGGTTGGGATGTTGGAATCTTCTTGATTAAAATGGGAAGTTTTAACTGTACCAACTTTAACAGAAAAACCCTGGCACCATGTCTACAGAGTGCCTAGAAGTACTTTGACAACTATGAAATCACTACCCAAAGACTCAAGTCACAGGCTCAGAACTGGAACTGGGAGCCCTAACTTCTAGCCCAGTGCCTCATTCAGTATTTTTGAATGATATCTTATTTGCCCCTTTGGTTCTCATTGTTTGGGATGGTTGTGCCACTGGTGAGACTTCATTTTGGCTTCCGATTTCACCCAGGATCTGTGAGTCTAAGAGGACTGTATGCACAAAGTGGTGGAAGGACTTTCTACACCATCTCATCCCATCTCATCTCATCTCATCTCATCTCATCTCATCTTCATAACTTGCTTCACTCAGTTTCCTCCTCATTAAAATCCTCACCCAGTTTTCCTTTGCTCCCAGTCCTTTCTTGGTTCTAACCATGAATCTTGACTGTGTCATCTCTGTTGCAACAGGCTCTCCTCGATGCAGAGTTCCACTGGGCAGATCAACCAAGAGCTGTCTCCACGTTGGTGCAGCCTCGGGCCTGCCTACCCTTCTGCTAAGGGACCCCCTCCAGGAAGGTTGGGGCTTGCCGCTTGGCCATGCATTGAGGAGTCATGGGTGTGCATGGAACAGGCTTTTGGGTTCAATGGTCCTAAGATGTCTCTGACCCTTAGGATTCATAAGCCTCTAGAACTCTTCCTGTAGCAGGAATATCCACTTTCATGTGGCACTGAATTAAAGCCTTGACTGTGGACAAGGTGGGGACTAGTTTGATGAATTAAGGCCTATATCCTTCACCACACCCTCCTTCACTGCTTCTGCTGGCACTGTACATTAGCACTCAGCTATTGCAGAGCTTTAAATAGTACCTGTTCCCCCCTCCCCCCCGCCACCAAGGAAACAGTTATGACTGGACCTTGTCAAGGTCCATTTACTAAGGGCTAATATTACTCCCAAAGGATGAAGTGCCAGACTGCCAGCCCCTAGACCTGCAGTGGCTTCACACAGGATAGGAGGCCTAGAGAAGTTCCCTTGCCCCTGTTCTCTGTATCCTCCTGGGAAGGAGTCTTGTGTCTGTCTCCACTGCTGTCTCTCTTTGATGGGAATGGGGGTGGGGTGGGATGGGGCCTTTGTTCTTCTGGGAAAACTTTTTCACATATAAGACATGCACCCAACTCTTGTTAAGAAAGAATCTAGGCCACTGAGATTTTTTGGTCAAGCAAGACAAGGCTTCGGGCTGAAAGCATAAACAGCAGCAGTAGGACTCCTTATTAGTAGAGCCCAGCACAAGTTAGAAAGCTTTTTACACTCAGCAACTTATTTCATCTTAAATCCATCTTGAGTGGTTGGCAGGGCAAATGCTCTTATCCCCATTTTATGTAACAGCCTTCATTTTTTTTTTTTTTCCCCCAGCAAATACTTGGTACTCACTAAGGTTTGCTTCTTAATATTCACTGAGTGCTTATTATTCACCAGGCATGGGCTACAGGCCACCTAATCTTTTGTCCAAAGTGACCTTGTGAAATAGATGCTGTTATTAACCCTATTTGGCAGAAGAAGAGATGGATGCATGGAGAAGCCGCATTCACAAGCAGCAGAGCTCAGATCATCTGAGTTGTGCAGTCTGGTTCCAGATCCGAGGCCCTGGTCTGGTCTGCTGACTGACAAGCCATCTATTAAACACATGAGCAAACAATTATCCAGCTACAGTGGAGAAAAGTGATGAAGGAAAGATACCATGTGCTATGAGAAAAAAATAAGGGTTCTAAACCTGAAGGGAGAAGAAAGGCTTCCCTAAGGAACTAACATTCAATGAAGCCTGAAGGAAGAGAGGAAGCTAGCGGGGCAGGGTTGAAGTTGGGAGAGCAGGCTGGATAGAGAGAACCCCACAGGCAAAGGCCTGTGTATGTAGGTGCGTTTGAAGCCAGTTTGCAAAATCAGATCACAAAATTCCTGAGAGAAGTTCCTGGCAGTGTTTCTAGGATGTTGCAGAAGCCCATGTGAAAAGAACATAAATTAATTGCTTGCTTGATTTAAAGGATATGCTTTTAAAAATTACCTGAATTTACTAGATGCTTTGCCATTAGGTAGATAAAACCTGTTCTAAATTTTGTCCTAACTTGGCACCCAAAGGTTGCTCTGACTTTCAGCTACTATTACATCCTGGCTAATGATAAAGTGGACCATTATTTATAATTCATCAGTAGCCTCATGTTTGAATTATTTTGAGCATTTCCTTCTAAGTGGTAAATGATCATTGTTTGCAGGTCCCAGAATCTCTCCTTTCCCCCTTCTCCTGTGGCAGCTGTACCACCTATAGAATGAACCTGAAATAGCACATCCTGCCATGAAATGCCATCACATTCAAACAAAATGCACCTGAATTTGAGGCTTTTGATTCTACAAAGTAACTATGTATTTAATTAACCAGAAAGGGAGACAAGTCATTTGACTTAAAAGAAAGTATGGATTAGTGTCAGGATCTATCGCCTCTAGAATGGTATTGTCTCCATGCCCAAGAGCCACTGACCCATGAGACAACTGGAGGTTTCCTTGAACCTCACTGCCCTTTTCCACTAGACAGAACCAGGTGAGTCCCGAAAAGGGGTGAACACAGCCCACAGAACCTTCCCGATGCCTTTGAAACACTTACTGAGAGTCTTTCATTGTGAATTTTCTCTAAGCAATTGGATCTGTTCAATTCTTTAATAAGTCACCCTGTATTTTCTCAGGGGACAATGTGGACAATATTTACTTGATTTGAATAAATGACTGCTCACACACATAAGGATGCTCCTCCATAAAGCGCATCAATTGATTAATGACTTGGATAAGAATCACTTTATGGCTCTCTGTTTCATTATTATTCATTTTATAATAATAGCTTTTTGCCTCTTTGAAAGGAAACTTTCTTCATGGAAACTCAGTTATAGTCACATGTTTTTGGAAAGGCTAGCTAGTGAGTATGTGACTATATGCACCCTGTGACCATTTGTTGACTCTGACTTTGCAGGAAAAATTTATGAAGTGTTTTGACAGTGTACCCTTGCAGAGAAATTCCCAGTGATACATGGAATCATAGAGCTGAGCAAGCCCTTGGGTCTTTTTCCACCCAGGCTTCTGATGTGCTTTGTACTGTGCTAGGCAATGGGGACAATGCATGCGTTTGGTCCCAATTTACCCTCTAGTTGGGGAGATAAAGCTGTACATGTAAACATTTAAAAATAGCATATGGTAATATGTCAAGCCTGAGCAAGAGTGTAACAGGCTGTGTTTCATAACCATGTTCTGCATCAGGGTCATTCCAGAGGCCAGGGTGGAACACGGAGTGAGAGTTTAGGCAGGACAGAGCAGTGGAAGCATTATCCTGTAGAACAACATGGCCAAATGCTACTTCAGTGTAGGTCATGGATGATAGAACTGCAGGGAGATCACAGAGCAGGGAATCAAGCTTAGAATCACTGTGATGTAAGATCAGAAAAACCTGAAGCTCCTTCCCCATGGGGTTTTCTTGCTGCTCACGCCATCAAACTCTTTCCTAACAGGAGATCGGCACAATGAAGTAGGTAAGAGCACAGGTTTGAAAGCCAGATGAACTCAGATAGGAGTCCCTGCCTGCCACTTTATCATTGTATGACTTTGAGCAAATTACCTCATTCAAGTTTCATTTCCTTATCTATAAAATGAGAATAATAATTAATGACTGCCTTGTATAATTTTGTGAAGATCAGTTGAGATAATTAATGAAAGTAAATCATATAGCACAGTGAGTGACATATGCTTGTTATGGGGATCTGTTATTAATATACCAAAATCAACTATGCTTTTAGCAATGAGAAAGAGAGAATTGTGTGTGTGTGTGTGTGTGTTTGTGTGTGTATTCATACATCACATTCTGGCTATTTTAGCCATCAAGGAGTGATCTGGATTATAGAATCCAGGGGCTCTCTAATAAATAACTCTTTAACTGGCTCAAACCAATAAATAATACCAAGGTAGAAATATAAGGAGCAACACATTTGTAAGTGGTCCTGTCAGTTGTTACAGTTTACCAATCACTTTTTGTTTGTTTGTTTGTTTTTTGCATAAATGGGGGGCACAAAGGGACACCTCATTTCCCAGACTCCCTCAAAGGTAAGTTTAGACCTTGTGACACCATGCTGGTCAATAAGGTGTGTGAATGTATGAAGAAATGATGCATTGCACCTCTAGGTTGAACACAATACCACAGGTAACAAGTTCCAGACGATAATTTCTAAGCAGATAAAGGCCGTATCTTCAAGTCACTGCTTGTGGCGCAGCCAAGGAGGGGAGTTGCCTAAACTTTATTGAATGCTTAATAAGCAACAAATACATTTTTATTGTGTTAAACCTCTGAGATTTGAAAATTATTTAAAAAATATTTTATTTATTAGTTTTAGAGAGAGGGGAAAGGAGGGAGGCAGAGAGGGAGAGAAATAGCAATGTGTGGTTGCCTTTCACCTGCCTCCAGCAAGACTTTGAAATTTTCATAGACACTCACATGAATTATATATACTTGCAAAATGGCCAACTGGAACTGTTTAAATGCAAAGAATATGAAGATAACAAAAGAGTTCACGTCAACATCAGTCAAGGACCATGTTTTGTTTTTTTTTTTAAATTTTATTTATTATTTTTAGAGAGAGGGGAAGGGAGGGAGGCAGAGAGGGAGAGAGACATCAATGTATGGTTGCCTTTCACCTGCCTCCAGCTACAGACCTGGCTGGAGACCTGGCTGGAGACCTGGCTTGCAACCTGGTTATGAGCCCTGGCTGGCAACTGAACCAGCAACCTTTGGGTTCGCAGGCCAACACCTATCCACTGAGCCACCAGCCAGGGCCTAAAGACCTTGTTTAATAACTATCAATTTTATTAATATACAAGGCATACAAAACAAAAACTTGCTATATTGTTTGGTTTATTTTCGAAGTTCCTGCTATATTATTGAGTTGTTTATTTTTGAAGTCCCTCTTATCCAAAAAGTACCTATCAAAAAATAATGTCCCAAAAAGTGGAATTCTGCCTCAAGACTGAGAGTAGGGTACATGTTTAGCTATTGCCAGAAACTGTTACTCATCATATGCTGCTGAGTGAAAAAATAAGTCATGTTTCCAAGGAACACAGATTGATCCCACAAAAAAAAAAAAAAAATTGGTGTCAATAGTAATATCTCTCATGATGGTGAGGTTATGATAGTCAAGTAATTGTTTTCCACATGTTTTATTATAATTCTTAAATCTATTATAATAAGCATGTATAACTTATAAATAAAAAGATAATAAAGTTATTTAAAAAGTATTCTTTAAAATTTATTTTATTTTATTTTTGTAAGCACTTTATTCTTTTATAGCTCAATAACCCCTGGAATGACTGAGAAAGAAAACCAAAACAATAACAAAACAGATTTTTCACATGCAAAGGTTTTGATAGCAAAAAACTCGAAATACAGAGCTTTGAACTTGGGCCCTAACAAATTAACCTTGCAAGTTTTGAGGAAGAAGTACATAAATGAGCTAGTGGTGTGAAGGTGATTTTCAAGGAAAAGAATCTTAGACTGAAATTGCAGAAAGACCAGAACTTGGCTGGAAATACCTATGTTTGCTTTGGAGAAATATCAGTAAGAACAGTTCACAATAAGAAAGACACTTCTGGGACCATTTCTTTAAGAACCATCTGGTAGGCTTGAGTACTCAAAAGGGTCTCTTCACTGTGCCTGTCCACCATGCCATCTTCTTGTTTGATCCTTAGGAAATCTATACACCTGTCCCTACATCCTGTGTTGTGGAAGTGGGGTGAGTGCTCCTCCACCTTTCTTAAGTTGTAATAGAAGTGAAATGGGAGATTGGAAAACATTAGATCTTTTATTCAGCATTCTCCAATACTTCACCTTTATGAGTTGTTACAATATTGCCCAATTTGATTATAGAAATCATAGAAATAAGACTAGAAGAGCATGAGCTTGAAGTTAGAAGACCTGAGCTCTCTCACCTGCTTCTATTGTAACTTTCAAGTGACTTAATCTTTCTTTTTAAAAAGACAATAAAAGCTAATTTCTCAACAAGTCATTTGTCCATAAGAAATAATATATATGTAAGTTTTTATTTTAAATGATGAAGCCTGGGGAGAGAAGAACCAAGATGGTGGAGGAATAAGTGGAGCTACACCGATCTCCTCCCAACACCAAATTGGAATTACAACTTAGTTGAGGAGAAATCATCCAGAATAACCAACAGAACACCAATTGGAGAGAAGTCTTATTACCAGAGACAGAACAGAAGAGCTGATTCATTACAACGTGACTGGTAGGAAGTACGGAGATGCCAGAAGCTGGCAGTGCTTCCACAGGCAGCAGCTTAAGGGACAGAGAAACATCTCAACAGCTGGGGGTTCCACCTGAGAAGGGTGGGATCTAAACCCCCAACTAGGCTTCCCAGCCTACAGCTGAGAGTAAAACAGCACCCAGCTGTGAAAAGCAGAAAGCTGCCAAATTTAGCCAGCTTGACAGAGAGACTGAATTCATAAAGGGACACATGAAAATACAGTGGCACCCACCTACCTTAGGCCCAGCAGAGAAAGGTCAGAGTGGACTAGAGACACTTAAGGACAGTATAGGTCAGTGGCTTTATGGGGAGAGTTGAGGCAGCAGCCCATGAGTCCAGTGCTGACCCATCTCCCATACAGCCAACAGATCACTCTTCTCCAAAGGGTGGGAGCCTGAGGGGAAGCCACAGCCCCACATGTAGGGATTAATATACCCCATCCAGCAGTGTCTAAATTTGACCTCAGATCACAGGTTGATTGAATTAACAACTGAGTTAATCTGCACCACCCAGAGGTGTCTAAGACTGACCACTGATCACACACTGATTGGATTAACAACTAAAGGAGACAAAGACAGTGGATATCTGGTAGCCTCCAACTGGCTGTCTAGGCCCAGCCTGGGACATGAGCTGACGTCACCAAGCACAGATCCATAAAGTAAAAAAAAGTGCACCTCTACACCACAGAATGTCACACCACTAAGACAAAGTCTTAGTAAGTCAAAGCAGACCAATCCAAGAAGCAGAACCAGTCAAGAGTCACCTAAAATGGGGAGACAAAGAAATAAACACTCAGCAAATGGAAAGGAGGAATCCCCAGGGAGAGTGCAAAATGTAATAGAGGCAAGCACACTCTCAGACATGGAATTCAAAATAATGATGATATAGAAGCTCAATGAGCTCAGCCAGTTCAAAGAAAACTACAAACAACTCCAGGGGAACTATGAAGAACCCCAGGGGAAGTACAAAGAACTCCAGGAAAGCTATAAGGAACTTACTGAGAACTATACCAGCATTAAAAAGGACATAGGCACCATCAATAAGAGCCAGGAGGAAATGAAGATTACAATGTCTGAATTGAAGAACACAGTAGAAGGAATCAAAAGCAGGTTAGAGAAAGCAGAGGATCAAATCAGCAAGCTAGAAGTCAATGTAGAAAAAAATTCCTAGGCAGTGCAACAAAATGAAAAAAGACTGAAAATGAATGAAGAAGTTTTAAGAGAGCTGCAGGACTCTCTTAAAACGCAATAACATCCGTATTATAGAGATACCAGAAGGAGAAGAGGAGGAGCAAGGGATAGAGAATCTCTTTGAAAAAGTAATGACAGAAAACTTCCCTAACTTCAGGAGAGAAAATGTCATCCAAACTCAGGAAGCAGAGGGTAACAAGGAAGATGAACCCAAACAAGTCCACTCTAAGACGCATCATAATGAAAATGGCAAATTTCAAAGACAAGGAGAGAATCCTAAAAGCAGCAAGAGAGAAACAGCTAATAACATACAAGGGGGATCCCATAAGGTTATCAGCTGATTTCTCAACAGAAACACAGTAAGCCAGAAGAGAATGGCAAAAAATATTTCAAGCAATGAAAAACAAAGGCCTGCAACCAAGAATACTCTACCCATCAAGGCTGTCATTCAAAATGGAAGGTGAAATAAGGAGTTTCCGAGACAAAAGATGTCTAAAAGAATACATTTCCATCAAACCACCATTGCAAAAGATGCTAAAGGGTCTGCTTTCAGAAGATGAAGAAAGAGACATACAGAAACTCAGGTACAAAGGTAAATGGATTAAATGCACCAATCAAAAGACATAAGCCAGCTGCATGGATAAGAACTAACTTTAATTTATGAATGCTTTAAAGTGGTCTTGTTATAAATAGATTTTACCAAATAAGGTACAATTTTTTATATTACTTGTATCTACATTATTGCAGGTTAATTTTTCTTAGATTGGAATCATTTCACAATATGGGAAAATCAGATGCAGTTAAGGAAGTAGGAAAACCTAAGAAAATGTGGATGTATATTACACAGAATACATGCTATCTTTCTTATTCACTGTTACAAAATATGTGTTTATTTGTGGGAGTGTAATATATAGATTTTGTTAGCAGTTTACGTTTTAAATAGCAACCAACTGGACATGGGTGTGTTGTGAAATCAGTCAATCTTTAGGTTTGAAAAGATGCTGAGAATGCAGATCAATTTGGGATGGAATCTGCAAACTACTAAACTATATGATTCTTGTACATAGACAATATATATTCTCACATTAGCATGTAAATTAGATGAGATTCCTTTCAACTAAATTGTGGAAATATACATTTCCAGTTATGAAGACCCCCAAACTGGGGATGCTTGGGAAAAGGAATGAATGCTATAGTAAATTTTATTATTGAAATGTGAGCATACCTAATCTCTACCTCAACAGGCTCTTAAATAGTTCAGGGGTTAGTTTAAGACCACAGAGAAAGTCAACCACAAGTTTAAAAAATAGCTAGAATACTATTCTACAAAATTATTTAAATCCTGGGGATTTTTACTTTTTACCTCAACTTAGTAGACATAATAATTTCTACTCTGGGGACTGGCTGAGCACTGTAAGTGCCATTATTTCTGAAGGCTTCAACTTGTAAAATACATGTAGAGGAAAAACAGAGGGTATTGAAAGAAGTAGACCTGTGCACAGCCTACATAAGTAAGTAAATAAATAAATCTACTATTTAAGATGGGAAACTCCAAAAAGAATAAATTGTAGTTCTAGTAGCTTAAAATAAAGTTGAGTTGTATTATTGAAGTGGGGAGGATCTGACTCAAAAACCAAATTCACTTTTTACTATGGGTTTGGCATTGTCTCTAGGATAATTTTCACAAAAGTGAGTTCTGCAATACACTATTTCTGTGATATATTTCACAAAAATAGCACTCCAGAGTAAAATAAGTATTAAAGAAGAAAAAATATGCTTAATTTTGTTACAATATATCTAAAACACTATCATCTAACGTAATAATAATGTAAGCTATTGGCATATTTTAATTTTTTTGTATTAACTCTTCAAAATTCAGTATGTGCTTTAAATATGTGTAAAAGTATGTACGGGTGTAAATGTGTTTTTGCATGTGTTTGGTAATATTGCAATTCATATTACTTAAAAGAGTAATTCTTTAAACAAATGAATTAATGTAAGCATTTTGGAATAATGAAAAGAACACTTTGTACTAATATGAATTGAGAAACTGACAGAAGGCGGTAATGAAATGGTGAATTTTCTGGATGTGAAAGGAAAAAAGAGAAAGTACACATTGGTGGTTACAGAACAGACAGGGGGATGTTAAGAAGAACAAAGGAAATAGAGAAGCCAAAGAACTTATATGCATGATTCATGGACATGAACTAAGG
Organism: Noctilio leporinus; assembly: GCA_004026585.1. NCBI lineage: Eukaryota > Metazoa > Chordata > Mammalia > Chiroptera > Noctilionidae > Noctilio > Noctilio leporinus. The sequence continues at coordinate 140,193 of PVIW01002762.1, read as the reverse complement.
AGGACATTGCTGGAGGAAATGGGGTCCTGGGTGTAGAGGGGCAAAGGGGGGAAAATTGGGACAACTGTAATAGCAAAATAAATAGAATATATTAATTTAAAAAATGAATAAATAATGAAGCCTGGTTTACATTAACTCAAATTTTAAGCCAGACTAAAATTGAACAGTTTAAAAACCAGGAGTCCACTTAATGTTTTAAAATAATGAATAAAGCTGACAGGTTTTTAGAGATGATAGTCTAACACCCTCCTCCTCTTCAACCTGCAATTGCACAGTGAGAGGTGGAGGACAAGAGGCCTGAGAAGAAATAGGAATGTGCTTGCTCAGCCTCACAGCAAGGCAATCTCAGAGCCGGGTTTGTGTCCCTTCTGTGGTGACTTGTCCTCTCCCATTGATCAAGTTGTCATGGGAGAACTGAGACTTCTTCTGTGGTGCTACCTTGTCGAAGGGCCCATGAAGGTCTATCCCTGCCCAGCTAGGCCCCAGGGCTGTGTGAATGTGAACCTGCAGCAGGCACAGGTGGCTGGGAGGGGGTTGGTAGGAACAATCTGAAGAGATGGGCTTTTCTCCAGTGAACCTGACCCTGGACAGTGATACTAGTACCTTCTCTTTAATAGCTTGGCTCTAGCCTTGGCTTAGGATTGGCTTTCTCCTACCTCATTTTTTATCCATCTGAAGCTGCATCTCCACAGTCACCTGAGAAACTGTCTTAACTTCAAGTTGTAAAATTGTTGCTGAACATTTGCTGAGTGCCAGGCACCATGTTAGCCCTGTTGACCCATCTGGGTTTTCTCATATCAACTTTATAATATGTCTGCGTGTCACTTACATTTGAAAAACTCAATTTCAAATGGCTCTTTAGATATTTTTTCTTAGATTAAACTCAGTATGCCAAAATCTGTCTTGTCGAAAAACTGGAGATGAAGGTTGTTTCCCCACTGACATGATTGGCTATTAAAATGATCAGGTCAGCCCTGGCTGGTAGCACAGTGGATAAGGCACCAACCAGCCTGTGAACCCAAAGGTCGATAGTTCGATTCCAAGCCAGGCACATTACCAGGTTGCAAGCCAGGTCTCCAGCCAGGTCTGTAGCTGGAGGCAGGTGAAAGGCAACCATGCATTGATGTCTCTCTCCCTCTCTCCCTTCCCCTCTCTCTAAAAATAATAAATGAAATCTTCAAACAAACAAACAAACAAACAAAAAAAAACAACACCGATCAGGTCATAGTGGAGGAGGAGAAGGTGGTTCTGGTGGGCAAACTGCCACCTTCCTGCACATTACAGTTCCCTCTGTGGTTGAGTGTCAAAGCCAAGACAGAAGTAGCAGGTCTCCATGTACCATGCACAAAATGCAAACTTTATCTTCTGTCACTTCAGGATGGGAGGGGAAGGAGAATGTTTCTGTGAAGTTTCTTTTTTATTGACATCCATGCATAATATAGATTTTATTTTATTTTTAAGTATATTTTATTGCTTATGCTGTTATAGTTGTCCTAATCTTCCCCCATTTGCCCCCCTCCACCCGGTTATAATCCTCCACCTCCTAGATCCCCTACCCCTTGGTTCATGTCCATGGGCCATGCATAGAAGTTCTTTGGCTTCTCCATTTCCTATGAAGTTCTTAACATCCCTCTGTCTATTTTATACCTACTAGTTATGCTTCTTTATCTCTGTGCCCTTTCCCCTATTCTCCCCCTTTCTTCTCCCAACTGATTAACCCGCCGAATGATCTCCGTATTTGTGATTCTGTTCCTTTTCTGTTTTTTCTTTTGCTTAGATTTTTTTCTTTTTTAATTTTATTGTTGTTGTATTACATCCATCCCCTTTCTGCTCCCCTCTGTCCCCCTCCCTACCCACCCATTTCCCCCAAAGTCAATCCCACCTGTTGTCCATGTCCATGGTACCTTGCTTAGATTTTAAAAAAGATTCAGTTGTTGATAGTTGTGAGTTTGCTGTCATTTTAATATTTGTAGTTTTAATGTTTTTCTTAAATAAGTCCCTATAAGCTGATTTCTCAAAAGAACCTTTGCAGGCAAGAAGGACCTGGCCAGAAGTATTCAAAGTGATGAAAAGCAAGGACTCTATCCAGCAAAGCTATCATTTAGAATGGATGGACAGGTAAAGTGCTTCCCAGACAAGGTAAAGCTAAAGGAGTTCATCATGAAATATTAAAGGGACTTATTTAAGAAAAGGAAGAACAATGTTTTTCTTAATACGTACAGCTGCAGGTTAAAGGTGTGAAGTGGTTTGTGGAGTTTGTATTCCCCACAATCCAACATATGTTTCTTGCTGACCCTGACAATGAACCCCAAATCCTCAGACAGTTCCTTCTTTTGCTTTGAAAAGGAACCCTGTTAAAATGAGCCTTGCCCCCAAAACCATGCAGTAAAATGTCATTATTACGAAAGGAACTCAGGATACATTTTATTTATTTGCAATAAATCATGGTCAGTCAACTAGTGGTATTCTTCATATTTTTGCTAACATTTTACCTATTTGTGCATGCCAATGAACATTTAAACTTCTCTTTTCTGTAGTGACTCAGAAATGTTAAAGTAGATACTGAGTAAATATTTTTAGTGCGATTAAATAATGATCTGTTCGTGCTAGCCATTTAGTTTTTGAGAGATTTAATTTAGGAATGATTAGACTTGATGCTGAATAAGGTTTTATTTTAGTCCCCAAACCACTTCCCAGTATTGTGTACATGAGGAAACTGTCCTCTATTTGTGAGTTGTCCAGGATAACCCAGTTCATTGGTAAAGCACTTTCCAGTTCGGTGTTCTTTTCACTGTACAGTGCTGCCTCCAGTCATGCAATGGGGTCAGGAGGAAATGGGACGTACGAGAGGCTAGTCCTGTAAGGTAGAAAAGGCCAGGAAATGTCAGGAGAACAAAGTAGAATCCGTGGCTAGGTGCCTTTGAGGGTAAAGGCAACAGATGGAGGAGAGACATGAGGCTAGAGCTACAGGAATGGAGGGACAGACTCATCTAACTTCACTCTTGCCAAAGTCTGATCTGGCTATGGTGGATAGCATGTTCCAAAGAAGACTGAAGCAATGTTGCACATCTCAGGAGCTGTTCTACAGCATCCCCCCACAAGAGGGTGTTAATTCTCCTCCCTTGATTAGGGACCGACCTATGACTCTCTAGTAGTGAATGTGTTTAAAGTGCCATGTGTGATTTTCAAGGCTAAGTGCAAAAAGCCCATATGGTTTTGTCTGATTCTCTTGGAACACTTGCTGGTGGGGCAGCGAGCCACCATGTAAGAAGTACAACTACCCTGAGACCGCCATGCTGAAGTGAAAAATCAGAAAAAGTTACTTTAGAAAGTTACTCATTTTGAGTGTCCTTGGCTATAGCCATCAAGTTAGGAAGGATTTACAAAATCAATCTCATGGTACATAGTAAGGACTAATAATGAATTGAGGCCACATGGGCAAGGACATGCCCATTTTAGCAGAGGACTTTTGTAATTCTGTAAGACAAAGGGATATCATTCTAACCAGAGTAAGACAGCTCATGCATGACTTGAATCAGGTAGCTCCATATTCTACCTACCTGAAGACCAGTCTTCCCTTTTTGCCAAAAATGTAGGTAATCCCTGAAATTTGAAGGAGGAAAATTCTATTTCATGAATAATATCTGAGGAGAGCTCTCCAAGGCATACAGACACTTACCTGTGGAAATTCTGGCTCTGTTAAGGAAAATCAGCACTAATATTTCCTAGTGGGTCTATTATAAATTGCTTTGTCTTCAAAAAATTATTTTTTTACACATTAGAAGCATGACTCTTTTTGCCCTTCAGTCTGAATAAAATCCCAAAAACTAGTTTGAAGCACAGGATGTGGATGTATGTTTCAGGAGGGAACATGTTTATTCCACAGCTGCTTCTGTAAGACCTAGAATAAAGCCTGAGACGTAGAAAAATATACAGTGATGACTAGTCATAACTACTATTAAAAGGTGACACATCTTGTTTTAAATATTTTATCCCTTATCCCTCACCAGCTTTTTTTTTTTTTTGTAAGAACATTTAAGTTCTACTATCTTGGAAGTCGCTGGATAAATAGAAGGGGAATGAAGAAATGGGAAGAGGGGAGCCAAGAGGGGGTTTTTGTCTGGATTTTGGTCAGTTCTCTAAACTACTTTTCTCTCCCTTGTTGAGAGGATGCAGTAGGGGACAATAATTCCTCCAGAATTCAACTGGGACCCCTTGAAAATGAACGGCAGAAATGTCTGTGTTTATCGCATGAATGAGGGACTGAATTCCTGGTGCCCCTATCCCAAGCCCCACTCAGTAGATGGATCACTGAGGTCGGCCTTGGCATTTTTAGCTTTGGTTTGGAAGCTTTTGGGGTCACAGACCCGGTGACAGTCTTTTCCTACGAGACCGCTCTCATCCCGCAACACAAGAGGGCAGTATTTCAAAAGGGCTGAGATTTTTCAAACCGGCTTAGAGTGTGCCCCCATTTCCTTCAGCAAAAAAGCCCGTCGGACTGATTATTTCAGCTCAAGAATTTTAGAGTCCAGGAAAGGATGCGTTTTAACGACTCCAGGGAACGGATCAAATTAAACATATTATCCCTGATTTCCTTCCCTCGCTTTCTCTCACCGGCCTTCTCCACAGCCTCGGTGCCCTCGGGGAGTCTCAGCCCCTGTACCCTATCACGTCCTCTGCAAATTGCATCACGCCCCCTGCAGAGCTGCTGCCCCAGCCCCCTCAGCAAAGAACGGCCAGATGAGGCTTCCGCAGTTTGTCTCGGCGCAGATCCCCCAAGGTGACCTTTCAGTGGGATGAAGTTAGGAACCGCTGAAAGTTGCGTGCCGAGCCAGAATGTCTACAACTGGACGGGGAAACATACCTTGGCGCATCCCACTGAGGGGCTGCCTGCTGTTTCAGGAGATTTACATATATTATCTCTAATCTCCCCCGTAGCCTTGCAAGAAAAATAGTATATTCGTGTGGCAGATGAGAAAACAAATACAAAGTTTTAAAAAAACGTACTGAAGTTTCGGAAACTAGTAAGTGCTTGAGTGGGGACTCACACTAGGACATCAGCTCCCCAAGGCTGGACTATACATAGTATCTCCCTAAAGCTGAGCCCCATTTCTCTTATCACTGTAAGGACCTCATGACACTTGGCCACAACTGAAGTGGACACATTTTCCTTCCTAATGGGGGGTTGAGGGGCCAGTTTCTTCTTTGGGCACATTGAATGTGAACTTAAGGTTACATTCATCCTTTATCTTGTGCATCTGCTAGAACGATGTGGCATGACATTTAATGGGGGCTCAGTGCTGCACAGGATAATTTACTTGCACTGAATTAAATATGTGACCTCTTGGGTTATTTGATAGATTTACTCACAATTTTTAAAAAGTTGCTGCTGTCTTACCTTTATATAGATATTGTTTCTTCCCAGTTTTTTTTTTTTTTTAAAGATTTTATTTTATTTTATTTTTTAGAGAGCAGGGACGGGAGAGAGGCAGAGAGGGAGAGAGACATCAATGTATGGTTGCCTTTTCACCTGCCTCCAGCTACAGACCTGGCTGGAGACCTGGCTTGTGGCCTTATTATGTACCCTGGCTGGGGAATCGAACCTGCAACCTTTGAGTTAGCAAGCTGGTGCCTTATCCACGGAGCCACCAGCCAGGGCTTTTCCCAGTTTCTTATTAAAACTCTCAGAAACCCACAAGTTAAGTGTTGTAATTACTTTCTCACTGATAAGATATATGCCTTTTTTAAAAGGCAGAACTAACTAATCAATCAAAAAATACAACTGTAATCTGGTTTTAGAGCAATCTGCATGATAAGAGTCCACCAAGGAGAAATCATTTTTTATCACAGTGAGATAACATGCAAATGAAATCTAAATTTCAGGTTCCCTCACCTCACAGAATGTCAGAGAAATGCCAACCAGAATGTTTAAGAACAGGAAAGCCAATGCTGTTATATTTTCTCTTAGGTTATTCTCAATCTCGTTTCCATACGAGACAAAATAGCTCTAAACATTTCTAAATATTTCACTCTATAGGGCCCAAATTCCATACTTAAAATATCCACCCAACCGCCCACAGAGAAGATTTTAAAAAGAAAAAGAAATAATGAGTTTTGTTGAAAAATTTTCTTAGGAAAGTTTTCCCAGGGGTAAAATATGGGCTGCCTGCCCTGCAATGTAGTTGAACCTATTCACGCAAAGGCTGGGCAATTATTTATTGGCTATGTCATGGCTGGTGTCGCAGTTCGTAGAAAGCTGGAGCAGAGGACCTCTGGGGAAGGTCCCACCAACTCATACGATTCTCATAAATGAAACACAATCTTTATAAAGTCCTCTGAATTGTCTTTTGAAGAGCCAGGACCAGTGACCTAACCCTCTAGCACTGTGTCAGAAGGTTCTTCAGCCTACCCCAGACCCACTTTTCCACTGCTACAGACCAGGACAGGCCACTAGCAGGGAAAAATACTTCAAAGAAAAGTGAGAGAAACCAGTTATTAAAAATGAGTCACCACTTCAAGAAGTGGGTTAGGAAATGGTAGCTATACATAGAATGAGAAAGCCCTATAGTTCTTCTCATTATCTTGAAAATCAGCTGCCATGCCACAGACACAATTTTATAGCACAAATCCCAAATTGTTTCTTTCAACTCTGAGTCCAAATGCCAGCCCCACTGACCAGTGCTGATGTACTCACTGTGCACCTCCTAGAGCCCTGTAGGCCGCTGCCCATTTGCGATTGCTACTAGATAAGTAGAGCAGGTGATGCTCCACCTAGAGCAGCGCTAGGCTTTTAATTCTTCATCATCCTTTCTTCTATCTGTCTAACAAATATTTCTTGAGTGTCTACAATGTACCACACACACTGTTGTAGATGCTCAGGATACAATAGTGCACAAGGAACTTTCCTTGAGCTTACAGTCTAGTAGGAAAAAGGTGCAGTAAAATAATGAACAAGTGAGAAATTAATAGTAATAATTGCTATGAAGAAAATAAAACATGAAGGTGAGATAGAAAGGTCCTGGGTAACTTCTTTAGAATGGCTGGTGAGGGAGGCCTCTCTAAGGATTGCCCTGAATGATAAGAAGCCAGCCACACTCATATCTGGGCCAGGGCATTCAAGGCAGAGGCAACAGGAAGTTCAAAGGCAACAAGGGGCAAACCTTGGTGTATTTGAGGGATATAAGGAAAGCCAGGAGGGCTGACATGTCACGAATGAAGAAGATTGTGGTATGAGAGGAGCTCAGAAGGAGAGGCAGCTGTGCAGACTGGAGAGTGATTGAGTCAACTGCACTTTGGATTATTTACTGTGCAGACACAGCCACAGGTGTTTGGATAAAGGGCATTTCAGGACAGCCACAGCTGCTGCACCTACTATTTGATTTGGACTTTATTCTGGGTACCAGTTTGGATCCAGCTCTAGTTGCAGTTGACAGGAATGGTCAAAATTCCTTCAGAATGATACCTCACCTGTGAGCCCCGATCTGAAAACTCAGCTGGGAAAGAAACATGCTTGTCCTTCATCAGCGTTGAAAACTTCATCGAGTGTCCATTTTCCCTGGGATTCTAAGTTCAAAATCTCCCAAGTGTTGTTAACTTTTTCCATTATACCTCTGAAACCCATATGAGGGTTTTCCTCAGGGTCCCATCATAACAGTGCTCTCTGCAGATCTGAACAATTTCATATTTACAGTTAACTAAAGAACAGCCTAGAAGGGGAATGACATCGATGGATGAGATTTTAGTACCTGCCGAAGCCTCAAGCTCTGCCACACGCAGCTTAACATCCTCCGGATATAGAGTTTTCTCCTCTAAAATTTTCTACATTACACTTATATCCTATTTATAAAGACAGATGGAAAAATTCTTACCTTTAGAAAATAGCTTTGAATGAAAAATAATCAAAAGGCCTCTGAAAAGAGTCTCACTGGGATTTGGTGTTTTGGGAGGAGGGTGTCCAGACACCAGTGGCTAGCTCACCCACACATGGGGCAAAGTCAGGCCCAGATCACTCCCGACCTTCTGCTCCCCTCTTCTCCTGCAGCAGTTTCAGTTTAGAAGTAAGTGTCCTCCCATTTTGGCCTCTGCTCTGTGTCCCAATCTTGCTCTGAGCTGACTAACAGCCAGTGCTGTCAGGTCACCCAGCCAGGTTATGGTTCAGCATATAGGATGGTGCATCAGTAGCTTGGAGTTGAATCCAGGCCCAGGTTCTAATAAGTAGTGTGTCCGGGATATGCAGCTTAATCTCTCCCAGCTGTGGTGCTTTATTTTGACAAGCTGCCTGACCTAACTACCAGCATGGTTATTTGACCAGAGCACATGATTAATAGTTCCCCTTGTATGGAACACTTTAATGGAATAGGTGTTGAGAAGGATTGTGAGGCTCCCATGGGGCAGAATGGGCTGGCCTGTGTCCTGAGAATCCAGGAATCTTCATCTGTGTACTCTTCATGCTTTCCTATAAGCCTGGACATTTCTCCAGGTTAGTCAGAACATTCTGATGGAAAGAAAAAAATGTTTGTCCAGGTTAGGTAGCTCACTTGGTTAGAGCAAAGTCCTGATACACCAAGGTTATGGGTTCAATCCCTGGTCAGGGCACATACAAGAATCAACCAATGAACGCATAAATAAGTAGAACAACAAACTGATTTTTCTCCCTCTCTGTCCCTCTCTTGTCTCTGTCTCTCTCTCAAATTAATAAATACAAAAATTAAAAAGAAGGAAATGATTTTAATATTGAATTTTGTTTTCTTTTGTTTGACTTTCCAAACTAGATTCTTAAGAATTAGAAACGAGAGCCTGAGGAGAGAAGGACATAGTGTATGCCACCATAAAGGTTAATAAGAGATGGACAAACAGGTTGGTGGCCCTCACTCCTCCTCAGGAGAATTGTGTGGATCATCTGGGGTGAGTGGGGTCAGGGGTCAGGGGAGAGCAGAAAGTGATTCTGGACACAACCGTGGAGGCAGCCAGAGGTTATATAAAAAGTCAGCTAAGATGGGAGGACCCATATATGACAGCAGTCACCACAGAGAGAGGCAGAGAATGACACAGCCTGCTACCCTGCTCACTACCTGTGACTCATCCATAGAGTGACACCCATGGGGATTCCAGATGTGGCCAAACCTCCACCCAAACTGTCTTGTGGGGGACATCTCCCACTCTTGTCTCTATTCTGGGATATTAGCAAGCTCTGCCCTCATGAAATAGAGGAAGAAAATGATCTTGACTTATAGAGGGGTGAATGATAGAGAAAAAAAAAACAAACACATTGAGACTAATGTAGGGCTGGATAGTGAGAAAATAGGCCTTGTCAAACATACTGTAGGATCAATGATAATGATTGGTATGGACACAGCAGGGTGATGGAGTTTGGGGAAATCCAGTATGTGGCATCCTTTCCCCTAATATTTGGAGCACAATCCAGGAACCTTGAGAGACAGACAAGCAGTCAAATCTGGGGAGCCCTGAACACAAGGCTTTGACTGAGTGGCTTTAGGCCTTAGGTGGAATAATCCTGAATTACTTTGGGGGTTTATAGGGCTTTGGTGTGCCACATGGCTGGTTTTACCATTATACGATAGTCTTTTGACTGGTGGGGTTGGGGTGGAAGCTTTGGGCTTTACATTTTAGTAAACATAGTCCAGTGGGATTTTGACTTAGCAAAGAATGGCAACTTATCCACAAGCAAGCAGCTGTTTTCATACAGGCAGGGCAATAAGTGGCAGCTTTACAAACATAAAAGAGCTATGTTGACATCAGTAAACATAGGGAGTTGAGGAAAGGTTTTGATTAGATGGAAAAGAGAATGTTTTCATGTGTCAACTTTTAAGTTTAGGGAATGGAACTTTTTGTTGTTGTTGTTGCTTGGCTGCAAAGCTACATAATCCGAGACTTTAAAGTCAAAAGAAGCTACATTTCATGCATACTAAAAATCATTGTATGTAAGGTTCTAGCTTTAAAATGATGTGCCCAGCATTAATAGGTGGGGCAAATCAACCACACAGCTGCTGGTCCTCTTTTATATGATTTTGAGAACTTAACAAAGACTATTACCAGGGGTATAGAGAGAGACATTATATAATGATAAAGTGGTCAATTCACCAAGAGGACAACTATTCTAAATGAGTATGAACCTAATCACAGAGTTTCAGAACCATGAAACACATACCTATAGAACCAAAAGAAGAGGTAAATCTAAAATTACAGTTAAACATTTCAACACACTTCTCCCAGTAACTGATAGAAAAAGGAAATAGAAAATATAGGTCTTAAACAACATTATCAGTCAAGTGGACCTAACTGGTATTTATGAAATACTTCATTCAAAATAGTTGAACACACATTTTTTCTCAAAATAGAACACATGTTTTCAAAAATGGGATAGCCATTAAGACTTTGAGCCATAAAATAAGTCTTAAGAAATTTAAAGGCTCAAGTATGTACGAGAGAATTAACTTAGCACACATATGGAATGAATTAGACATCAATAAGAGAAATAGATCTAGAAAATTCCAAATTAAAAACATATTTTTAAAACATAACACACAGGTCAAAGAAGACCTCACCAAAAACTAACGTTTTTGAATAAAATGAGATTGAAAACACAATATGTCAAAAAATTTGAGCTGTATCTAAAGTAGTGTTGAGAGGGAAATTTATAGCATTAAATGCTTCTAATATAAAAGAAGAAATATATCAAATAAAAAATCTAAACTTCCAAGAAGAGAGCAAATTAAGTCTACAGCCAAAAGACAGTAGGGCATAAAGATAACTTTGTAAATCAGTAAAATAGGAAATAGAAAAACAATAGAGAAAAACAATGAAGTCAAAAGCTACTGTAGGCTGAGTAATGGTCCTTTGAGATGTCCATGTCTTAATCTCTGGGCCATGGGAATACCTATATACTACTTTACATGGTAAAAGGGAATTTGTTGGTATGATTATTCTGGATTATCTGGGTGGGTCCAAGTTAATCCTAAGCATCCTAATTAGAGGGGGTAGGAGGATCAGAGTTAGAGAATTTGGTGGTAGAAGCAAGATATAGGAAGATGCAGGAAGAGGGTCATGGGTCAAAGGATGCAAGTAGCTTCTGGAAACTAAAAAAGGCAAGAAAATGTATTATCATCCCAGAACCTTCGGAAGAAATTGGCACTGCCAATATGTTAACTTGAGCTCAGTGAAGTTGATTTTGAACTTCTTATTTCCAGAACTGAAAGGTAATAAAGTTGTGTTGTTTTAAGCCACTAGGTTTGTGATCATTCATTACAGCAGCAATAGGAAACTAATATAATAATCCTTTCAAAGATCAAGAAAATAGATAAACCTCTATTAAGACTTAGCAGGGAAACAAGAGACAAAATACAAATTATCAATGCCAGGAATAAAAGAGAAGGATCACTTCAGATTCTCCAGACATTAAAAGGATAATAAAGAAAATTATGAACAACATATGTCAATAAGTTCTACAACTTAAATGAAATGAACAATTTCCTTGTTTGACACAAATTTCCATAGTTAAAAACAAAAGATAACCCTAAAAGATAGATAAATAACCTACATATACCTATTAAAGGAAGAACTTATAATTGGAAAACTTACAACAAAAATTCTAAGCCCCGATGCCTCCACTGTGAATTATCCTAAACATTTAAAGGAGAAATAATACCAATTCTTTAGAAATTCTTTGATAAAATAAAAGAGAAAGAAAATACTTCTCAGCTCACTTTATGAAGTCAACATTACCTTGATGCCACAATCAGATAATAACATTACCACAAAAAAAAAAAAAAAGAGAGAGAGAGAAAGAGAGAGAGAGAGAGAAAGCTATACATCAATAATCTTCATGAATTTAGATGTAAAAATTCTCAACACAATTTTAAAAGGCCGAATCCAACAATATACAAAGGTTAATATATAGTGATCAAGTAGGGTTTATCCCAAAAATGCAAGATTGATTTAAGGTTTTTAGATGAAAAATGCTCTCTTATAGATGCAGATAACAATTGGAAACTTAAATTTTAAAGTACCGTTTTATATATAATATCATTGCAAAACAAGAAGTAATTAAGATAAATTTAACAAAATACACTAAGACCTGCCTGTACACTGAAAAATAAAAAGTACTACTGAAAAAAAATTAATGACTTAAAATAATAGAGATATAGAATGTTCATAGATTGAAAGACTCAACATTGTTCTCCAAATTGATCTTTAAGTCCCAAGTGATCCCAATATAAATTCCTGCATAGATTTTGTAGAAATTATTAAGGTGAGTCTAAAATTTATATGATAATGCAAAGGCCTAGAAGACAAAATGATTTTAAAAAAGAATAATAAATTTGAAGGGCCACCCTAATTTTAATGCTTTGTATAAAGCTACATGTAATGCCAGTAGGGTATTGGCATAAGAACAGATGTATATATCAGGGAACCAGAATATACGAGCAACTGATTTTTGACAAAAACACCATGGTAACTCAATGGAGAAGAGATAGCTTTTCCTCTTTCTCTTTTTCTTTTTTTAAAATACAAATAGTGCTGGAACAAAGTACATGAAAAAAACCCACCTTTGACTTTTATGTCACACCAACTACAAAACTTAACTTGAAATGAATCATATACCTAAATGTAAGCAATAAACTACAAAACTTTTAGGAAAGAAACTTAGGAAAAACATTTCTTATAATCTTTGAGTAGGCAAATTTTTTTAGGTTAGGCCTTGAATATCAACATTAAAGACTTCTCTTCAAACAGCATTGTTAAGAAACACAAAGGCTAACCAGAACTTGGGAGAAGATATTTGCAAAACACATATTCAGCAAAATAGTTTGTTTTCAGAACACATACAGAATGCTTACAATTCAATATTAAGAAGAGACAATTTGATTTATAAAAAATTCACAGAAGATTAAAAGACACTTCACAGGAAAAGATAGATGGTTGAGAATTAAGCCCATAAAAAGATGCTCAAAAAAAGAGATAGATGTAATACAACAACAATAAAAAAAAAACACAAAAAACAAAAAACAAAACAAAAAACAAAAAAAGATGCTCAACATTGTTAGCCATAGGAAAATGCAAATTAAAACCCGAATGAGATAATATGACATATCTATTAGAGTGATTAATACTAAAAAGACTATCAGAATCAAACGGTGAGACACTGTGGAGCAACTAAAAACCTCATACATTGTTGATGGTAGTGCAAGATGATGACATCCTTTAGAAAATGGAAAGTTTCTTAAAAAGTTAATTATATACTAATAATATGGTCTAGAAATACTATTCATAGGTATTTATGCAAGAGAATTAAAAATTAAAGACTTGCATGTGTATGTTCATGTTAGTGTTATTAAAAATTACCCCAAATTGGAAACTTTCAAAATGTATATTAACTGGTTATTGGACAAACACATTTTGGTATCATGGGAGATTAGGGATAAAATTAAACTACTACTGATACATGTAATAACATAGATAAATCTCAAAAGCACATGGTATGAGGCAGACCTATAAGACTACATACTGTAAGATTAATTTACATAAAGCTCTAAAAGAGGTAAGTACTGTACACAGTGACAGAGAACAAACCAGTTGAGTCTTTGACCTGTGGGTGGGAGAAGGGAAGTAACTTCAAAGAGACACAAAGGAATTTGAGGAGATGATAGAAATGTTTTATATCTTGATCATTATGGTGGTTACATGACTATATACTTTTGTCAAAACTCATCAAATTGTATACTTAACAATTGGTGATTTTTAGAAAAATCCTCACCCTAAGATATGCTTATTGATTTAAGAGAAAGGAGGGGAGAGAGGAAGATAGAAACATCAATGTGAGAGAGAAACATTGGTTGCCTTCTGTTTGTGTCTGGAGATTGGGCGGGGGTGGAACCTACAACCCAGGTATGTGCCCTGACTGGAGAATGAACCCACAACTTTTTGGGGTATGAGACAATGGTACAACCAACTGAGCCACTCAGCCAGAGCAATGGTGAGTTTTACTGTGTGTAAATTGTACCTCAATGAAGCTGATTAAAATAAAAATTGTTGCATTCTTTTGAAAAGAAGAGAACAAAGGAAATAATTCATTTTAATCATATGTCACTGCAGCAGAACAAGATGGAGCTCAAAGAGAGGCCACTCAGAACCTGGACCATTCAAAAGCAGAGGAAATTCTGATTTTGAGAACTCAGCCAAGTCTTCTTTCTGACTGAGTGCCGGGGCCCAGGGTGAAGCAGCAGCAGCTTCCATTCAGGAATCTGCTGAGAGTGATTTTCCTACTGAAATTATTGTGAGATAAGGGAGAAATCTTATAGAGGCAGACTTCCTGGGTCTGAATATTTTTACAAGAAACCATGACAAACCACCAGTGGCAGAGGACTGAGGACACTCTCCACAAGAGATAGGGGAGACTAAGTCCCAGGGTAGAACCCACATTCACTTCAACAGCAAGATGCGAGAAACACAGGGCTCCATGGCAAATAAAAATTAACATATTTTCAATATGTTGGATTGGAAAGAAAGACGTCATAAAATAGTCCCAATGCCTGGGACTGCCACCACTATAGATTTCTACGTTTTGTTAGAAGGGACCTATATCTCAAATTCCACTCTTGAATTGCTGAGTCCATTGATGGTCTTTCTATCCCCTCCTCCTAATATGGTGCCATAAAAGTCATGTCCTTCCAACAAAGACATAGAATGACTAGCATTTGTGACAAAGCTGCTATCAAGGATTCTGTCCCATTTCTGACTATTCAGTCTTTTCTGTCTATTCTGTCTGTACTCTCAAATATCACTGACTCTCTGCCATGGTCTTTGGCATGGCAAAGAGGGTTTCAGGAGTATAATTTGTGTGGGATGTCTCCTAACACAAGGTTTGACTTGTTTTCTAAAACAAGTGGGTGGGAGATTGGTAGTTTGATAATCTTTAGTGTTCTCTTTGATCTTCTCAAAAGTGAGGCTCATGTGAGCACAGTTGAACTATGAATATACTAAGAGAATTACACCTATTCTAGTGGAAGAGAATGAAACTGCAACTGCTAAGAGAAGAACAGATCTACCTAAATATAAACACAGAAGAATAAGAAATTATGAAGAATGGGGTTTGGGACTTTAATATCTTTTGGTTTGTAACATGAAAGTAAAATAATTTGATTCTAGACTTTAATATTCAAGGAATTTAATTTTGGAGTTGTAATTTCAACCTTGAAAATTCGTGATGGGAGAAAGCTTGTACTTAAACTTGGAATAATTTATTGTTGATATTTAATTGGAATATTTTAACGTCACTTAATTTCACTGAAGAATCTCTAGTGAGCTATTTTGGGCAATGTGATGAGACATAATTTAGGATTGGACATAGATTACAAAGTAATCAAATCCAACATTACTTTTGAGGTTTTAAATTTATGTTATGATCCATTACATAGCTTTCTGGGGACAAGAATCATCACTGTGCATTAACAGTCCCATGACAGAATAGTGATCAATATTAAGGGACAAATATCATGAAGCGGGAGCTACACTGTTCCAGTAGACTGCTGACTCCTTCACCAGGATAGTCTAGCAGGAGTGTAGAATTAGGTGTTAAACCCAATGGGAGGTCATAGAAGGAAACACTCTTTTTTTTCTTCTTGATTCCAATGTTTGTCAAGGTTGAGAACCATTGCTTGAAAACAGTGATTCAGCATTATCTTGGAACTCATTAGAAAGGAAGCAGGACTTACCCAGCCTATTGAATCAGCAACTCTTAAGTGAGCCCAGGATTCTGTGTTTGTAATAACTTTCCAGGTGATTCTGATACATGATCAAGTTTGAGAACCACTTGAGTACACTAACTCTGCTGGTCTCTTGCCACTTTCCTGCCTATTCCTGGTGAGCTGGGGAAAGATGGGAGTGACCTATCAGATCAGAGGGTTTAAGAGAAGAAACTGGTCATGGGAGGCACTTCTGACACTTCTTTCTGTAGACCCTGCTGGTTTCTCTTTCTTTGGGAACTGCCTCACTACAAAGAATATGCTGTTTTGGCCTATTAATCCTTCCTTTGTAGCAAGCTAGAAGGGCAGGCACTACTCCCAATTGAAGAGACTCAAAACCTGGGAATTGTAGTAAGTCCATTTGCTTCCCATGCCCAAGCTAGGTTCCCAAGAGCTGTACAATCAATTGTTGATTTCCATATGTCTGACTCCTGTACTTACCTCTCAGATGGTTCTGAACTTGGGCTGGTAAAAGAGTTGATGTTAATTGGGTCCCCTCAGGGATGAGTATGGCACTTGTGCCATCCTTGAATTAGGCTAGTTAGGATGTTTTAAACCCCACTAAACACCCTGATCTGTGAAGGTGCTTGTGTGTATAGATAAATAATGCCAAAACAAAACAAAATAAAACAAAAACCAAAAAACAACAACCCAGAAATTATTTATTAGGGTCTGCTGTCAGAATGCTATCAGAGCATTTCTAAACAGTTCCATTACCATGAATTCATTTGCTTTAAAAAAATTATTGATTGATTTTAAATTAAATGAAATAGAGAGAGAGAGAGAGAGAGAGAGAGAGAGAGTTTTTTGTTGTTCTATCCATTAACGTATTCATTGATTGCTTCTTGTATGTTGTTCTATCCATTAATGTATTCATTGATGGCTCCTTGTATGTGCCCTGCCTGGGGATTGAACCCACAACCTTGGTGTATTGGGATAATAGACTAAACAACTGAGCCAAGGCTGAATTCATTTGCTTTTAAGAAAGAGAGTCAAGGAAAATAATAATAGATTGGCACTTTCCATCAGGAGGTGACAATGACCCAAATTATTTCATTATATTGTATGTTAGACCCAGATGTGATTTCAAAAGTAACAGCTCATGTCAACTTTTAGCTTCACTGAATGTGACCACTATCCATTCATGGTCACAGATATCAAGAGTCATTCAAACTTGGGAGCGATCCACAATGGAGGACATTTCCAAAACTGGATAGAGACAAACAGCTAGAAAACTTCTTCGATGGGATTTTTACATTTTATGACTGCAAACAAGTATATTTTCTTTTCTATGACAATGTTTTGTGATTAGCTATGCAATTTCTTTTGTTTTTATAGCCTCTGGATGTCTAAGATTAAATTAGCTACATGTCAGTAAATTCTATGTTTTTATTATTTCAACAAAACTTTGCCACTTCTTAAGATTAATTGCTGAAGTTTAAATGAGAACACTGAATCAGGGAGGAAGATAAAATATGATGGTAGTGCAGACTTTCAGGTCTTATTGAATCTTCTCCTAATAAGTTGGTTCCTTAACATTTTTCCTAAAGTGAAGAGTTGATTGGAATCAGCCATTATAGTAATTAACATGCAGACCTTGGAAGTACAAATAATCTAGTTCAATTATCCACCAGGATCCTGTGCAATTTGGCTGAGCATTAAGGTCCACCTTCAGGATGGATTAAATTAGTAAGAAGGCCAATAGTGATAGTGAGATCCATGAGGGTTGATACCCAGAGGGAAAATCAGATCAGAGCAATATTGCAGTCTATCCTGGGCTTATAAACATGTTATGCTAATCGTGCTCTAGAACTTCATTTATTATCAGTTGTTCAGAACTTAAAAAGCTTTAAAGTCATCTTATCTACAGAGATTAGGCCCCTTATCTAGCCCACAAGGACATTTAATCCAAATTTGATGGCACTTTTACAATGAAATACTATACATTTGCAATAAAAAGTAGTGTTATTGCAGCACTAGTAATTCAGCTGAACAAAAGATAATATCACGCAGTCTTTGTTCATTTTGAATGTTTTCAAGAATAAAGGGATAGAAAATGATTTTGATAAAATTCGGAACAAGATTTCTATACACTTTCAAGTGTTTTAGAATTTGATGACACTTATACCCTCAGGGTAGTTTTCTTTTACCAAAAGTTTCTAGAGGGACTTCCAGCCAAGATGCAGGTGTATGCAGACATGTTGTGTCTCTTTCACAACTAGAGGAAATTTACATCTACCTCAAAACTAAATAGAAGCACTGAAGAAATTTCAGAAAATTGAACTACATGGAAGTTCAACAAACAAAGAAGTGTAGAAATACTCAGCCAGATGGTGCAGTCCATAGTTCCAGTGCTAGGGAGAAATAGGGTCACATTGCTTTGGACTGTGAAAACCAGTGGGGATTGGGGCAGAGGAAGAAACTGCCGGTCTCAACAGGTGAGAGGCTGCGTGTCCTCTAAGACCCCTTCCCCACATATAGTGCCACAATGTGGTGAAATGGGTTAACCCACATTGATGAATTCCTAAGGCTCTACCCCTTACAATGTAACAGATGCAACAGGGCTACCTAAGACACAGAGGCAAACACAGAAAGCTGTCAAGCTGAAGAGACAGAATTATGGTCCAAATGAGGGAGCAGATCAAGTTGGGGAACTGAGAGATGAAGAGCTAGCCAACCTAACAGCCAAGGAGATAGTTAACCTAACAGATGCAGAACTCAAAACCCTGATGATTAAGATGCTCACAGACTTGACAAATATGCTTAAATATAGCAAATGCAGAAGGGAAGAAATGAAGGTTAGGCTATGTGAAACAAAGAAAAAATCCACATGAAACTAAGGATGAAGGGAAGGAAACTGGGGTTCAAATAAATTATTTGGAACATAAGGAAGAAATAAACAATCAGCCAGTACAGAATAAGGAAATAAGAATTAATAAAAATAAGGAGAGGAGTAGGAACATCTGGGACAACTTTAAATGTGCCAATATATGAATCAGAAAGGTGCCAGAAGGAGAAGAGGAAGAGCAAGAAATTGTAAACTTATGTGAAAAAATAATGAAGGAAAACTTCCCAAATTTGGCAAAAGAACTAGACATAAAAGCCCAGGAAGCACTGAGGGCCCCAAACAAGCTAAATTCAAAGAGGACCACACCAAGACACATAATTAAAATGCCAATGGTTGGAGATAAAGAGAGACTCTTAAAAGTAGCAAGAGAGAGAGAGAAAAAAAAAGAGAATTACCTACAAAAGGATTTCTATAAGATTTTTAGCTGATTTCTCAAAAGAAACTTTGCAGGCAAGAAGGGCCTGGCAAGAAGTATTCAAAATGATAAAAAGCAAAGACCTACAACTAGGATTACTCTATATCCAGCAAAGCTATCATTTAGAATGGAAGGGCAGATAAAGTGCTTCCCAGACAAGGTAAAATTAAAGGAGTTCATCATCACCATTATAAGAAATGTTAAAGGGGCTTACTTAAGGGAAAGAGGATCAAACCTATGAACATTAAAATGACAACAATCTCACAACTACCAACAACTGAACCTAACAGACAAGGAACAAAAACAGACTAAGCAAATAACTAGAACAGGGGTGCAATCATAGATATGGAGAGCATATGGAGATTTATCAGAGGGAGGTGGAAGTGAGAGAATGGGAAAAAAGGTACAGGGATTAAGAAAAATAATTAGAAGGTATAAAAATAGATAGGGGGATGCTATGAATAGTAAAGAAAATAGAGAAACCAAAAAACTTACATGCACCACCCATGGACATGAAACAATGGGGGTGGTGGATTGATACAGGGAAGTGGGTTCCCAGTGGAGGGGGGCAAAGGAAAAAAAGCTAGGACAACTGTAATAATGTAATCAATAAAATATGCTAACAACAACAACAACAAAAGTTTCTAGAAAATTTAAAGTAATTGCTTTCATTTTTCCAAAATAAAATGTCTTTTAAAGGCAAAAAACTTCTTTAAGGTATCCAGGCCAGAGTTGACAAAGAGAGCAGAGGAAGGTTGGGGCACATGAGTGCAAGTGTGTGTGTGTGCATAAGTTTTAAATGTGACAGATAGAGTTGCTTAGATAGAATTAACAGTCTGAAAGCTGGAAAGTCTAAAGAAAAGTAAAGTGGATGGCAGTGCAGTCCCCGGGAGGCAATTTATAAATGAAAAGAAATAAAATTTGGTTGAATGAGTGAATTTCTTTAATTGCTCTTAGATGGAGTTCATCCAGCACTGCGCCACTTCTTGATCTGGTGGAAACCCAAGTAGTCTCCAGGAGGCCGGGTGTCAGGCACTTTGCAAATGTCCTTTGTGCTTATAAGGGAGCTTATACAGTGAGTGTTCATAATTAGAAGGTTGCCAGCAAATTGATTTGCACATCACTTAGACCAGCTAAGGTTTGGCCACACCAGTTCCTTTAGCCTTGGGTATCATTCAGAGGCAAATCTGATGCTTCTAGATCCTTATGGTACCTTGGAGCCACTACTGAATTCTTGGCCTGGATGGATACATCGCCTTCTTTTTATGGGCCCGGCCAGTATCTCATTGGCAGGGCAGTCAAGGCACTGAGGGGAAGAACTTCTACCTTTTTACAAATTGCTCGTGAATTTTCATGTGTGCCTGTTGGCCGCAGATAGGGGCAGCTTCCTTAGACCTCCTGCTGGGTAATGCTCTTGGAAGTGGTTGCAGAAGAGGCAGCAAATGAATTGAATTCCTTGCCCAGCAGGTCAGATCAGAAGCAAACAGGCAGGACTGTGCCAAGTTTAAGTCACAAAAAAGGCCTGAAGGAAATGAATGCAAGTGTAAACACTACTGCTCTCTGCAAGGCTAGGCAGTCCCTACTGGTTCTGCGATGACATCTGCTGCAGAGCGTATCAGCCTGCAGCTGAAAACCATTTTGAGAAGAGGCAGATAGGTAGGGGTCAGAGTGCTCTGAGCTATAACAAAGTGTCAGAGAGAACTTCAGTGCACAGGAGACAAGAACTATCATAGGATTCATTTCTGAATTGCAAAGAGATGAGTATGAAATGCCTATATTTGATAGAGATTCAAAATTAGCCATCAAATTCCTTTTGTAAACAGAACATTGCATTTCTGTTTGCAATGCTGTCAGTGCCTTTTGAGAACCAAGTCTCATAGAATGGGTTAATTCCAAGCCACTCTAATAAATGAGTTTCCTGAAACTTTTACAGGAAAGCCCCAAATCCAGCTTTTAGGAGGAAAAGCACATTTAATTGGAAAATCTGATTTTCTCTCTGATAGCATCTGGCATTTTCACTTTGGATTACTGATTTACAAATTAAACTTTCTACAAAAATCTTATGGAGAAGTTCAATGGCAAGCTTTTACTCCTTTCTTGTGAATGACAGCAATGGTCAAAGGCCTTTACCTGAAAATTAATAAAGAGAGCTATCCTGATTGATAAGTTAAAATACAAAGTCCCCAACTAGTTCAGGAAATTTTGTGATAAATACACAGGTAAAAACCGAGGGCATTTTGCTACATCCTGGTTCTAATCTTTCCTATCTGAGTCAGGCTCTGGGAAACCACCATGGCATTATTACGAAGGTAAAATTCTTAGCAGTGCTTACGCATTTGGGGTTAGTATCCATTCTGACCTCTTTTTTTCCTCTCTTCCACCTGTATTATCATTCTAGCTTCCTTTCTCATCCCTAGGAAGCAGGCTTTCAAATCACTCCAGTGATGAGTTGATAATTGATGGGTCCTGTTCCTTTGAGGATTATTTTGTCTTCTTCATTTTCATAAAGTCCCATTAGGTTCTAACTTGTAGGACTAGGGACAATCTCCCCACTCCCTATCCTTTATCCCCTCCAAACACCTCTGGTATCTAGCTTTGTATAAAAGCTAACACACAAAATTGGCACAATCTCTTCGTGAAACTGTTTAGAAATATCTGCAAAAGCTGATTAGGTACACATTCTATAACCCAGCAGTTCTACCACTTGGTACTGTATGTACCCAACAAAAATGGGTATACGTGTACACAGAAGAAATGTACATGACTGCTTATACTGGCACTCTTCACAACGAGAAAAGGCTGAAGTCAACCCATCATAAGTAATTGATTAAAAATTGTAGTGTATTTATAAATGAAATACAGCAATGAGAGTAAACAAACTGAAACAACAACATGAATTACCTTCACAAAATTAATGTTGAGCAAAAGAAGCCAGACACAAGAATACATACTATGTGTGGGTTGGGTATGTGTATTTCAAAAATAGACAAAACTAATCTATGGTGTTCCAAATCACGATAGTAGGGGTGTAAGTGCTAGTTACATTACAATAACATTTTACTTTAAAAGAAAAACCCAAACACTAAAATTATTTTGAGATACATTAATATTTTTCCAAAATTAGAATGATTTTTTGCACAAAACTTACAAATAGCAAACTCAGTTCCACCAATAAACAAGCAAGCTATTGGCAGTCATGATTATTTGTGCTTAGCACCTAGCTAACAGCATTTGTAGGAGAGGTAAGCATAATACCTATAAAGTTTTAACAAATATTTGAGAATCTATTGTGTACCAGGCATTTGTGTCAGGCATTGTGGTTAAAGCAATGCCCTCAGATAACTTTCTGTCTATTCCATTTCTAGACTCTCCTAGTCTCCTACTTTGTTCCACTCACACCCTATCTCACACATTCTGCTGACCCCACCATATTCTTCTCTTTTCTCCTGTGAATACATCAACTTTCCACTCATAGGACCATACAACAATGGAGTTGAAACTGCTACGGCACTGGGGCAAGAAGCCAAGTGAGGACTGAATTTTAGAGATCACTAGTTTTATACCCTTTCCACCTCTCATGTGCATGAATTTCAACCATTGCAACTTGTGTTCAGCTATTCATTGCAAACACCATGCTGATACTTGAAAACTCAGTTGTGATATTTGCATTCTGGATGATACATTAAATTTTCAGGCCTCTATACGACCAGTTAAGGCACCAGAGTAATTTGAAGAATTAGATCCAGGTGGCAGAAATATGCCTGTTTAGATACTGAGATAGGCTAACTCTGTGGTTCCAAACCTGGGGTCCCAGGATCTCTAGACAGGAGCCAGGTCCTTAAATTATTTGCAGAATGGTAAAAAGCCTCACAGAAACTGCACACCAACCCACAATAATGTTTAACTTTAGGCAAAAGTGTGAATTTTTATGTTTAGAAATAAATCACCTTTGTGTAGTAAATTTGGTCATTGCATGTTGATCACAAGCTCTGATGGAAGTTTTCTATTACATTGGTAAACAAATGAATAGTTACTTAATCCATGGAGTTTTCTCAAAAGATAAATTTCAAAATGTGAGGTCCCTGGGATTAAAAAGTAATAAAATGTCTTCTAGTTAGTGAAAAATTTGTTAACCTGATCTCCCTTAAGGTGCCTTTTTCTTCTATAGGACCAGCAGAGGGCGCCAGAACTAAATTATTCCCACTGAACCCTTCTTGTTTCAAGGGCACAGGAGAATGAAAGGATAATTAGAGCAGAGGAAGAGGCCCCGGCAGATTGGAGAGTGTCCACACTAT
Organism: Noctilio leporinus; assembly: GCA_004026585.1. Lineage (NCBI taxonomy): Eukaryota > Metazoa > Chordata > Mammalia > Chiroptera > Noctilionidae > Noctilio > Noctilio leporinus. Next base: position 116,874 of record PVIW01002762.1, on the reverse strand, counting down.
TCAGGCAAATCCATTTCATGTATGAGGTTATTTATTTTTTTTAATCTTTTTATTTATATAGAGAGGGAAAAGTGAGGATAGAGGGAACGAGACATCAACGTGTGGTTGCCCCAACTGGGGACCTGGACCACAACCCAAGCGTATGCTCTAACTGGGAATTGAACCAGTGGCTCTTTGGTTCACAGGCCAGCACTCAATCCACTGAGCCACACCAGTCAGGGCTCATGTATGAACTTTTAAGGAATAGGAGGCATAACATGAAACAAGGAAGGAACAGTTTTTTTTGATGATGGTGCTGTTTTATGATCTATAATTGCCCACATTGTTCAGAAATAGGCCATTCCTAGTGTTTATCCATTTAGCTCAATGGATGAGCCCACATTTGACTTCCTGAAATGTCATTGTCGTCATCAAAGGGTGCAGGTCTGAGCATCTTGAAACAGAGACGTTATCATGGCATTTATATATGGCCTTAGTTTTTCCTCCTCTGGTTTCTGTTACTCCTCCAAGGGTCACCCTAGTAAAATTATCTGAGTATTAATAAGTAGGAACTGGAGGCCCTTTTTGTTGGGTTTGGGGTGAAGTATAAATTTCTTACTTCTGACTGTGAACAGAGAAGAAGGAAAGTGTAGCCTGCCCTGTCATCCTGAATGGGGCTCTGTTGCCAGGAACAAATATGGGTAGGATAGTCTGGACCCCATGATTTTATTCCCTCTACATGACCAATTAGCTCTTTCTGGAGAAATTGAATTTGGTCATCTTGTCTCACTGCTTTTTGTAACTACACATCCCACTGATTACTATTCTACAGATTCACAAATTTCATTAAGGCACTCAATTTACTTAATTATAAGAATTCTTGAGCTCCTAATTTCTGCATATCTTAAATGTTCCTACAGGGTTCAAATTTGTTTACTCAAGCTGGATACTCGACTTCCAAACTCATTTTATGTATTTGAACTTTTAAAATGTGTTTTTCTTCTTTCTTTCTATTTCAAATAAAAACTATATGGCTAGAATTATCACTCTCGTGTTCTGAGTCCTCATATGAGAACTGCAATTGGCAAGGCCCTTGGAGGTTATCTACAACCCCTTCTATGACATCCTTAAGAGCTTAGACATCTTCCTCATATTTGAATACATCCATTGATGGAGTAGGGGATGGTGCTTGAACCAATGGGGCAGAATTTCTGGCTAATTCTGATGTTAAATTGCAACCTGCTTCTTTGAATTGTCCAGTAACAAATGCAAGTTCTGACTTTCTCCCTCTTAATTGTCCTTCAGATATTTAAAAATCACTATCCAATTTTCCCTTTATGTTTTTCTTTCCTGAAGGCTGACCATCCCTAAGATCTTTAATAATATTGTCATGATCAAAAGTTTTGTATTTGTATCTCTTAAAATAAACTCTATTCATGCCCTTCTACCAGACAAGAAAATTCCTAGATTCTTGGGGATTCAAGGAGTTTGGTCTGGTGTAGAGGTGAGTCTGGACTGATCATGGGCAGCAGAGTTTGCAGCCAAGAGAAAACCAAAAGTTGGCAATCTTAGGCAAAGCGGGGATAATTCAAGCACAGCACCAAAATCTAATGTAACTGGGTACAGAAGCAGAAACCAACTAAGAGGTGAGTTTAGAGCAGAGTGCAAATACTCTCCAAAGTACTGGGACAGCTCCTGTTGCATCAAATCCACATGGGTTTGAGCAGCCTCTCTTAGCTCCAACTGAGTGCATCTTCAAAAGACACATCTAGTAGATGCTGATGATTAAGATGAACAGCTGATGGTAAAGGTTTGCTCTTTATGGGGAGATATATTTTTAAAAATTTTATCGTTGTATTACATGCATCCCCTTTTTGCCCCCCTTTGTCCCCCTTCCACCCACCCATTCCCCTCAAAGTCAATCCCACCTGTTGTCCATGTCCATGGTTCCTTTATATTAGGTTCTTGTCTAAACTGCTCCCCTTCCCTGCCTCTTTCTTTATGGGGAGATATTGAGCTCAGTAAAGATTGCATTTATTTTCTCTGTCACACAGAGTGCATACATGGTGGTTTTTCTGACACCAAATGTGTGTGTTTTCCCATACCACTTTTCCAATTTTCTGACATCAACTGATTGTCCAACAATTCAATCCAATTTTGACACTAACTATCTGAATTTAGTGCAAACCCTACAAATTGAAGGCTCAGTCCCTCCAGACTGCCACCACTTCAGATAGCTGCAAAAGGGGTGACCAGGCTACCTATACTTCTGCTTTGCTGACTACACATTTTGGGGTTTCCATGACTCCCCTCCTTAGGCCCAGTAATTCACTAAAATGACTTATAGAACTCAAGAAAATACTTAATGTTTACCAGTTTATTATAAAGGATAAACTTCAGGAATAGCCAAATGGGAAAATAAGCATAGGACAAGGTATGGAAACGAGGGGTGCTGAGCTTCCATGACCTCTCTGGGTATGCTGCCATCTAGTAGCTCAATTTGTTTACCAACTTTGAAGCTCTCAAACAGAATCTCGTTGTTCAAGAGATTTTATAACCCAGCCTCTAGCTCCCCTTCCCTTCCTAGGGTTTAGGATGGGCTCATGCTCTAATTACTGTATTTAGTCTTTTTGGTGACTAGTCTCCATCCTGAAACAGTCCAGGTGCCCTCACCCTAAGTCACCACATTAACCTAAACTCAGGCGTGATTAAAGGGAGCTCATTACAAATGGCAAAAGATACTTCTGTCACTAAGGAAACTCCAAGTGTTTTAGGAGCTCTGTGCCAGGAACCACTGCCCCCCTACAAAAACCAAATATATTTTCTATACATCGCAGGGTGACAGCAAGGTAGCCTGTGATCTTAAAGCTCAGATTTCCCTTTAAGAAGGAACTGAGAAGAACCAAACGTGTAATGATCACATTGGCTCCCACAATTTAAGGACAATCTGGGAATGTGTGATGCGTAGCTTCAGGAGCTCCAGGAACATTAAACCAGGTTTAGTATCTGGAACAGATATCAACATTCGCTGGTCTAAGGCTGTAACCTTATGAATTTATGTAATCAAATTGAAAAAAAATCCTGATCAAAAAAGAAAGAATATAATCATCCTATGGGAGAGAAAAAAGTAAGTGTATGGTCAAATTTGCTAATCACATTGCAGGGGAGAGAAGAAAGTCTGGATCGAGGTGATGTGAATGTTTGAAGTACCTCAGAGGTGCTTTCCATTGTGGAGCAGGGATAGCTCATCAGACCTGTGTACGTTTGAATAAAATAGTTCTCATGATTCTCCATCTCCCTGTGGTTGGAGTCTATGCTTACCAAGTGGGACACTGATTGAGAGTCAGCTTTTCAGGTTTCTTTATTCTATGAAGTCACCATGGTAAGTAGATGTGGATCTGGCCACTGGAAAGGGATAGGCCCAATTGGTAAATTAATGTATTTTCATTCTCCTACATATGGTTTGCATGTCAGCCACGCACATGGCTTAAATAACTACTTATAGGCCAATGACTCCCTAATCTACCATCCCTGGCTAGCCCTCTCTTGATAGATACAGCACACTGCCTAATGCATTATCACTAAGAAACACACACAGCTTCAACTCAATCTGTCCAAAACCGGACTCAACAAAAACCTTCCTGTACTAATTTCCTGGATGTCTCTACTGCAGTGAATTGCACCATCTGGTTGTCCAAGGTAACAGTATAAGAGACACGCTAGCCTCCACAATATCCTGCCTCACCTTTTGGAATTAACTACCAAGGGCTGTCTATCTCATGTTGTCCTCTCCTCTCTGCCCCCTTCTTGACAGGATTACTGCCTCAGCTCTGGCCTTGTCACCCCATCCAGCATCACTGCTTTATCTTCAATTCATGCTCCTGTGCTGCATTCTGCCCCCTGCTGCCAGAATAATGCCTCTAAAATGTGAATCAGCTCAGGTCAATTTTATGCTTAAAATTCTTCAATAACTTTCATGATTTCAGACTTCTCAGCATAGTCCAGGAATTTTTATGATTTGATGCCCACCATATCCCAGGTTTTTCTCCAAAAGATGTTCTGCATGCAGGCATCCTTAAAATTTCCTGAGTGTATCATCAGCTTTGCACCTAGGTTACCTAAAACCAATAGTTTCCTCTCTCTGGCAGAGTCTTCCTCTTCCAGGCTGGCTCCTCCCTTGTTGTGCTAAAATCTACTATCTTTCTCCAGCCTCCTGCAATTTTCCAGCCTCCCTGATTTTTCCTGATGACATTAGGGGATTTTCTATGCCACCTACCACGCCATAAGGTACTGCTGTAGCCTTCATTACCCCTCTTACACCCAAGATCTTTTGAAGAGCAGGGATCTAACATGGTTAAATGAGTAAATAAGAGTGCAACAACTCTCATCAAATGCTTAAAGTTTAGGTAACAAATTAATGATTCATCCTGAAATCCTGAAGAAAGAATAAACACTAAGGATCAAAAGTTATAGGCAGGCTAATTTTGATTATTTTAAAGAATCTTTGTTTTTAACAAATAAGGTTCCCTTCAAATTAAATTACTTGTTTATAAGAGAAGCCCCTTTTGTGGGGCTGTTATTGGGGAGATTCAAGCAACACATGGGGACTGGACTCTGGTTCTTACTGGCTGGCCACCAGGCACACAGTAGGATTGCACTTCCCACCCTCTTTGAAGTTAGGCATCAATGTGTGATCGATTTGGCCAAAGGAACACACGCAGAGGAGATGTGTGTCACTTCCAACCAGATTCCAACTGCTTCGGTCATCATGGAAGCAATGTCAGGGCACTGCCTGTTTGCCTGGGGCCCGGAGTGACCCCAGGTTGCAGGGCCCATCTGCTGACCTGCATTGGACACGTGGGAGTGAGAAATCAGTCTGTGTGTTAAGCCACAGAAATTTGGGTTGATTTGTTTCCAGAGAGTAACCTACTCTAGCTACAGTACTTCTATAGTCCCATCCAAAGCTATGAGTCTGTGCGTCTGTGAAGGGAAAGAGAGAAATTGAGGGAGGTTCACTGGGACAGGGAGAGGAGAGAGGATAGTCCTTGAAGTGGAATTCTGAGAAGGTGATGGCACATGAAGATCTCAGGGAAACATGGAGAAGAAAGCACAACATATTGTAGGTTCTTACAGTTTTGTCTTGGCATAGGCCTGTGGGCTCATAAGGAAATTACTGTTTCAGGAGTTATAGTAAAGAAATCTCTGTGTGAACTTCAGACCAACAGACCATGTTTTGCTGTGTATCATGGGTCAGACAGAGGCCATTGACTAGAGATTGATGGAGGTACAAATTTCCTGTCTGGCCAAGTTGCTTGGACATCAGCTATTGCTGTGAGGCCAGGAAGGGCGGGGCTCTGTTGGGGCTGAGCTTCAAAATATGTCAAGAACTTAGGGGTTAGAGGACTCAATTCTTGCTTTGGACATAATCTGTGTTTTTGGGCCTGCTGCTTCGACTCTCTGAACCTCAGCTTCCTCATAAATAAGGGAGATTAGAAAAATATCCCTCCTGCCTCACAGGAATTTTATGGCAATCAGGAGATAATGTGCCTACAAGTGCTTTGAAAACTGAAAATCACTTATCAGATATGAGAGACTGACACTCCTATTCTTCCATTAATATTCTCAGTCTCTCTGTGCTTCACCTGCTCTTCCTCCTTTCAAATACCTTCAGCGATGTTCTTTAGATACTTGATAAATGTTGTATGGATAAATTCTTTCTTTTAATAGTATTTTCATGTATGTAGTCCTACTCTCTCTACCCTATTACCAGTCTCCCAGTAGACATTTTCTTCTGGGCTTTGATAACTCAAATTTCACAAAGCATGCATGTTTCTTAAAACAGTTTTGGCTATTTACATTTTAAAAATTTATATTACGGGGGTTGGGGGGAGGGGGGAGGCAGAGACAAGGAAGGGGAGCAGTTTAGACAAGAACCTAGTATAAAGGAACCATGGACATGGACAACAGGTGGGATTGACTTTGGGGGGAATGGGTGGGTGGGGAGGGGGACAGAGGGGAGCAAAAAGGGGATGGATGTAATACAACAATAAAATAAAATAAATTATATTACATGCCACACTCCCACTCTCAAATCAGTACACCATGTTTCACAAAATGACATGAAGAAGTCTTATGTTAACATTCCAAATGGAGTTGGTAGAGCCCCAGAATTCCTTCCACATATGGTTGTTCTGGAACAGCCACATCACTAGTTGTATAAAATCACCATTTGTCAGCTACCTCAGTAATTGTTGGGTGATGAGGCAATGATATGTTAAGCATTTTCCATTATAACACGAGAGTGTATTATGTACATGTGTTTTATTCTGCTTTAAGAAAAGGAATGGGCACTTTGGTTTCTGGTATACTGCTAAATTTTCCACTTAAAATAATAAGAAAGATAGCCCTGGCTGGTGGCACAGTGGATAAGGCGCCGGCCTGCAAACTCAAAGGTCGCTGGTTTGGTTCCCAGCCAGGGCACATAACCAGGTTGCAAGCCAGGTCTTCAGCCAGGTCTGTGGCTGGGGGCAGGTGAAAGGCAACCATACATTGATGTCTCTCTCCCTCTTTGCCTCTCTCCCTTCCCCTCTCTCTAAAAATAATAAATAAAATCTTTAAACAATAATAAAATAATAAGAGGCTTTTCTGCATTGTGTTTTTGCAGGAAAGCAAGATAGATTACTGACTTGAAGCATGATTTAAAAAATGCTTTATTATTTGATTTTGATCCTCTCCATTTATGAAGTTAAAATGTATGAGGCTCACAGGAGTTTACTACTTTTCCTGAGTCCTGCAGCTTCTTGTGAAGAATGAATCCTAGGAGATTCTGACATGTCTATGCTTACAGCTTGGTCTTCTTCCTCTCGGGCATTCCTGGGCTGGACCTGTGTCCCCCTGCTAGGTTCTGTTGGGGGCTGTATCTCTGTGCAGAGACGACTCTGCAGAATAAACTCACCTTTCTTCCTCAGCCCTGGGAGAGCTCAGGTCCCAGGGTGGAGGCGCGATATTTCAAGTGACATGAACAGGACATTTTGTGTTGTCAGCTTGGTCTGCTGTAACAAATTACCATAGACCGCATGTCTTAAACAACAATCATTTATTACTCCCAGTTCTAGAAGCTGGAAATCTGAGGTCAGGGAGCCAGTTTAGTTGGGTTCTTCATAAGGGCTTTCTTCCTGGTTTACAGGTGTATCTTCAAATGAGGACAGAAAAACTCTAGTCTCTTTCTTCTTATAAGAACACCAGTCCATTCATGGGACTCCACCTTTTTGACCTCATCTAAACCTTATACTTACCAAAGACCCCACATCTTGATATCATCTTATTGAAAGTTAAGGTTTCAACATATGAATTTTGGGAAGGAGACACTAACATACAGTCAGTCCATAACATCCCCGGGCAGGATTTTATCTGCACAGATACAAGCTTAATTCCCTTTACTATTATTTTCTCTGGACTTCAGCTTGTGTTGAAGCCTGAGGTCTCAGATTAATTAGCCACTGGGAGATAGTAGACATTCCTTGAAAATCACATTAGCCAGAATAGTGAACTAACATATCTTAGAGAATGTTTGATTATGGGGAAAAGAAACCCAATCAACTAATTTAAATTTTAAAAAAATGACAAGCTGTTGGAAAGATAACAGATAGCTACAGAACCCATAGGATGGATGTGCAGCCAGGACTCTTGAAAGATCCAAAACAGGACCAGATGGCCAGGAAGCTGTCCCCCCATAGTCTCTCACTTCCCTGTGCCTCTGGGCAAATGCTCCTTTCATCCCTCTGTTTGCTTCCACCTTTCTCTGCTGCATTTGAACTCAGGTGAGGTATGGGACCTCCAGCTTTAAAACTTCCCAACAGAGGGGATAATAGCATTGTACACCAATTCCAAATTCCGTGGGGACAGAATTGACTGATATTACTTAAGTCATATGGTCACCCTGATTTGATCCATTATCTTTGTAGAAGGGGATTTCGATATATAGGCTGTAGGGATCCACCCTGCCAGGTGGTAGAAATAAACACAAAGGAGGTAGATATTTGGTTGAACAAATAGTCTCCCAAAGAAAATCAACAATTACAAATACATTTTGTATTTCCTTCCTGGCTCTAAGGGAAAATGGGAGAGTAGAAAAAGGAAAGAAAGGAAGAAAACAAATCTGGCCATTAATTATATATACACATGCACACATATGTCTCTAGACCTTTGGGATTGTGTGTGTGTATGTGTGTTTAAATAAAATAAGTTCTTCTCCCCACCCCCACTCACTGCCTTTTCCCTGTACCAGTCTTCCTGCCTTGGGTAGAGGGCTCCTTCAGGGCTGAGGCCAGCAGGGTATCTGTGTTTTTGGAATGCAGGTGACCCGGATGAAGGGAGTACCCAGAGTCATGCTAAAGTAGTCATGCTATGGGGTGAGGTTCTGAAAGGGAGCAGAAATGATGATAATATCTGTAATCTTATACTAAGTTGCTTTGGTATATGTTCATCTCTTTTTTCATTAATAAGCTTGAGGGCCAGAATAGTGTTTGATTTATTTATCTACCTTCCTAGTCCTTAATAATAATATATGTCTTGCACACAAATGGCATTAACAAATATTGGTTGAATAAATTAATAAATTAAAATTTTACAAAACCAAGAAAAATGGTTCTCAGTTGATATGATATAGTTATTTGTAGTGCGGAAGTGGGCTTTAAAAAATGTTGTGCCCTCAAGAACTCAAATAATCGTCAACAATATAATAATGTTGGGGGATAACTTTAATTTTTACTCTTTTTCTTAAGAGAATCATTATTCCTATAGATAACTTTTTCTTGAAGCTTGATTTGCAACTAATTTTTAACACCTCATGCTTATTTTTCATTTGGAATATCTGCTATACATTTTGTGTACTGTACATTACATCAAACAACATGAAAACAAAATAATTTTACTTCTACATGAGTTCTGATTGTAACCATTACACAAAATAAGCTGCACCTAATGTTGGCTGGGGCAATTCGTTTGTTATATTGAATTTATATCCTGTAAACTTGCTAAATTAATTTAGTAGTTCTAGTAGCCTTATTATAACTTCCTCAGTATTTTCTATATATGATCATATCATCTATGAATAAAAACAATTTTACATTACTGTCTGCCAGGAAAAGGCAAACACTCTTTCTTTAAAGGAATGCAATAAATCCAGTACTCAACTACCTAAATTTAACACCCAGTTAAAAGTTATTAGATATTCAAAGAAGCAGGGGTAATGTGATGAATAACCAATAGAAGAATCAGTCAATAGAAACAGACCCAGAAACAATAGAGATGATTGAATAAGCAGACAAGGACTTTAGCTTTTATATATCCTTAAGAATTTTAAGGATAAAAACCCGTGAAGAATAAGGAGAACCATGGAAGGTATAATGAAAAAAGAGCCAAATAGAATATATAGAGATGAAAAATACAGTATCTTAAATTTGGAAAAAATTGTTGGATAGAATTAACACAGCCAAAATTATTGATTGGTTTCTACCTACACCCCAGGACCTTAGCAAGGCTACTTTCTCTCCGTTTAATTCCCTCTACCTCCTCTGAACCAAAGCAGACTCAGATATGACTCTTTCTGATCTGCAATTCAGGAGGCAAGAACTGGTGGAGCTTGGGGAGTGTCAATTCCACCATCTGCAGTGTTCTGTGATCATCTCTCATTCTGAAACATGGGCTTCTCCCTACTTTATATTTTAGAGAGGAAAAGAGGGAAGTGGCTTAGGTGATTATTTCTATAACTTGCTTTCATTTGATCTTTTTTTAACATTATTTTTATTGTTTATACTATTACAGATGCCCGCATTTACCCTTCCTTTGCCCACCTCAACCTGGCCCTTACCCGACCCCCTTCTTTCTGGCTATCACCACACTGTGTCTGTGTCTATGTATTATGCATAGTTAATCTTTTTTTCTTAGTACTGTTTATTTACAGCAGTTTCCAGAGTTATTAAGCAGCTATTTCATGGTCCTCAGCTTTTTCTCCCCTAGAATATAACTGATAGGTTCAAAGACAAAGACCTAAGGAGAATTCCTGGTCTTTAGTCAGGAGTTGCTCAAACTGTTTTTCCCCCCACAGATTTTTATGTAAAATATAACTAGTTGACCTCTGTTCTTATGACTAGAATATTAAGAATCACAATTTTGAAAATGACCTTGGAATATCCCACTGTTATATGCAGAGGGGATGAAAATTGGACTATAAAAATCTATTTCCCAATTTTAAAAGAAGTTCTTCCAGCATCTCCATACAGAGCTTGTGTGACTAATAGGCTATAAATAAATATAACTTTGATGCATTATGCAGTATGTAGTTTGACTGGAACTGAGACAAATGAGGCAAATAATGCTCTATTCAGAATCAACAGAATCTTTAATGATAAAGTTCAGCTAAAGGCATATGCAATTTTCCCAAGCCTAAACCTATGCGAAGGAAGTACTTTTAGAAAACCCTTATGTGAAGATATTAAGGTTCATGTATATTTATTTCTCCCTTTTGTAAGCTATGAGAAAAATTGAACATTTATAGAAACACCTAAGAAAATTGGTAAGCCTTCCCCAAAACATTATTGGAAGGGTGTTTTCTTGAATTACCAGTATCTGTCCCATTTCTTTCACTTAAAAAATATTTTATTCATTTACTTTTAGGGTGAGGGAAAGGGAGGTAGAAAGAGAGGGAGAGAAACATCATTTTGAGTGAGAAACTTGGATCTGTTGCCTCTCAAACACCCCCAACTGGGGACCTGGCCTGTAACCCAGGCATATGTCCTGACTGGGAATCGAACCAGTGACCATTTAGTTTTCAGACAGGGGCTCAACTTACTGAGCCACACCAGTGAGGGTTGTTCCATTTCTATTTTCATATTCTTTTAATTGACTTTAAATGATTCACATGGTTCAAAAATCACATGTAGATATATATATATGTATTTATAGGTGTATGTATACAGTAAAATGTCTTTCTCTAAGCCCTGTTCCTCATCTGCTCAGATTCATACCCTCAATGGCACCACTATCATTGACTGCTTGTTTATGTTCATCAGTATGTCTTTCTTCAAATTCAAGCTGACACCAATATATATTCTTATTTTCTCACCTTTTTATCCAAAAGGTAATATATCACACACAGTGGCCAAGGGCAAGACAGTGGAATGTCCCACTGGGGCTTAACAGAAACATTGGCAATTGCCTAGAACTTAGATCAATAAAAGAGTTTTGGAGGACAATTGATCTACATTGTTTAATATTATTGACACATGGCTATTTAAAAAGGCAGATCAATTTTTAGTCTATTTTAAATTGCTTTTAAATTTCTACAATGCATCTCTGTTTGCCTGCATAAGTGGCATAAAGCTCTTATTACTCTGTTCCTAGTGTGCCACTTTTCTCAATATTCTATCTACAGATTTTTCCATTATAGTAGAGAGAGAACATCTCTTTTTATAGCTGCATGATATTCCATTGTGCATACAGACAACAATTTCTTTACCTAGTCCATTGTTGGCAGTTGGCAGTCTTTTTCTATTCAACGTTTTATTGTTATTCTGTTACAGTTGCCCCAGTTTTCTCCTCTTTGCCCTCCTCTGCCCATCCCACCCTGTTGTTGATGACCATGGATCATTCATACATGTTTTTTTTTTTTTTTTAAAGATTTTATTTCATTATTTTTAGAAAGAGGGGAAGGGAGAGAGGCAGAGAGGGAGAGAGACATCAATGTATGGTTGCGTTTCACCTGCCTCCAGCCACAGACCTGACTGGAGACCTGGTTCGCAACCTGGTTATGTGCCCTGGCTGGGGAATCGAACCTGTGACCTTTGGGTTCGCAGGCCGGCGCCTTAACCACTGTGCTACCAGCCAGGGCTTCCAGACATGTTTTTTGACTAGTCCCATCCCCTTCTTTCCACCCTTACTGCCCTCCCCTTCTCTTCTGGTCACTGCCAGTCTATTCCTTACTTTCATGCCTCTGGTTTTATTTTCCTCTTTAGTTTATTTTGTTCATTAGGTTCCTCTTATAGGTGAGATCATACAATATTTATCTTCAGTTGCCTGGCTTATTTCACTTAGCATAATACTCTCCAATTCCATTAATGCTATTATAAAAGGTATTAGTTTTTTGTTTCTGCTGCTTAGTATTCCATTGTGTAAACGTACCACAGTTTTTGGTCCACTCATTACTGATGGGCACTTAGACTGTTTCTAGGGCTTGGCTATTATAAGTAGAACTGCTATGAACATAGGGGTGCACAGGTTCTTTTGAATTGGTGTTTTGGGGTTCTGAGGGTATATTCCCAGCAGTGGAATCACTGAGTCAAAAGAAAGTTCCATTTTTAATTTTTCAAGGAAATTTCATATTGTTTTCCACAGTGGCTGCACCAGTCTACATTTCCACCAATAGTGCACTAGGGTTCCCTTTTCTCAACATCCTTGCCAGCACTTGTTTGTTGATTTATTAATGATAGCCATTGTGACCAGTGTGAGGTGATATCTCACTATGGTTTTAATTTGTATCTCTCTGATGGATAGTGATATTGAGCATCCTTTCCTATGTCTATGGGCCCTCTGTATGTCCTCCTTGGAGAAATGTCTATTCAGGGTTGTTTGCCCATTTTTTAATTGGAGATCAAACCCTTGTCTGAGATATCATTAGTAAATATGTTTCCTTTTCATTATGATGATGTGATGGTTTCTTTAGCTGTGAAGAAGCTTTTTAATGTGATATAGTCCCATTTATTTTTCTTGCCCTAGGAGATATATTGGCAAAAATATTGCTGTGTGGGATATCTGAAATTTTACTCCATATGTCTTCTTCTATGACTTTTATGGAGTCACACTTATAATTCTTTTATCCATTTTGAGTTTACGTTAGTGTATGGTGTAAGTTGGTGGTCTAGCTTCATTTTTTGGCATGTACCACTTCAATTTTCCCAACACCATTTATTGAAGAGGCTATATTTACTCTATGTTATGCTCCTGCCTCCTTTGCCAAATATTAATTGATGATAGAGACATGGGTTTATTGCTGGGCTCGCTATGCTGTTCCATCAATCTATGTGTCTGTTCTTATGCCAGTACCAGACTGTTTTGATTACAGTGGTCTTATAGTTTGACATCAGGTATAGTGATCCTTCCTACTTTGTTCTCTCAAAATTGCTGAGGCTGTTTGGGGGGGTCTTTCTTTTGTTCATATAAATTTTTGAAATATTTGTTCTAAATCTGTGAATTATGCCAAGGGTATTTTAATAGAAATTGAGTTGAATCTATAGATTGCTTTGAATCTATTGACTGCTTTGGTAGAATGGAGATTTTAATAATGTTACTTCTTCCAATCCATGAACACAGTATATTCTTCCATTTATTTACACCTTCTCCAATTTTTTCCTTCAGTGTTCTGTAATGAAGGTACAGGTCTTTTACCTTCTCGGTTAAGTTCACAAGTACTTTATTTTTCTTGTTGCTATAGTAGACACAATCTCCCCCACCCCCCAGTTTCTATTTCTGATATTTCATTATTGGTGTACAAAAATGCCTTCAATTTCTAAATATTGATTTTGTATCCTGCTATTTTTCCAAATTCAGTTATTAGTTTGAGTAGCTTTTTGATGGACACTACAGGATTTTCTACATACACTATCATGTTATTTGCAAATAATGAGTTTTACTCCCCCCTTTCCAATTTGGATGCCTTTTATTTCTTTTTCTTGTCTGATCACTGTGGCTAGAACTTCTAGTACTATGTTGAATGAAAGTGGTGAAAGTGGAACTGTTGTCTCATTTCTGACCTAAAGGGGAAAGCTTCTATTTTTTTTACCTTTTGAATGTGACTTTGATTGTAGGTTTTTCACATATGGCCTTTATTATGTTGAAGTACGCTCCCTCTAGTCTCACTTTGCCGAGTGTTTTTATAATAAATGGGTGCTGGATTTTATCAAATACTTTTTCACATCTGTTGATATGATCACGTAATTTTTGTATTTCATTTTGCTTATGTGGTATATTATGTTTATTGATTTGTGAATGTTGTGCCATTCTTGCAAGTGGGATGAATCCCACTTGATCATGGTGTATGATCTTTTTAATATATTGCTGGATCTGATTGCCAATATTTGGTTAAGAATTTTGGCATCTATGTTCATCAGGATATTGGACTGTAGTTTTCTTTCTTTGTTGCGTCTTTATCTGTTTTTGGAATCAATATAATAATAACCTCTTAAAAAGAGTTTGGGAGTTTTCCCTCTTGAATTTTTTGGAATAGTTTGAGAAGAATAGGAGTTAGTTCTTCCCTAAATGTTTGGTAAAATTCGTCTGTGAAGTCCAGGGCTTTTGTGTGCTGGGAGTGTTTTTGATATTGCTTCAATTTCATTCATTGTTCAGTTGGTGGTCTTTAGGGTTGCTTCCTATCTTTTGCTTTTGCAAAAACTAAGCTGCGGCGAACAACTTATGCTTATGAAAGTTCATAGTTGTGCAAAATACCTGTAGGATAAATTCCCAATTATGGAATGCTGGGACAAAGGGCATGCACATTTGTAATTTTGGTAGAAATTAGCAAATTTCTGCTCTATAGGGGAGAGTAAATTTATACTTTCACTTTCACCAGCAATACGTGAGTGCCTGTTTCTCTATAGCACTGCCAAGAGAGTATGTTATCAAAATTGTTCTGTATTTGCTAACCTGATATGTGAAAAATATGTTTCTCAGTGTATTTTTAATTTAGATTTTTATTGTGAGGCTGGACATCATTTCATTTCTTAAAAAATAACATATTTCTCTTTCTGTCAACTCTCTGTGCCTATGCTCTTTTTTCTATTTTCTGATTATTCTTTTTTATTAATTTCTTGTTCTTTACATATGAGGAAGACTAACCTTTTGTAATATGTGTCACAACTATTTATGCAGTTTATCATTTGTATTTTAAACTTGCTCGTGGTGTTCTTTTGATGGTGCAAAAGTTTATGTGTGTGTATTTTTCAGTATGCATGTTCTCAGTATGTGTGTATGCAAAGTTGAATTTATCAATATTTTCATTGTGACTTCTGAATTTGGATTCCTGCCTTTCTTCTGTAAACTCAGGGTACCTCAGAATAACAAAGTAGTTGCTCAGGGAAGATGTTTTCTTTATGGATGTATTCCATCTAATAATCAGAAAAGGAAAGATAGAATCTAGATATCACCTCAGCAAGTCCTGGTGGATTAGTGAACTTGGATGCTGATAATCAATTGCTGTTAACATCACAAAAAAGGGAGATGAACAGACTTTATTTGCTTCCTTCAAGAAATAGAGAAAATCACTGATGACGTAAGTGGTCTTGGCAAAATAGTAAATCTGAATCTGATCAAGTCTATAGCTCTAATGATCAATTTATAAGAAATACAGATGGGAGTAAAACATGAACAAGAATACTCCTCTATGATAAATCTGTATTAGGTTTAGGTCTATTTCCTTGAAAACTAATGGTTTCCTGCCCACTGTTAAGTCTGAGGAGCCAAATGTTAAACTAACTCCATCCTATAAAGATCAGATTAACCAAATGTTGGGTTTTCAGGACGTTTTATTTCCTCCTGATTAATAACAAGCCCAGGTTCTATTACTCTGCAGGGAAAAGCAGTACCCATTTCCAGAGACTCCCGGGGAAACATTGCCTAATGGAATTGCATGAGCCCTTATAAACTCAAGTCTTTTTCTGGAATCCTTTCCCTCTGTGCCCATTAAATCTGCAGAGTAAATCCTTATTAAACTGATAGCTATTATTCAAAACAGCTTACATTTCAGAGCAATTACTATTCCCCAGCCAACTAAATGCCCAATTAGTCTTTAATAAAAACATCACCTAGTACAAAGCCCAGCAGAGAAAGGTATTTACCAAATCCTTTATTGCCCAATTCATTTAACTTGGGTGACCTACATGATAGTTATACAAACATTTTTTCCTACAACTTGTGGGTTCACTAAAGAGGAATGATCTTGATTAACTCCCTTGTTAGAAAGATTACTAGTCCACAACTGGGAAGGCAAATGCATCATTTCTTTTGTCCTCACATTATCCCTGTGGAGAATAGGAGAACTGGTCATCACTATTCTTTTGAGCATAGACTCAATTCAGGGCTACAATCATGCAAATGTCCTTTCCCTGTTCCAACTCCTACTGGCCTTCTCTCTGCCATGCAGGAGTGCAGAGAGGCTGGGTAATTGTCCTCACCGGAGCATCAGCACTGGGAGCAACTGATTGGGAAACTCCAGCAGTGACACACATACACTACACAAACACTATTGTATCGGGCTTCTTAAAATGTAATTACGAAGAGGGTTAGTTTATAAACAAAATATCAAGGTGAATACTCTTAAACGGGCTTCCTCAATTCCTTAAATCAGCATGTCAACCATTTTGAGCTTCTTTGCTACCTCCCCCCCGCCACCGCCCCGTTCAGCCCGCCTTGGAGCTGGTAGGGGCTCTTTTTCATGAGTATCCTGGTACTCTCCATGTCCCACTTCTCTATCGTTGTGTATTAATATTAATATTTGCCCTTTTTAAATTTATGTTGCAGAGAACTCAGAATAGCCCCTCTTCGATGTATTCGGTGCATAAACCTTCAGGGAAGAGAAATTTGCTCTGCTTGTTACAAATGCTAAGAAGGGCATTTTGCCCGCTGCATGTTGGAATAACCATGCTACCTTCCTCTCAGTTTCACTGTCTGCCTTGAGCTTGTGAATGGCACTGCTTTCTTGCTTTCTGGGTTAGGCTACTTCTGATCTCACCTCCACCCCTCTGTGTGTGTATGTATTTGCAGCACAACAGTTTCTACAATACTATTGTTCATTTTGAGCTCTCTGCATGGGGGCAAATGCAATGTTTTTGAGACTGCAGTGTGCTGTTTTGGATTAGCATGGAATTCAGAATTGAAAGACCTGAGTTCCAACTTCAGTTTTGTTTTCCACCAGACATACTACTTTGAACAATTTGATTAATGTTTATGGTTCTCACTTCTAAAATCTCCTAAATAGGAATATTACCAACCTTGTAGAATTTTGTGATGATTAAGTGAGATACTCTGTGATATTCCTAATGCATACGTAGTCCACGCTTAATGCTGTATTTTATTGATTATGGCACCATTGATTATAAAACATACCACTGTTGGTTGATAAATTTTTCTGGGAGCAAGATTTAACATTAGAAGGATATGTACCAGAAGCTCCTATGCATCCAAAAAAAAAAAAAAGAAAAAGAAAAAGAAAAGAAAAAGCTGGTGATTTGAAAAGTGGACAAGGAAAAATTTTGCAGAGTTTTGTTTGGCCTAGCCTAAAATGTACAATTCTTTTGAACTATGTTTTGGTTTCCCATGATTTCTGGCTATATTAGATAAGACTATCTTAACTAAGTAAAAGAAAAAACCCCAAGAGCTTTCAAGGATTATTCACAAAGTCCAAGGTGACATCAAATGGCCTAAGACTGCCACTCTGGTCTAGGACACCTGTGTGGGGGGCTCTTACCACTTCTGCTCCAGACACTGCAACAGAAGTCCTGTGCTTTCTCCTTCCTGCATTTACTTGCTTCTTCTTATTCCTGTGCAGGCAAGGTAGGATTATTGAACTTAGGTTTAGGTGTGGGTTTATGGGGAAAGGGACATGATAACCCCTTATTCTTCTTTGTTTCAGGCCCTGTATCCATTTCTAATCTAGACCAAAGGATTCCTTGGCCACGCAGGGACAACATGGGCTTGGAGGCAGCTCGCTGAGTGTGGGCTTATTCCCTGAATTTCTTCAATGTCTTTCCATCTGCAACATCTGGTGTATTTGCATGAAGGAAAAGACAGAATGTAGTGAATCAAAAACATCAAATTAGGAATTTCAATGGCTGAAACAGAAACAAAAATTTTTAAAATTCAGAGGCATCTAGAAGATCTGAGATAAATACCTACTGCCCCTTGGCTTTCTCTCCCAGCTCCTCCTCTGCTATCACTCTAGCAATACTTCCCTTTATTCTAATTCTGTTAAGCATCCAAGGAAGTTTAAGATTGTTTGAGATTCTAGGCAGAACTTCTTTTCCAACCTTGGTAGAACAAATCATCTCAGGAGATTGCTGAGAGAATCTTTGGGCTAAACATCTACCAGATTATTTATAATCATCTAAAATTCATCCAAGTATTTACACATCCATCAAACCATTTACATGAAGCAGTCTGTGACTTCCCTTACCCGGGGGGAACCAAGGTCAAGGAAGGAGACCAGCGGCTGTTCAGTCTTGCCTCAAGTTAGCAGTTTATGAACAAGTAGCAGATTTGAACCTCTTCAAGAAAGGTATCTAGTGGTTATTGGGGTTGCGTTCAGGAGGGATGGAAACGAGTAGGCACAGTGAAGAAAACAGACCAGAATGCAGGGGCCTGGGCCTGAGTAATGAGTTTCATGTCTTGAAGGTCAGTGTTACAGAATAAGATCTTTGCCCTTATAAGGCTCAATTCAACTAACTGTATCCTGGAGGCAGGGGAACCCAATGGGCATGTGATTCTTTGGATAGAAATAAAATAATTTCTCTACCTTTTCCTCTAAGCTCAGAAAACTCCCTGCTCACTCACCAAACTGCTACATTTGTGTTTGCTGATGCAGAAGAATAGCACTTTCCTATAGCATACCACCAGATGGTAATTGGATTCTAATAATAGAACAAAATACAGAGAATTCCCACTGCTTGGCTGGGTTTTAACTGATGTGACAGCAGAGAGCCAGCTCATCCATGATGTGCCTGTGCAGGGAATGAGTTGTGAACATTTTGGCTGGTTAAGTTCTCTTAGAAACACCAGATTTGAGGAGGAGACACCCGGTTGCTGGTTGGGGTGCACTGGGGGCTCCAGCTTCCCCTTTCTGGGTTGACTGTAGATGATTGTCTGCTCCTTGAATTCTCAGAAATCCCCAAGGGAGTTAGGGCTCATACATTAGAAGCCAGCTCCCTCGATTCCCTGCCATCCTCCGTGGGAGGCAGTCTTCTGGAACCAGTGCTCCATCCTCAGGAAGGAGCCAATTTCTCTTTCTGCCACCACATCTTAAACATGTGTGACTCTCAGGAAGGCCTCTGCCAGAAAACAAAATGCTCAGATGGAATTGGTTTTCCTCAGGGTCTTGACTCTGGTCTTTGGAAAAATGGGAATTGTGTAATGTAGGTGTATGACCTCACAGCTTAGAGCACATCTCAATTTATCTATTGCTACTGAGGACATTTTCTTAGGGAAGCTCCCCAACACAGGCCAGTTCTGAGAAACTTAGAACTGAAAAAATAGGGCCTGTGGGTCAATGTAATCTCTGTTTTTTAGAGATCGTTTCTGAAAATAGGCCCATGATGGCCATCACTAGATCAGGACCCACCTACTGAAGAATTAAGACTACAAAGTCACTTAAGATAATCACTGATTTCTTGATAAATGTAACAATATTCAGCACTGATATTTGCTATAGGGGCCAACAAACACACAGCAAATAAAATCAGGGACCGAGGTTCCTGCCCTGAAGGTAACTACTGCTTGAATCATAGGCTGAGCCTTAGAAGTCACCTGGAGCAGCCTGCTCTTTGTGTAGATGAGGAAAATAAAGGTCACATAAGTAAAGTGACTACTTTAAAGTCATGAGACTAAGCTGTGCCAGAGTCAGGTTTGGCATCTAAAATACAACTTGTATTAATAATAATGTCCGCAATGAAAATCTAAACTGTGTGTGCAGCTAGGATAAATGGGAAAAGGAAGGGGAAGAGGAGAGTAAGCAGAGAGTCAGAACTCCGATATCTCCCTCTCTGATCTCTTAGTTAGTCATATGAGGGACAACGGACAGACCAGTGGATGGTTTGGAGAACCAGAATGCAAACCCTATGTGTAGCCTTTACAACCTCTTTGCTATCAACGTTCAGGGAGATCACTTTAGGCTGAGCAATGAGGGAAAGCTTCCTGGAGGTAGAAGCATTTGAATTAAACTTTGAAGGATAGCTATAATTCAGGGGAGGAGCTACATTAGGACCAGCAGGTCTAGCCTTAGGCCAAAAGGTGCAGTTCTGGACATATGTAGGAGGACTGTAGTTGGTATGAAGCTTGCCACCTTTTTCTTTTCTTTTCTTTTCTTTTTTTTTTTTTATTATTTGTAGAGAGAGGGGAAAGGAGAGAGGCAGAGAGGGAGAGAAACATCAGTGTATGGTTGCCCTCCACCTGCCTCCAGCCACAGACCCAGCTGGAGACCTGGTCGGCACCCCGGCCATGTGCTCTGGCTAGGAACTGAACCAGGGACCCCCAGGCTCACAGGCTGGTGCCCCATCCACTGAGCCACCAGCCAGGGCTGGCCACCTTTTTAAATGGGGCTAGAGGGAGCACTCGATGCCTGCATTATTCAAGAAAACAATTAAAAGTGCTCAAAGCATCTGGGGCCAAACATCAATACCAAAAATGAGAAGGTCAATGGTAGGTAGGACTCAAAAATGTTGCCTATTATCAAGTTAAGTGTTGCCCTGAATCTGGGTGCCTATATAGATATGAATGTATATTGAGATCCAGCTCTGAAGGACATGAAAATGTTTTGAAGATGGATATAATAATAGAATTTCTGTGTTGATTTTGGTGATTGAACATGAGCCAGAAGGAAATATCTGATGAATAGCAGAGGTTGGCACTCATGGAGTTAGATGTTCTTTGGGGTTCAGGTTAGTGAATACATTACTTCGGAAGTTACATATACAGATGTTTCCTGCCTCACATGACCTAATATAAGATGCTGGCTGTCTCCCCTGAACCATCCCCCAAAGATGTCACATAAGCAAGTTTAATGTATCTAACAACATGGAAAAAAAAGTGAAAAAATACTGGGGAGGCAGAATGTGATTGGATCTCAGTGTGTACATATGTGGTATGTGTGTGTGTGTGTGTGTGTGTGTGTGTGTGTGAGTGTGTGTGAGTGTGTTTAGAAGAGGTGGGGGAGGTGAATGTGAAGAGGGATAGAGGATCTGGTATCAACTTTGGAAACAGATTACAGAGAAGTTTTATAGTTGTATCCTGCTCATTTTTACATTGCTAGGGGCATAAAATTGCTTGCCAGGCAGAAAAAGAGTGTTGCTGGCTCAGTACCAGGCCAGAAGCTTTAGGGTAACATCAGAGAGGAACCCTGGGTGGAGTGCAGATAATAAATCAGGGCCCCTAGGTGGGGGGCAGATAATAAATCAGGGCAGGAGCTGGCCTGGCTCCAGAGGCTCCCTTTTTCTCAGGCCTTCTTGGCCCATACCAAGAGTTAAGAGAATGGGTTCTAAAGCCAATGACCCAGATTTTAATCCTGTCTCGTCCACGTACTGCTCTGGACTTTGGGAAAGTTACTTCTGCTCTCCATCATGTCTGTCCTTGTTTCCTCATCTCTAAAATGAACACAATAATACTACACAATTCTTAGGATGGTTTAAGAGATGAAATACAAATTAAAGTAGTTAAAACTGAACTGATGCATATTAAGTGCTGAAGAAATATTTTGAAATTTCTTTCAAATTTTGAAAACTTTTGAAAGTTTTCAAAAGTTTGAAAACTTTTGAAACTTTTGGCTGCTATTTTGAAAACTGGAGGGGTAGTACTGCTTTCTTGGGAGTTTGGGAGTAAATAGGAATGGTGCAGCCCAGAGGTATGGTTCTAACACACTTTTCCCTAAATCAGCAGAGGGGCACAAATAAGGGCCTGAGCTTTTCCTGTTTCTTCCAGATATCCACTACCAGCTAAGGCTATTGATACTCCCAGGGTAATATGAGTCATGGAGAAAAGGTGACAATACATCTCCACTCTCAAGGAATTGTATACTAAAGGATGCAGACTTAATAAACCCAGCAAAATCAGATCTAAAATAAGCATAGGAAATATCCTCAGTAGGATAAACAATGATTTTGAAAATATGAACAAAGCACATCAAAGAAAACCTGACTGAAGATGCTAGAAATGAAAAAATATGACTGTTAAAATAAGGAACTCAATGGTTCATTTGGAAACTAAAATGAATATAGCCATGAAATGAACAAATAAAATAAATAATTAGGTCAAGGACTCTACCAAAAGATTCATATTAAAACTATTGAACCTATAAGAATAAAAGTTAAGAGAGGTGGAAGATAAAAACAGAAGTTAACATCTGTAAGGTAGGACTTTCAAAAGAAGAGAATGAAAATAAGTGTAGCAAAGAAAATACTTGAAAATGCTGCAGGCCCTGGCTGCAGGCCCTGGATAAGAAGCCGGCCTGCAAACCCAAAGGTCGCTGGTTTGATCCCCAGCCAGGGCACATAACCAGGTTGCAAGCCAGGTCTCCAGCCAGCTCCCCAGCTGGAGGCAGGTAAAAGGCAACCATACATTGATGTTTCTCTCCCTCTCTGCCTCTCTCCCTTCCTCTCTCTCTAGAAATAATAAATAAAATAAAATCTTAAAAAAAAAAAAAGAGCACTGCATATGGGGACTGGCCATTTTTTGTGGCTTTTGGAAGCCTGAGCCACCAGGTGAATGAGCCCAAGCTAGTCAGATAGATGATGGCAAACACATGGCCAAGTTGATTCATTTTTCCATCCAACATCCAGCTAACACCCAGAAGCAGAACCATTTAGCTGATCAGCCACTGACTACAGAGGGACCACCAGCAGAACCCAGCCCCAGTTACCAGCCTATAAAATAAAAGTTGATAAAAGTTTATGCTTTAAGCAATTATGTTTTGGTGTGTTTGTTATACAGCAATAGAATGATGATATAGAGTATGTAAATAACTCAGACTGAAAGTGCTCATAGTGGGTTAAGCGGGAGAGGTTTAATTACACAAACAAACACACACCTCAAACAAGAACATAGAAAGCAAAGGGAAAATTCTAAAACTCTAAAATCTTTTGGAGAAAAACAGATCATCTTCAAAGGAAAATGAAGCAGATTGACATCAGGATTTTCAAAAAATTTGGATATAACAAAATTTGATAATATACATTTTAAAGATTTTATTTATTTATTTTTAGAGAGAGGGGAAGAAAGGGAGAAAGAGAGGGAGAGAAACATCATTGGTGGTTGCCTCTCACACACCCCCAACTGGGAACCTGGCCCAAAACCCAGGCATGTGCGCTGACTGGGAACCAAATTGACGACCTTTGGTTTGCAGGCCAGTGCTCAACCCATTGAGCCACACCAGCCAGGGCTGATAAAAATTTTAAAGTATGAAAAAAGAGAATTTCAATCCAAAATTTCATATCTAACTAAACATTTGCATACGAGGGTAAACTGAAGATATTCTCAGTTGTACTAGGCTCCAGAAGATTTAACATATAAAACTGCTGGTGAAGATCATTAGAAGAATTATTTCAGCAAGAAGAGAAATGAAAATCAAAGGCTATGGATATAAGAGTGAGAAGATAAAACTAATTTTGAATTCTGTCTGAATAAGCACTGAAGAACAGAAGAAAGAATGGGGGAAGAAAGGGAAGGAGGGAGGAGTGGATGTATTCTTAACAATCCAGAAGTAAAATGTTGATTAAACTTGGAGGCCCAAGCACACAGTGTGGGCTGACAGTAATGTACTCCAGGGCAGGAAGTGAGCCTGAGACAGGTTCTAGGGAAGATCATTCCAATATGCTTCAAACATGCTGAAAACAGCTGCACCAATTAAAAGGCAATTAAATGTGTGATAAATGGAAATGCTACAAAATTGTTCTGTAAAAAAGTCTCGATGGGAATTGCCCGAGTGGCCTAGCTGAGTGAGAAATGTAGGCCAAGGTGAAGGTTACTTTTTTTGTTTGTTTTGTTTTGTTTTGTTTTGTTTTTTAACTTGTGTGCCCCTCTGCAAAACTAGTAAAGCACCTTTAAAAAATGACAACTCAGCCCTGGCTGGGTGGCCCAGTTGGCTGGAGTGTCATCTCATACACCAAAAGGTTGTGCCTCTGGTTCCCCATCAGGGAGAGTTGCCTCATGGGAGGCAACTGATTAATCTCTATTTCTCTCTCTCTTTCTCCCTAAAATCAATAAACATATCCTGGATAAGGGTTAAAAAGTGAAAAAGACAAATGACAACTTCGAGCACATGGAGCAGTGTGAGTTCTGCAGGCCCCAGGCATGGGAGGGAGGAATGCAAGGCGCAGGAATCGGGGTGTGGTGGGGTGTGGAAGGCGGCAAGCAGTGAGAGCAAGACTGCTTGACATTCTGTCTTGGCCTGGAGCCTGTGAATCTGAGAATTAAATGGTATGAGGAGCGGAATAGAGACAGCAGAGCATTAAAATGATGTTTTGAACCAGTAAATTCAGTTAATCAGCTGATAAGAAACTTCATAGACTACAGCAGTCAGTACTCTCCCTTTTGGAGAAGTCTCATCCCCATAATTTCCCTCTGATTTTACCACTTCCATTGTCTAGGCAAAAAGATGCTCAGGTTAAGTCCTAATATTTCAAATATTTATCACCCAGTTCTATATTACAGGTCTCTTGGGTACCATATAGCAGAGCAGGTCAGTAAGGGTATAATCAGAGAAACAGGACCACTATTCACCATGGCCTAAAAGAGTTTATTAAAGGAAGTAGATCTAACTTAATACATTGTTGATGGCAATTTTATACAAAAGCTAATGCAAGTGCAAGCACAGGTTAATTTGTTATCAGTCAATGACTTTTAGGTTTGAAAACATGAGTTTTTTGGTGACTGGTCAACAATGTGTCAATTGTGGGGGACTATGGAGAAGTGAGGGTCCAGGAGGAAGTTGGAGAATCACAGAAGGAGCCAATATCCAGTCTGTATGAAACATCAAGTGCATCTGGTTTCCAAAATGGGACTTAGCAAAGGAGAAGGTCATGGAAGGTCTGTGGACAGCTGTGCCCCTGTGAGTCTGATGGCAAATAGTCTGGGGGAGACCTAGAGTTGCCCTTGTCAACAGGATCAACAGGAAGAAGAGCTGAATGAAGAAAGGAGTAGAGTGAGGAAAAGCTGGAATTCACTGGCACCTCCACAATTTTTAGCCACTGCATCTAATTGTGACCTTCAACAAGTCAGAAAAGCTGCTTCACTTCTGCCCTCCAAATCTCATGCAAGTTCTCTTTGGGCCAACTCTCAGCTAGAACCAGGTAAGGAAGGGGTTTTGACCGACAACTTGATGGAATTGGTGCAGGACAAAATACCCCACAGGACGAGTAGTGATGATTAGCATGATCTGGTTTGAGCTGAGATTTCAGGCTAGTGTTCAGGGTGGGTGAAGCTAAGAGAAAGAAGGAAATGGGGATCCAGAACCAGGTCAAGAGACTGAAGGAACATGAAGGAAGAGTGGGGTGATCCGAACAAGTAAATTTCTGAGAAGATAAAACTGGCTTTATTGCACTGTGGATGCTGAAGCAGTTCTCATTTTAAGCACTCAGTTGTGTTGCCTAGAAGGAGGGTCTGGCTCTTAGATGGTAAAGGGTTCTCATCTGTTAGAATATCTTGTAACCTGGTCTGTGTAATCAGGACCACTGCCTGTCGAAGCACCAGGACAGGACCAACCTAACAGGTTGGCTAGAGCCACTCAAATTCAAATCTCTCTCAATGACAGAGACATTTTCTCTACCTCAAGTTTTAGAATGACAATAAAAGGAGGTGTTTACGAGGGGCTCATTTACATTATGAATTACTTTTGTACAAGTTGGCAAGTAGGTAAAGACTTGTAGGTACATAAAATAAGCACTTTACAAATAAAACTCTGTGTTCATCAGCTAACATTTCTTTCTAACCCAAGCATTAACTACTAGCTCAGGTTATTATAACAATTTAGGTCTGAGTATACACTTGCCCAGGAAAGGACAAGGAAATGTTGTTGTATGGGTTTCCTGGACCCTGCAGAGAGTAGATTAGAATGAATGACCAACCCATATGAGGGCAGGCTTATTGTTGCAAATTCTCACAGGGAACATTTTGCAAAATTTCTAACCAGAATCCATATCAAGATAGGCCAGCTTCCTCATCTCCCTTTGCGGGTGAGATAATTTCTTTTCTTTATTTTCTCCAGGGTGTAGGCCTTTGAAGGACCTGAATTTATGTGGCCACCCCCTACTCCCTTCTTTGCCTGGGCCTAAGGCTTTGTGTCTTAAATCAGAAGCACCTTAGTTTCCAAAGCAGAAGTACTCATTCCTATTTTGGCTCCCATCTTTGCTTGCAGTGCATTCTTGGAATATCCCTGCTTTCTTTAAATTCCAACCATGCACTTAAAAAAAAAATACATGCTAAAGTTTAGGCTGAAGGTGCTTTGCCTGGCTTGTTCAGTGGTTTTAGAATTCCAGATTTCTAGAGAATGAAGTTGCCCCCAGAAGATCACTGAAATTTCTTCCAGCCAACACTGTGCTGTTACAGACTGCAGCAGCGTCCTCCTGAAATTCTAAATACTATCCAGAACCTGAGATAAGCAGGTCTGGGCAAGAGAGGATTCCTCGTGTCATACCTGCTTGGAGTGTGGAGTGGGGAATGGCCTCATCCCATTATCTTACATGTATTCTATTGTCATGGTTTTTTTGAAATAGTGAAAGATAGCTCTTGTTCTTGAGCTTTTGTTCTTTGAGTTTATTGATAGTGAGGATCCTAATCATTACCAATGGCTTTGAAGGCAATGGACCAGCTAGCTCTTGGCTCAAGGGGTCTTAGTGCTCATTTGTGGTTTTGAAGCTCCAAATTAATGATGTGTTGAGTAATGGAGATAAGCTCCTGGGAATTCCTAGATCTAGCAAACCATCTGCTCTTCTTTCTGGATGCACTGAAGATAATCCACATCCACAACCTGCCTTTTTAGATTAATAACCAGTCGGTGCTAAAGAAACAGGATTAGAAAATAAACTCCTTTCCCACTCAAATCTGGACACATTGAAATGGAGGCTTAACTTGTTCTTTTTTTAAAAAAATTTCAGATGCTTCTTCTATGAAAGTAATAAGTATCTTATTTGGGAAAGAGTATGGAAGTGCATTCACTCAACAAGTATTTATTGTCCATTTTCTATGCCTGTACCAGGCATGAAAAGTAAAGGCCTAGTAAAGCAGTCAGAAGATCAAAGGAACCCTGGCTGGTAGCACAGTGGATAGGGTGCCAGCCTGCGAATCCAAGGGTCACAGGTTCGATTTCCTAGCCGGGACACACGACCAGGTTGCAAACCAGGTCTCCAGTCAGGTCTGTGGCTGGAGGCAGGTGAAATGCAACCATACATTGATGTCCCTCTCCCTCTCTGCCTCTCTCCCTTCCCCTCTTTCTAAAAATGATGAAATAAAACTCTTAAAAAAAAAAAAAAAGATCAAAGGAGACTGGCAGACAAAGGGCTGCTCTGGACCTATGTTTGCTAATTGGAGTATATGGGGTTCAGATCAGGGACTGAATACCCTCAGTGAATGCACTCTTGCATATGTGCTTGATTGAACACTTGAGACAGATGGGTTGGGTTGTGGAGAGAAGGAAAATATGCTTCCCAGCAGAATGTCATTTTGAAAACCTAATGCAATAGTCAAAAGTACCTAAAATCAGATGAGGTGTGAAGTAGAAGCTATAATTCTATTCATTCTATGATAGCATCAATAAACAAGTCTTCATGAGATAGAAAATAAATACAAACAAAGGTTATGAGCACCATTATGTACTTTAAGTTGTGTGTAACTCTATTTCTGTGATCATTTTACATTCCTTTGTGATGTACTTGATTGGTGGGTAAGTGTAGGCCTTAGTGTCCCTCAGGCTCTGACACTAGTGTATCTCATTATTATCCCAAAGCCACTACTCATTCTCTTTCTTAACTCCATCACCTTTGCTTCCACTGGTGTTCGTTCAGACAATGGTAGTTATTATCACAACATTTTTTAAAGGATTGCCCTTTCATAGCAAAACTTTCTAGAACACCATGTTCTCCCTCCTCAGAAAGGTGTACTTGTGAGTAGGGGCAGCAAGAGATTAAGCACAGTGGATAGAGTATAATCTTCATGAGGCCAGAGACAGTATCTATTTCGTTCGCTGCTGTATCTCCAGGACCTTATTTTCCACTGTCCTGAAAGTAGTGGGTCCTTAATAAATAGTTGTTGACCAAATGAATAAATGGGTGAGTGAGTGGGTGAGGAAAGGAGAAGAGCTGTAGGAAAATCTGTTACAGACAAGTTTATGGGAGTCCCTACCAGGGGTAATGTCTCCAGCCAAGAAGGATATTTAGATATAAATAGCTTTCTTAGGCCATTTGGATAGATAAGGATCTGCTGCCTCTTAAAGACCAATGAAGTTCTTTTGGGTTCCTGACACCTGAAAATAATTGAACATAAAACCACGATCATTAAGAATAACAGAAAAAAACCCCAACAACCCAAAAACCAACCAACCAACCAACCAAACCAAACAAACAAACAAACAAACAAAAAACAAGGAGAGACTGAGGAAATATCACAGGTTAGAGACCAAGAAGACATGACAATAAAACTAACCAGAAACAGGATCCTGGAACAGAAAAGACATTCCTGGAATACCTAGTGAAATAAAACAGTGTGCAGGTTGGTTAACAATATTGATGTTAGCATATTAGTTTTGATCACTATACTATGGCCATACAAGATATTAACAAAGGGGAAAGCTGAGGATATGTGAGCTCTGTATTATTTTTCAACTTTTAAGTAAGCCCAAAGTTACTTCAAAGCAGAAAGTTTAAATAAAAAGGTAAATGTAGAAAAAAGAAAAAAAAAGAAAAAAGAAAAACGGGTAAACATAACAAGAAGTTAAAAAAAAAACAGTGTTAGGAAGAATATCAATGCATCTTCCCGTCATCAGCTCCACCAGATGTCTTGGAGGCAGCAACACCACCATCAGGTAAATGGATTATAAGTTCACACACTGAATTGTCCTGCTGAGTACTGCAAAAAGGAAAAGGGACTGACTGACTTTGCAATCTACTTCAGGAAGCTCGGAGAGCCCTGTTGTGATCCTACTTGATGTGGACCAAAAACTTGTAACCAACAGCTGTGTCTGCATTTCCCCCTCCCCTTTAAAAGATATTGCTGGCCTTCCTTTTCAAGGTCCCAATTAAATCATAAGTTGGTTGTGCACAAAATTAAAAACTAGTGAAAAAAATAGAATTTACATAAATAAAAACTGTATACATAAAATCAAAAGAGACAAAATATAACTCCATATAGTTTTGTATCCAGACAAACTGAAGCACTTTCCAAGAGCAGAGGTAGGAGGAAAGGGGTGGCTTAGGGAGGGGGTTGAGAAGGAAAGAAGGGACTCTAATAGAGTGCGAGTTAGGAAACCCAGCAATGAATAAAAGTTGCCTAGTCATAAAATTCTTTAAGCTGGGCTCTTCAAAATATCCCCATTAACTGAGATAAAGCACCCACAGATGTTCAACCAGTTTAAGCTGTTGAATTAGCAGAACATCTAAATGCTTCCATTATGAAAAGAGATACTCTCTCATTCAGAAGCAATAATGTGCTGTTTCCCATTGATTCTGTTGGGAGGGAGATGGGAACTTCAGTATTTTTTTCCTCTGTGATGGTACAGCAATGGTCAAGTTAAAAGTTAAAATTTGGTGTTTGGGTTCTTTGTGGTTGTTTTCTTTGTATTATTGTCCTTTCAGTGTCAGAATAAAGTATAATTAAACTGCTGCTTAGAAAAAAAATTTTAAATGGGTGAGGTAATTTTTGTGTTGACTTCCCATAAATTTTCACTCCTACAAATTCCTCACTGTACTGCAATCTGAATTACCTTCCCTGCATCCATCGCTAAATGGTATTAAGATATACTAAACTATTTTCATACCACCATTACCCTAACTTTTACTAAGTACAAGAAACCACACTTTTCTTTCTGAACATCTTTGCAGAGTTTGACAATACTCATTTCAACTCTTCAATCACTTCTCTTGATACCTCAGATCATTTCTAGGTCTCCTTTAAGAGGATCCTCTCCCCTTGTTGACCCTTCCATGTCAGCAAGGGGAGAGGATCCCCGTCACCATCCTTGGTTTGTCATCTTCTCACTCACTCACTGTCCCCACCTGATCTCATCCGTTCTCATGGAGTCAACCATCATCCCTATGGGTTACTTCTCCCACCTTTATCATCATAAATTTCAACTTAATTTAAGATGTCTAAAAAGGCACTAACATTTTTCCTAAGTTGGTTCTCATTCCAGTATTCACCCTTTCACCTTCTGCAGGGCTGCTAGCTACCTGCACGGAGACCAGGACTGGTCACCAGTCTTGGTCTTCACGCCAGGGAATATATGAGTGTTAACATGGGTCAGGAGTTTTCCGGGGCAGCTCCAATTTAATTTTTTAATCCAGATGATTAAGTGATTTAAAACAATAAACACTCATGCTTTTGCAGCATACAAACAAATTCCTAAACATCAAAAGAAACTATTTCTTAGACTATGCAACCCAATTTGGGTTTGGGAAATTATTATTCTGTATACACACTAAATCAAAGTACAATAGTAAATTGGAATTGTGATTTATATAACTGCCCTTTCTGTGCTTAATTAGTGTGAATCAATTAATTCCCTGGATATCTATATAAGGAAGTTTAGTTGCTAACTTTTCAAGGCCGATGCTCTGACTTCTTAGAGTTCTTGGCAATGTAAAGTCACTTCCTAAAGCCCAGCTTAAAATGATGGTATATAGTGATAATTTATTGAGCTCCTAGTGTGGGTCAGGCTCTGCTGTAGTCATTTTGCAGTTATTACTTTAATTTTACAATGATCCTACAAAGTACCTTATCCTTTTCATGCAGATGATGAAACTGGTACTTAAGCCAGTGGTTTGTTGGAGTCAATTTATATGGGCTATGAGAGCCAATAATATAAATATCTTTTCAACCTTGCATTCAGCGATGTCACATTGGTAGCTTAAAATCAGTGGTAGTACTTACACTACAAAAATTAGCCCAATCAGAGTCTTATTTATTTATTGTAAAGGCATGTTATTAAAAATTTACCAGCACACTACAGTTTACAGCTAATAACCAGCTGAGACACAATTCAAACTCTGATCTGTCAGTCTCTTGTTCTGTCTCTCTGTATTAGAAGTCATTGGCTGAGCCATGACTGGCTCAGTGGATTCAGCACTGTCCTGCAAACCAAAAGGGTGCTGGTTTGATTTCCAGTCAGGGCACATGCCTGGGTGATGGGCCAGGTCCCCAGTTGGGAGCATGCAAGAGGCAACTTATCTATGTTTCTTTCCTTATCTTTCATCCTCTCTTCCCCTTTCTCTAAAAATAAATAAATAAAACTTAAAAGAAAAAAGAAAAGGAAAAAAAGAAGTCACCTGCTGAGGTCACTATTCAGTGTTTTCCTAAAGCTCTGATGCTCTTTTTCTAGGAGATACCCCCCTTCCCTAAATGAATTCTGTTAACTCAAAATAGGAAACAAGGTTCAGCCAGGGGCTAGCCAGGATTCCCTTTACTCTGTTTCAACTTTTGCCAGAAAGGAAAGTCAAATAATGAAACTGTTTAGAGAAAAACGAAAGAGGCAGAGGCAATTTGGCTCCTGTTTGTTCAGTATCTGTGAATAAGTGCAAGGGAGGAACTGAATAAACTATTAGTTCCCCAAAGCTTTGTGGAGCCCCACTGGAGAGCTCTTTCACTTGGCAGTGAGAAGAAGGACCCCATGGAAGCCCTAATCAACACCATCTAATTAAAGAGATGGAGCTTAATCTCTGGGCCAAGCGTCCATCTGCTTCCCATTTCCAATCATTTAGCACACATTAGAAGTGAACACAACATAAACTCAGGGCAACCTCAGCGATGCATTACATTTCTAAGACAAGACTAAGACAAGAATCAAACTTCTAAGAAGACAACAGAATGGGCCAAATTCCCTTCTAAAATATGGCATGGAAATGGAGTCTGAGATTGAGAAAATGGCCTTTAATAAATAATTCCATTTTTAATGACACTGAACTCTTCTTCTCTGGCTAAGACGATATAGCAACCTTGAGGTAATATTTAATAGCCTTGCATATTAATTTTACCAGTATTTTATAGTTCTTTGCTTTATATCTTAGTTCCATCTTTGGTTTTAAATTGCTAATTCTTTGAGGATAGAGATCATATCTATTCAGTTCTTAAAATAATAAGTTGAGTGCTTTTTGCCCAGTAAGTTTTAACTATGTGTTGCCTGTGCTTTGCTCTTGCTTATTTTGCTTCAAGTAAGTGGGTGGGGATGGTAAGAGTAGGGCTGGCAATAGCCTAGGGGGCACTGTTCTTGCACTCAATGCAGAAACCACTACCTGTGACCCCTTCTTAGTCAGTAAAGGATGTGTGTGCAATTGCCTACTCAGGGACAATCAGGACAAAACCCAAGTCTGAAAAGAAAGCAGAGGAAGCCTCCCTTCTCAACAAACCAGTGAAGTGTGGTCCAGGGGAAGCACTTGCCCTTTGAGGACTAGCAGTGGCACGTCACACATTAACAACAGCACAATGAAGATGTTGGCCAGACTAACTCTAACCTGGAGTTTCTGGGCAAGAATCTGCCAATCACTCATGTTGTTGGCAGGATTCAGTGCCTTGTAGCTGAGGCCTGAGGCCTCCATTTCCTTACCTTGGTCGCTCTCTGCTTCTCATCTCTACCTGCCACCTTCAAAGCAGCATTGGCTCATTGAGTCCTTGTGCTTCAATCTCTTTGACTTGCCTTTCTCTTATCAGCTGGAGAAAACTCTGCTTTTAACGGTCTCAGGTGACTAGATTAGGCCTACCCTTTCTGATTAGGAATCTGATGAGGGACATCTGCAGGGTCCCTTTGCCATATAACAGAGCAAAATTATACACATGATATCTCATCAGAGTCGCAGGTTCCCCCCACACTCACAGTGGGAGATTATACAAAGCCGAGGGTCACTAGAGTCATAGAATTCTGCATCCCGCAGATGGGTCACGGGTGGTGTTGCTCACCTAAGCAACTTGGAAGAGCTGAGAGGTATGACTTCAGACATGTCCATTGTAATGGGTTAAAGCACGGTCAGTGACCTGAGTCCTGGAAAAGTCAAGGCAGCAGTGGGGCCAAACTTAGAGACAATAGCTGGACTTTTCCTGCCAAACTTGGAGACAACAGCTGGACTTTTTCTGTGGTGTGTTTTGGGTAGGAGAGGCAGTGTGTGAGGAAGGAGAGTAGTGGGAAGGAGGTGCCACAGAGGAGGGGTGGTGGGGAGTTTTCTGTTATATACAGACACTTTGAACAAATAGCCCAACTGGTCTACAAAGAATACTTCCCTTCTTGGGGCAACCAGAGTTCCAGTGGTCACCCTGCTAGCCCAAATATTCAAGAGCATCCCCATACTCCATGGTCTGGCTTTCAAAGCCTTCCCTTTACAGGCTCCCACTTACATTCCAGCTGTAGTTCTCACAAATCCTTCCAGCCCATCTTTTGCTAAGTTTTTAGTAGAACCCGTATGTCATAAAGGGACTGCTGGTAGCCAATGTTTCCTAAAAGAATCACAGGGGATGCTGTTCCCTGGTGAGTTTACAGTGACCTGGGGTCTATCTCTGGCCTTTAGGCTCACAAACTTGATTTTGATTTTGCTAGCACTTTAAATTCAGGCCATGCCCAAGTAGTGCTCAAACAGACGCTAATAATATTTGCTACCTATGTTTCCCTGGCTGTATGTACTGACCTTGGCCTTCTCCTCCACTGGCTAACCTCTGTTACATCTGGAGTTTCCAGACTCTCAACTTTAGCTTAGGAGGTACTTCTTCCTGGGCCCTTGCGAATGCTCCCTTTCTCCGACAACTCTAGCAGACCAGCTGCTAGTTGGTGGGATTTGGTACAAAAGAAAAATGAGGGATTTTCTTAAAAAAGTGATGAAGAATTTCCAGATGGTGGCTGCAGAGCATTGAATCGATTATGGGGTCCTGTGTCGCTGCACAGCTTAGTGCTTGATATGCTTTTGTGGGGACTCCCTGTCCTTCCCACACTTACTGCTGTTCACATCCATATGGCAAGTTCTTCAAAACTGCTTGCAAATGACAATCAAGGACCTCAGCCATGTACTGAAATTATACTATATGGAGCTCTTGCAAGTTCTCTAAATCCAGAAACATTGCATTGAGAGGAAGTCTTTGGTATAATGCCTGCTATAGAAACGGTAGCAAACTTGTCTGGTACTTCATATAGACAATGACAACTCAGTATAGGAAAAATCATCTAGACTTTGAAATGTAGAAAACTGGTGAGCAAGATCAGGGAAGCAGCAAATAGTAGGGGTGGTGAGAGATTGCATTTGGGACCTGTAATAATACTGTCTTGGGAAAGAAAGAAAGAGAGGGCAGGGGGAGGGGGAGAGAGAGGGAGAGGGAGAGGGAGAGGGAGAGGGAGAGGGAGAGAGAGAGAAGGGAGAGAGAGGAGGGAGAGAGGAGGGAGAGGGCGTGGGAGAGGGAGAAGGAGAAAGAAAGAAGTAAAACAAAGAAAAGAAAGAAAAAAGAATTCCTGCCAAGCAAATATCAAGGCCTTTAAGTTTTGAAGGCCTGCTTTTGCCAAGGGTGCCAAAGGCATTCTCAAAAGCACCTTGGAGTAGGGTTGGCACAGTGGGTCTGGGGTGGAGGAGCAGGAACAGGGGTGCGATAGGGAACTGCCTTTAAAACAACAGCCTCCTAATGAACTCAGATAATTAGCAAGGCTGCACTGCCTTTCCACTCTGGGCCCGAGGCACAGAGAAAATTATGAAATGGCCGTTGGCAGATGAATGGGGATTGCCTTTGCCATCTGTCTTCCAAATGATCCTGTAGGTAAAGCTATTATTTCAGTCAGATGCTGGCAGGCGGGCAATTGTTCACAGCCTCTGTAAAGAATAGGGGCTGTCAAGGGTTTGGTAAGTGTTACAACTTTCCACAGACCCATTTTCAGCTTCTCTGAGTCATTAAAATGTGGAGGGGACACAGGGCCTGTGACTGACCCAGACTTTTAGTGTCTTTTCCCCTCGCCTCAGCTACTCTACCCACCTCTCCATACTTTCCTCCTTCATCTGCTCCTCACCCTCTCCTTTTTCTTTTTCATTTCTTCTCACAAAACTATACAAATATCTTGGGGTATTGCCTTTGCCTCAGGAGGCCTGGCATGTTGAGGTAGAACATGCAAGGAGACTAGATTAAAACCACTGACCCTCAACCAGAGAGCTGCTCCAGAATCCTGGGGGATTCTTGCAGGGAAGGAGAGATACAAAAGGAAGTTAAAAATGCAGAGAATAGCTTAAAAAAAAAGAAGAAGAAAAAGAAGAAAGAAGAAGAAGAAAAAAAAGACTTACATCACTAAACACCGTGTGAATTCTGGCTAACAAATTGGCTACGAACCAATTGGGTTCGAAGATACGAACAACCAGCTAGAAGACATGGGATCTCATCACCATCCCCCGGAGGTAGGTGTGAACTTGAGCCCACGAAACAGCTTCCTTTAGTTTGATAAATGTGCTCATTTGTCAGCATGTTAACTTTCATCTCTTTATGGACCCGTCTGAGTGACATGATCCGGCCCACACCTGGTTTGACATGATGGATGGATTTGAAGCTCCACACAGAGTGCTCACCTCCGCACTGTAGAGCATCTCCCGGCACAGACTCAGAGCTGAGTAGGCAGGGCCTCATCACCTCACCTTCCCTTTGGAGGGGGAAATGGCTTTGAAAGGATAGCACCTTGAAAATCAAGTTCAAGTGTGGAATCAAACAATTGCTCTTTAAGCCTGGCAAACATGGCAAGAAAACGAGAAGTTGTTTCCCTCCACCCTGATTTTGCTTATATTTTTATATTCTTCCTCTCCAACTATTCCTTCCCTTCCCCAACTCCCCCCGCCCACCACCATTCTTCTTAGAAGAAATGCTTAAAAACAAAACAAAATGAAAAGAATCTTCTAGTTGCTTCTGAAGCAGGAGGTGTCATACATGAAAATCACTGTATCTCATTAGACAATGTAATTTAAGTTTCCTCACTTCAACTCTGCCAAGAAGAGAGTGTGAGTACTGTATGTCAAATCTGTTTTACTCACAGTCAATCAACTGAAATTGTTTTTTACTAAGATTTTGGTGGCATAAAAACTTGGGAATCATTTTTTATTCTGCATTGAGATTCAAGCTCAAAGCTATTTCTGACAAAGTACGGAGGGTTTAGTGGCTTCCTGTCTAATCTGTCTAACGCCCTATCATTTGGGTGGCCATGAAGTTTATCATGAAGCTGGGAACCTTGGAGAAGGCAGGATGAAAGCTCCTATTCATGATTACACCAGCCAGAAGATAGAAACCTGGGCTATCCTACACGTCCCCCTGTTCATCATGGGAAGGCTGAATAGGAGGAGGAGTATTTTGTTGTTAACAAGGGTACTTAACTCTGAATGCCAAAGCCCTAACTGAACTTGTCATCCACTTGGAATTTAGTATATCCTACTTCACAATTTTATTTCTCTTTATATGGATTTGTCCTGGAGGTTGGGGTCTGAGTGGCTATTTTCATGCCCCAGAAGAGATCCAGAAATCTCAACATGCTTGTTAATGACAATCAAGTTTGACCTGAGAGGAGCTATTGGTTCTCTCTGGTTTCAGAGTGACATAACCCTCTCCCCCCAATTTTGTGGTAGATCTCTCCTGAGAGTTTACACCTCACCTTGGGGGTTAAGGACCGTATTAATGTACTATTGGATCTGTAACAAATCATCACAAATTTATTGGTAAACCAACACAGATTTATTATTTGATAGTTCTGAAGGTTAGAAGTCCTCTAGTCAAGGTTTTGATAAGGCTGTGTTCCTTCTGAAAACTCTAGTGCAGTCTGTTTCCTTATCTTTTCCAGCTTCTAGAGGCTTCCTGCTTTCCTTGGTTTGGGGGCTCCTTCTATTTTCTTTCTTTCTTTCTTTCTTTTTAAATTAAGGATGTTATTTATTATTTTTTAGAGAGATAGGTAAGGAGAGAGGCAAAGAGAGAGAGAGAGAGAGAGAGAGAGAGAGAGAGAGAGAGAGAGAGAGAGATCAATGTATGGTTGCCTTTTACCTGCCTCCAGCTACAGATCTGGCTGGAGGGAGACCTGGCTTGCAACCTGGTTATGTGCCCTGGCTGGGGAATCAAACCTTATCCACTGTGCCACCAGCCATGGCCTCCTTCTATTTTCAAAGCCAGTAGTTTAGCATTTTTCAGTTTCTCTCTCTGCATTCATCATTATATTGTTTTGACTCTAACCCTCTTGCCTCTTTGATTATGTTGGGCTCACCCAACCAGGATAATCTCCTTGTTTTAGTATCCTTAATCACATCTGCAAATCCTTTTTGCCAAGCAAGGTAACATATTCACAGGTTCTGGGGACTGAGGCATGCTCACCTTTGAGGGGCATTATGTAGCCTACCACAAAGACCCTCTCAAGCCAGACTCTGAGGTTGTTTCATTAGGCACTTTGTTATCTAAATGTCACAGCCATCATTACTATTTCTCATAGGTCTGCCTTCAGTCATTCTGAACAGAGCAAATGCACTCCTTAATAGGTAGCTGGGCGAGAAAAGAATTCCAGTGCATGGGGTGGGCCACAGAAGTGCCATTGACTCGGTCAAAGATGGGAAGAGAAATTCTCTCTCAGGGGGCTTAGATATTTACCTGCTGGGGCTGAGCACAAACACTCAAGGTCTCTTCTGGCTCTTGGTTTGCACACCTTGGTGTATCTACATGCATGGTTAACATACATACTTCCCCTGAGAAGGATCTAGGAAGAAACATTCAGAAAACAGTAGAGATACCTGGAATCTGAGAGTTCATCACCAGCACCCTCTCCCTAGGCCTGATCCTCCTTAGGAGGGAGAAGGTCCTACTCCTACTACTCTGACCCACCCTTGCCCCCAATTCCACCTGACTTGACAGGAAGTACCAGCTGTGCTGCTGGCTTCTGTATTTCAGAGTAAAAAAAATACCTCCCTTTTCCAACCACCACTACAGAGTTTCACTGGTCAAAACTGTTGATGTCGACTTTGTTTTAGACTCTCATTCTTGCCTTCTGTTCCAGGGATGTTATGTACTCTCCTTGCTCATGAACAGTCAGAGGCTTATAATAGTCCTTGTACAGCATGCAGTGGTAGAGCTCACAGGTGCCTATGGTTTTAATAATCTCTCAGCTACATTGTGTTGTGAAAAGACTTCAGTTTACTCACAGCCTAACACACATACCTACTACCACCGGCACAATAAAGTTAACATGCTGCTGTATGCCTACAGTATGCAAATCACCACGCAAAGTACTTTACATGCACAATTTCATTTAATCTTTAAAATAACCTTGTGAAAGGAATAATATATTAGGAAATATGCATACACACACGGATATGTGCATATAGGCACTTCTCAGCAGAGTTTCTGCTGCAGAAAAAATATTCAAAGATTAAATACATAGACTAAAAAGAATACTAAGGAAAAAGAAAAATCCTTTAGATTGGTCTTCTCTTGAATGGAAGAAGACGTGATAAAACATTACAGTGACATACTGTCATTTATGTGTGCTACAAATGGAATGTTTCTGTGCCTTCACCTCTGCTGAATTCATGTGTTGAAATCTAATCCCCAATGTAATGGTATTTGGAGGTCGGGCCTTCAGGAGGTAATTAAGATTAGATTAGGGTCTCAGGATCAGGTCCTCATGATGGAATTAATAGCCTTATAAAAAGAGAAAGAGACCGGAGAGCTTTCTCCTTCTGCCACTTGAGGATGCAGCAGGAGGAGGGCCCTCACCAAGAAGGAAATCTGCACCAGCACTTGTTATAGCAGCCCAAGCTGACTGAGACAATGTATTAATTCAGTATATGAACACATTTATTGAGCATTTACTAATGTGTGCTCTTAGATATGCAGATATAATTGAGATTCAGTCTCAGTGTTCTGGGAGCTACCTGTCTAGCAAGAAAGGCATATCATGTCTATGATATATAGCAGAGAGTGCCAAAATATCAAAAATACAGAAATAAAGCAATGGGTATGCATTGAAAAAAGTGGTTAGTTACTTCAGCCTGGCAAAAAATTGGGAGAAATTTTGGGGGAAAAGATATTGAATATAGCCCTGCAAGATAGAAAGGATTTAAATGGACCTGTGCGAGACGGCAACCCAGGCCCAGCATCCAGTGTGATCAAAGCATGGAGGTCAGAAAAGCAATAGCTTCCTTTAGTGGAATTATGACCCAGCTATCATGTGTGAAAGTGAGGAGTAGCTTGAAAAAATGGCAGGAATTAGGTTACATAGGACCTTGCCTGCCAAATGGTGGAATTCAGATTTTATTTTGCAGATAATGAGTATGCACTAGAAGGTTTTGAACAGAAAAGTGACATAAATGAGGGATCTGAAAATGGTAGTCAGAGACAGATGTTTTGCTTGGTTCAAATGATATGTTTTACATTAAATAAAAATCTATTCCTTGTTTCTCTTTTAAAAACCTGGCAGCATTGACCTGCTTCTCCTGTGGCCCAATGATTGAAACTGAGTAGCAGTTTCAGTTAACCACAGTCCAGCACCCTTCTTTATTACCTTCTATAAATGTATTTCTTTCTATGTCGTTCCTTGTTGGGCTTCTGTTGGCGTGTGAATTTGTGAGCTCTGACATATATGGTCAAATCTTTCCTTCTAAAGATGATTCTGACAGGACTTACAGGTGGGTTTGGCTAGGGAAGGCAGGAAAATGCTATTGCAATCTCTAATCTGTGCTACAGACTTCAACTCATTTTGGGTTGTATTTGATTTAGATGTTTGCCTTTTCCGCTAGAGTAGAAAGTGAAACTATTTGAGACTGGGTATGAATTACCTTATTGTCTCTCTTTCCTAACAATATCCCTGAAACAGTGTGTGCAAAACACATTGCATACAGACTACTGATAAATGTTGACCAACCTGAGTAGTTCAGGTGAACACAGAGGGAAGGTTGAACTTGGTCAGTGGTAGTGATGGAAAAACGCATGCAGCAATGTCTGTAGATAAAAATATAGTTGACAGACTTCCAATACTTGAATGGATTATATTCATACAGATTATTAACTATCCTAATGTGATTTTCCAATCACATTTTATCCCTGCACAATCCCATGAAATATGCACTATTATTATTCCTAGTTTATAATTGTAAAAAGGAAGAGAAAATTGAGGAGAGCTGGGCTTTAAGCTTGCAGAGAGTGTTAAGAGAAGGAAAACAGGCTTGTGAAGAGAGAAGATGCATTCAGATTTGAATCTAGTGAGCTATGTGAATATTTCCAGCAGGAAGTCAGAAATTCAGTTTGGAGTTCAGGAAACAGGTCAAGGCTGACCAGTATTATCACACAGAAGTAAAAAAAAAAACAAAAACAAAATCTGGTTTATGGAATGATTCCATTGACTTTGAAAAAGTGTAAACAGAGAAGAGGGGAAG
This sequence comes from Noctilio leporinus, assembly GCA_004026585.1. Classification (NCBI taxonomy): domain Eukaryota; kingdom Metazoa; phylum Chordata; class Mammalia; order Chiroptera; family Noctilionidae; genus Noctilio; species Noctilio leporinus. Next base: position 76,543 of record PVIW01002762.1, on the reverse strand, counting down.
GACAGAAGGTTAGGAAAAATAAGCTCTCAGGGTTTTTGGAAGGAAGCAAATGAGAAAGTGAGAAAACTCCAGGGCTATTGCACAGAAATGGGATTTGTGGCTGGGGCGTCCCTGAGAGAGCTGGCACGGCAGTGTGATGAGGGCTAAACCAGACTTGAAGGAACTAGTGAGTTGAGGCCACTCTCCCACAGTTTGTTGTGTAGGGGTGCTAAGAGGTGGTATCTTAATGGGTAATTGGAGCAAAGAAAAGTTCTTAACAGACTTCGTGGTAAAGGAGGCTGACATGTGTCCCCCAAAGGAAAAAAAAGTGGAGCCAAAGAGACTAAGACTGAAGAAACTGAGCTCATTGTTGCTGAAGAAAGGTTCTCAAAGAAAGGGAAGGAGTTGGGAACCAAGGGCTGCAGAAGAGGGGGACCACCTTTAACAAGTGGAAGGGTATTAAGATTGGGAGTGTAAGAGAGGCCAAAGACCTTACAGAAAGAGCTTGGGGGAAGTGAAATCAGTTTAAGTAGCATAGTATTGATTTCATGAAGCTGGGAATGAGATCATTTGCCAGAAGTAAGGGACTTACCAAGACAGATTTGGGGAGAATGGTAAAGGTCTGGAGTAGATGCTGGGCCAAATGGCCTGAGAAGGTAAGTGAGGTCTGGCCCAGGAAGGAGAGAGAAACTGGGCCAGTTATTGGAACAAGAAAAATTTGACATAAATCATTGTTAATTAGTTAAAAGTAATTAACCATTAAGAGGTTCAGAAGCAGCAGGTGGGGTGTTCACAGTGCAGCTTCAGCATCACAAAGCAGGCAAAAAAGGGTGGGTTTTCAAACTGAGAAACAGTAAACTGATAACTGGCATAGGTGAATGAAAGGGTTGCCTAATGTAGGAGATAAATAATTTTATAGCTTAGAAACCCATTATTCTTTCTTTTATAGATTCAGAACCCCAGAGAAAAGGGAAGTACTGGAGTTGAGGAAGAGGCATCACTGCATAAGTTGGATGGGAGCCGTGGGAGGATCAGCCAGCATCAAATATGAAACAGGAAGCAGAGATGATTTGTTTTGGGAAATTAAGTGACTCTAGAAAACTGTTTTCTGCCTTCCAGAGGCTGAAGAAACTAAGAAGCAGGATTTGCGCGTGAAAGAGTGGGGAGTGTTCACCAGGGGTGGGTAGTTAAAGACCAGCAGCCCCCCGGGCAGAGGTGGGTGCCGAGTTAGGAGTTTTTACTCAGTGAATTCCCGAAACTTTGGCCATTTCTGTGACCCTCTTCATGTTAATCTTAATGTTAGAGCAACCAGGTACAATAAAGACCTGAATGTGCTTCCAGCTCCTGTACACAGGGAGAGAAAGTCTGACTCCCCTGTTTTGTTTTCAAAGAGTCTTGCCCAGGATGTCAGAACTCTCAAGAGTCCTGGGGGGAGCTGCATCCAGGCCCACCTGCCCAGCAAGTGCCCTCCCTTGGTCCCTGGAATGCTCTGTGTCTATACCCTTGGGGGCTGTCTCCAAGCCCAGCTTCTCTGGCCCTGAGCAGTTTGGGGCTGTCTCTTACTGCTATTGCCTTTGTTCCACTTCCTATAATGGTGAGAGAACCAAACTGCGGGGTGGGGGTGGGGTGGGGGGCGTTCTCTCTCTTGGGAGAGGAAAGACAGGGTCGGACCTGGAGGGGAAGTGGGGGTGGTAGATAAAGGAATCCCTAGGTCCTGGGTGGGGACAGTTGAAGACCAGGGCTTTAATGAGCAACCTGCGCCTCTTTAGCACTTTGTACTTAGAGCTCTTTCACATTCCACATTTCACTTCACTCACCAAGACCCTGAGGCAGGCAGGGTGGAGATTATTTTCCTTTGAAACATTTACAGAAAAATGATGTAATTTGCCTGAAGACCAAAAGCTAATGACAAAGCTAGGAGGCTCTCTGCTAGGAAGGATTCTAGTTAACTTACTTTTTAAAAAGAAATCCACCTAGCTTGCAGCTTGTTTACAAAATAATGCATAGTGCAATTTTTAGAGGAGTAGAGTTTGGGATTTTGGGTGGGTCCTGGACAAATAACCTATTTTCCAACGAATGTGGGTTTACATGGACACAATAAATAATAGCACCATGACAACTGAGGGAAAGCAGTATGCTGACGGAATCGTTTGGGGCCTTCTTTCCTTCTTTCAGCTGAATGCCTAAAGATGCTTCTAGGAAAGGTGTGTTGTCACGGATTCACTCTTTAGTGAGGTATTAGTTGCTTCCTTTTGTGTCCGAGGGCTACTTTTACTCTAGGCCCAGGTTCAGTTTGTGGAGTAAATGGCACTCCTGAAATTATTCTCTATTGAAGTAATCTAGGGCCTGTTTGAGTAGCAGCATCCTTGGAATCACACTAATATGTGCAGGTCAACCTTGAACTGCTTTTTAAAAGAGGGGGCCTGAATGACTGCCCAAGGATCACATCACATGTCTCAGGCCACAGAACCATTCATTTCCATTCCCACAGTTGATGACATAGACACTGAAGTCAATTTCTCTCACTCATCTCTTTTTTGAAATTTGTCTTTTTAGTCCCACTGGCTGCCTTTTGGCCAGTAGCTTCTACTTATCCCAGAGGTGGGATATGTAAGATGTCTAAGGGTCTATGTCCCTAGGCTGTAAAAATGGTTAAAGAGGCCTGGATAGTTAATGTCTGATCATGTAATATGTGCCAACATGGATTTAAGGATCACACGTCCATTCTTCTTGCCAGCAGCACAGCCTGGTAGCATCTCTGCCTGTAAGGCTGAGTACTTTATTTTGGATCCTTCACAGAGAACTAGCTGCTGCTGGGTTGACATACATGGGGCCCTTTTGTGCAAAGGATGGAGCTAAAGGCTTCACATTCATCATTTCACTTAATCCTTATGATGAACTGGGTAGTAAATAACCATTCTCACTTTATTTTTAATTTTTATTTATTTATTAAAAAATTAAAAAAAAGATTTTATTTATTATTTTTAGAGAGAGGGGCGGGTAGAGAGGCAGAGAGGGAGAGAAACATAACTGTATGGTTATCTTTCACCTGCCCCCAGCTACGGACTTGGCTGGAGACGGGGCTTGCAACCTGGTTCTGTGCCCTGGCTGGGGAATCAAACCAGTGACCTTTGGGTTTGTAGGCAGGCACCTTATCTATTGTGCTGCCAGCCAGGGACCACTCCCATTTTAAAACTAAGAAAATAGGCACAGGGTGTCAGCAACTTGACCAAGACCACCCATCTGGTAAGGCTGGAGCTGGAATTTGAAGCGGGTCAGGCCCTCCTGGGACCATTCATTACCCACAATGCAATGCTATGTCCAGTGAACCACACCAGAGGGCACCCTGCTCATGTCCACCCCAGTTCAAGGTATCGTGTTTTATTTTTCCTCCTGGGGATGAGGGTGGAGTAAAGTTCACATATTCTGTTTTCCCCTCAGTTTTTGTCCAAATGCCAAGGCTCCTTTACTTTGGAAAATTTCAGACCAGTGTAAATGGGTCCACCAGTATCAATCATTGTAATTCCAGGTCAAAAAACAAACAAACAAAAAAAACCAAAAACCAACTCTGAACTCCCATTGTATCATGAATAGAAATGCATGTTCAATAGTAGGAACTAGATTTTCCTTCCTGGGGCAGTAAAAGAAAAGATTGGTTTTAAGAACAACTTAGAGAAAGTTTCAGGCCTCACTCACCGAGGATGTGGTATTATAATTCAACAGAGCACCTGACGCACATGGTCAGAGCATATAATGGGACTTTTTTTTCAGCAATTGTGAATCATCCTAGCTGTGTTTTCAATCTCAAGGTAAAGTTGAGAATTCATGGGCTCATTTTTCTTCTTTCCATGCCATCTCAGAGTGGCAAAACAATTGGGATGCAGTGTCACAGGACAAAGGCTCTTATCTAATGTTTTCAAGTGACATCTGGGACTCGTAGGACTGGCAACTCCTGTCCAGCTTCTGATACACCCAAGTGTGGATACCTGATGGTGCCAGGTCCCTAAACAGGATCCTTGACTTGAGCTGGTTGAGCACAAGAGGATAAGAAAAACTATATATAGTCCATTAAAAAAACTTCATTCCATCAGAGCTGAATAGCATTACAAATGTCTAACAGACCCAGTGTGAGAGCAGTGACAACACATCTCAGCAATGGACTCTGAATCTCTTAGGTCTGTCCACTGGCTCCTGCTGGACTGAGGGAGGCCAGGTAGCTTTGCTCACCAGCCCAGATCTAGCAGTTTCCAGTGGGATGGGCCACCGAAGCAGACCCTCCCCCTGCTACCAAGACCCTTGATTCCCAGGACATGACTCATCAGCAGAAACAAGAAAATGTGGCAGAAAATTTCAGGGGAGGGAGTGGGTGGAAAGTGAAACCATGACTCAGGAAATCCTCAAGCTCCAGATGAGGTTTAAGGGAGAGACTATAATGGGGGTCACAGCAGAAGGTTACATTATAGTAGCCATGGAGCTTAACTGCAAATTATATTTAATTTCCTTGACAGCTTTAATTTGATGACTTAACTCTAGTAAGCATCTAGGGAAGCCATGTGCTCCACCATCCAGGGCCTGCTGGGGTCATTTTTCAAGATAGCCGGGGAGTGGGGAAGGGGACAGAGGGGAGTAAAAAGGGGATGGATGCAATACAACAACAATTTAAAAAAAAAAAAAAAAAGATGGCCGGGGACATCAAGAAGGCAGATTTGGGAGTAAAATGTGTACATTTCTAAAAACTCCACAAGTGACTGACACACCACAGCCAGGACTGAGAAACTGCCCTAAGGTGCTGTCAATCAGTGCATCAGGTCTAGCTAACACCTGGAAGAGTGGCTGCAGCAGGGTTTAAGAGGCAGCAAGCAAGAAGGGCAATGGCGAGGAGGAAGGTGACTGCTCAAGAGTTGGGTGGGAGATATAAATGAAGGTCAATTTTTGTCAGGCTGGCTCTGGCTACACAAACTCTTTTCATATGTAATTCCTGGATTTTCAAAATGCAAACGAAAGGAAAAATATATCTCTTGTACCATCTTGTTAAAAAAGGAGTGTTGGTGCATTCACATTTAGAGAAATAAAATGAGGCTTGCCTTCTGGGTGGGTGGTTGGTTGTGTTGGGTTCCCAGATCCAAATCCACCATGGGGAGAGGTTTCCACACACCAACAAAAAATTCTCAGACACCATCAGAGAGTGTCAGAAACTCAGCTCAATTCGGACACTGTCTATTGGAGATATGGTCTCAGGTTCCACAGGTTAAGGGTTTAGCTCCACAAAATTGCCCCACTCCCCAGGACACATTCCAGATGCCAGATTCACACCCAGGTGACTGGTGCTTTGACCAACTGGCCAGAAAGAGGAGGTTCCAACAAACTCCCCCAACTCAGAATGTCAACCACAAATCCAGGCTATCATTTGAACTTTTGACCAACTGGCTATAAATCAGAGGTTCCTACTATCCATGTAGGTGGCTAGTTATTAATAAAGAAATGGAGCAAATGGAATCAGACATTAAGACTAACTAGGAAGCTGCAGCTTCACAGGCTCCCCAGGGCACAGCTGTATCCTCTGTTAAAGGAACCTAATCCCAAAGTGGGCAGAAAGAACGCTTTCCAGTCTCTCTGGAGGACAACTGGCCAGTTCACCACCATTACTCGGGGGAGAGATAAAACAGCAGAAGAAATTCCTTTGTTGGGTGCATGCATAGTAGAAGCCAAGATGGTATGAGGAGAGGTAAGGACATGCTCAACAGAAGCCAAGTAACAGGCAAAACTATAGGACATGTACAATAGGAGCCAAAATGGTGACATAAAGTGGAGGAGTCTAGCCTGGAACAATCTGGGAGAAGAACTGGATAGGATAAAGGATGAAACCCCAGAAGATCCAAGAGAGTGTTTGGATAGAAGGAGGGCCAACACAAACCTGTGAAGAATTAGGAAGGAGATTGGTTAGTTTGAAGGAAAGCTTACCCCTTCCCAAGCCCAAGGTAATATAATCAAAGCTTATGAAAGGCCCAATGCTTATTTGTCTACATGGTCTCTCTCCACAGCTGCCATGAGGGTGTGGTAGCAGCATGGGCCCAAGTGCAGGCTGACACACATGTCCCAAGTGTAGCAACTGGTCTCAGCCTGTGTGCCATCGGGCCTTGGTGGTGGACATACAGAAGGGGAAATAAGACACAGAGAAATTCTGCATCTTTGGGTTTTGTCTCTGGTGCAGGTGTGAGGCCCTAGGGACTGGACTTCTTCTATAGTGAGGCAGAGCTGAGTCAACTGGTTGTGGGTGAGGCTTTGGGCAGCTGGGGGTAGTCCTTTGTTCTTGCTCCAATAAGTCTTGACAGTGGTTCACATCATTCTATGTGTGAGCCCCCGAAATGCTTTCTCACCACTTTGTGAAAGACTTCTAGTTCTACCAGCAATACTACAATCCCATTCTTGGGTTTGATTAATTTGCTAGAAAGGTTCACGGAAAACTCAGAGAAGTATATTACTTACTGGATCACTGGTCTATTGTAAATGAGCATAACTCAGGAGTAGACAGATGGAAGAGGTGCATAGGGCAAGGTATGAAAGAAAGGGCAACGTGCTTCTATACCCTCTCGACACACCATTCTCCCAGCATCCTCCACGTGGTCACCAACTCAGAAGTTCTTCAAACCTCACCCTCTTCAATTTTTATGGAGCTTTATTACATGGCCATGATCAATTAGTCATTGACCCAATTAATTCAACCCTCAGGCCCTCCCACTTCTCTGGGGGTATGGGGTTCCTGGGGCTGAAAGTTTCAATTCTTGAACCAAGTGGTTGGTTATATACTTTCCAAAAGCCAACTTATAAACATAACAAAAGATGCCTTTTCCCAGTCTCAACATTTAGAAAATTCTAAGAGTTCCAGGAGCCTTAAACCAGGAGTTTCTCATGTCTTAAGTCTTTACATTTCTCATGCTCTGAGAATGGCCTACCTGTGGCACTTTCCAGTTTTACTGACCTCTGGAAATACTGTCATCTGCCTAGCCATGTCCAGATGGGCAAAAAGGTGACACAGCCCTTTTCTTGATTATAGCTGTGTGCAAGCTTATGTGAACATTCAACATATGCCAAGCTACCACCCAGGCTCACCCTGGCAAGTGAAGAGGCACACAGAACACAGGAAATAATGAAACTGATGTTCCTCATAATTTTGGTTTGTGACGATAGCTTTAGAAATCATTGCCCCCCCTCACCCCCTTCTCTACATCTCATAGACCTAGTCTTTCCCCTTGATAATCCTTAACCCCTGAGGCAGCAGAAGCCAATAGTCTGGACCCGAGTTATGGTCCCAAGGACAGGGTCTGGACTTCTGGCAGCTAAAGGTGACATCTTGACCTATGTTATGTTTCAGCTCCTGATCCCTAAGGTCGACCTCACTGGCAGCTTTTCCATGGAATCAGACAGAAGGACTTGAGCTGACCTCAGGACCTGAGTAAATGATTTATTATTACCCTATGTCACCTTGGATCAATCAGCTCCTAACATGACCTGGAACCCCTAATCCATGGTGTCTTGTGATTTTGCTCTAAATAAGTTGAAATCTTCATGCCATCACAGTGCAGTCCTTCAGTGCAGGAACTCACCCATACCCTGGATCAGTCAACTATTTCCTCCCTTCACTGCAGACACCTGCATGTATTTCTTTCAGCTGGTGCACACATGTGGCCAGACTCAAATATTGGGGTTCGAGAACAGTAAAATTCAAGCCTTTCCATTTCTGTTTGAAAGTTATTTCTGGTATTTTTCTTCCTCCTCTTTGATCCTTAATCTTACCCTTAATCTGCTTCTTTAGGCAGAGGATGGTTATGAGGTTAATAGTTTTTCTTATCACCAATGAGTTTTCTAAAATCACTAATCAAGTTAATCCTCCCGTAAAGTCTGAGGTTTGGTTGTGGTGTAATTACTAACAGATAAAAATTATATTAAGAAAAAAGGTCACCTTTGCAAGGCAGTTGGTTTATAATTAGTTTACAAGAACTGGTGCCTTTAAATACATAACTAACTTAAGGCTGGGTCCTTGTCTAGTTCAACCATCCATCCATTTTTTTTTTCCCCTGAAAAATGGAGACTGCAGTTTTTTCTTCTACTTGCAGTCCTCCCAGGAAATATTTCAAACTCCTGACTGTATTATGGAGTGGCCATGCAAATGCAGAGATGGCTATTATGCTGCGGCAGTCAGGCTCCCTTGAAAGCAAATGGGGTGATGCAGTAAGTTGCATTCTCTTTCCCATTAAAATAAATTGACATAATTTGATCAAATCGTCTTTCCAATTTAACAGGGCATGAAACCAGTCTGCTGAGTGAGGGTGCATGCTGTAGTAAGTACTTGAGTTGAGCACACTGCTACCATCAGCACAAAGGTAATGAATGGGCTTAACTGCTTTGCCCATGAGAAAAGAATATTTAACTCTTGTTAGATAGACTCTCATTATTATAATGCTATGCAGCTTTATTATAATGCTAATTCTAGTTCTTGGGTCTCCTGTAGGCACACAAGATCTTCTCCTTAGCATCAAAAGAGCAGTGATGCCTGACTACTAGATAGTATTTTTATAGATATTACAAATAACTGAAACACACTTTGACCACAGAGTTAAAATATTTAATGACAAAATTGGAATTTGCTGTAATAGTGAATCATGAGCAGGTGTTATTCGTCTCTGAAAGAAACAAAAATTATATGACATCTTAGAGAACTTCTGAAGAATTAACTGTACAACAGACATCAGTGGTGGCACAATTCTAAAAATTAAAAGAGAAATCTATCTTTAATGTCTCGTTAAGGGCATTCTGTAAATATTTTTACATAAATGCACAATCTTTGTTAGCCACAAAAGTAGTACCAAGACAGATTTCACTATAATTTGAAGTCTAACACATAATCTTTATTTGTTCAGAGCTTAAAAAATGTTAACTACTGATTCTGTTACATTTTACAAATACATTCTTTAATATGAAATATTAACCTGAATAACTGTATACTTCCTGTGCACAGATATCTAATAATACTACTGAAGAAGACTACAGCTACATTCCAGGAAGTAATAACACTGGGATATTTCTTTTCTTTATGCGTGGTCAATACAATTTCAGAAGTCCTTCACAAAAACACTATCCCGAGAACGCATAGCGAAGTGCAGAAATGAAACAAATTAAATGTCTTCTAGCAAGCTCAACCAAATGAATTGGTCCCAAATAATATGAGTAACTTTAGCATTTTCCTCTAGGTTAGATTTTATTAATATTTTGTATTGCAGCACCTTCTACAAAAGGATAGCAAAGAACTTCATGTGTGGTGTCACAGGGCCCCTGTGCAGGAGTTCAAGAGGTTGAGGAGGGATAGGAATTGCCATGCTGGCCTCTTTGTGTGGCGGAGCCCTACGACTGATTTTGACACCTGGAGGTCAGGGGCAGCCCCCCTCAACCCCTGTGAAGCAAGTCAATAGAGGAAGCTAATTCAGATAGGTCTTCTTCTAATCCAGGCTATTTCTAATAAGACTTACCTCTAAAAGGATAAACAGAGAGTGGGGGAAGATGTGAAATACTTATATTTATGAAGAGTAACTATTACAATTCAACGAGGGAGGACAAATCTCAAATTTCACAGTATGGTTATGACTTCATCCTCTGCTACTTTAGAAGCAGCTCTGCAAACGTTGTTAAGAGAGTTGGCAATAAATTGTATTCTTGAATTTGGCCTATTGTCAGGGGTTTTAGAGTTACCCTTTCAATTATTTATACCAACTATCTACTTCTGAAGCTAGAATTCAGTTTGGGAAGATTAATATGTGTGTGTGTGTGTGTGTGTGTGTGTGTGTGTGTGTGTGTGTGTTCTGAAAAGAGGTTTGCAAACAAAACCTATTTGGAGTGATATTTTGGGCTTGCCTTAGAAATTATAAATGCTTCTAATGGTACTCCTCAGGTATAGTTTTTTGGTTCTTTAAACTTTTTAGACACCTAAGGAAAAGTACAAAATATTATAATAAACTTACATAAGTACACCTATATAAATTTTATAATTTTCTAGAACTAGATCATCTCCCTGCAAGGATTCCGAAATTTGTCTCTAGAAATTGCATCTCCCTTTTGATATGTACTGCCTAAGGTAATTTTTTCCCCTACTAGCCCAGCCTTCTATCTTCCCGGGAATGATCTGTCAGGAGAATGTAAGCTATTTAAATCAGCATAAATAATCCAAAAGTCTTACACTGCTGTAAGAGGTTATAATACACATGGACTGAATTGGCTCCATGGATAGGAAGAGACAAAAAGGGTCCTGAAGATTCAGGCAGCTTAAAAATCAATGTTCTGCAGTGGGAGGCTAGTAATGTGTCTGAATGTACAACTTGCCTCCTGTGTCAAGAAGACAAAGCATGGCTTTCATGTTCAGCATTTTAACCCTCTAAGAAACAAACTCCCAGAATCTAAACCCACTGCTATCTCGAGTAATACGAAATTGTATGTGTGAACCACCATTTTTCAGTCTGACTACAATGGATGGCTTCATGACTGTGCTGTTTTATGTCAGACCTGGCAAGTTGCAATTGCCATGAGATGTAATTTGTCAAGAAACCCACACTTGAAATTACATTAAATAAACAGACAGCAATAACAACATCACAACTTCCAAAAATCAGATACCAGGAAACTGAAAGCCATTTCCCAAGAACATTGTGAGGGTGTCTCTAAACAGATATGACTTTGTTAAAAGAAAAGAAGAAAAAAGTTTTTAAATGTAGTATGTTTTCACATTATAAGTTAGACCTTTATCTTGACAAATCAATTCCTGGTAAAAATTCAAGTTCTTTTCAATACCAGCTATTGGAATTTGGGACAATGACAAAAGAAAGAAGGAGCAATAGATGCACAGAGGTTTTTAAATGGGCTTTTTCTTAGGTTTTTAATCTCAAAATTTTATCCTTCATATGATAATGTCAAATAATCAGCCTAGAAACAAGTATTTAGGCTACAGCTCAGAAAGGAGATTTCTATCTGTGATTCTGATCTGTTGTCTTGAATGTTAGAAATGGCTCATGCAACAGATTATTACATAAAAAGCAAAATTTAAGACTGTTCTTTCCCCTGATAAATCCAATTGTTTTCCATAATACAGATTTATTTTTCAGGATATAGAATCTTAACCTTCAAATTAAGAGTAGCTGGGAGACTGAGCAAAACCAACTATTGCTTGTCTTTTATTTCCAACCGGGAAAAATAACATCTGATGTCACCATATTAAAATGTTTTCCTGCTTAATATTGGAAAAAAAATACATGATCCCAGTTTAGGCCCAACTCAGTATATATCATTTGGTCCAAATTTCATATTCAAACTACCACAATAAACTACTTGGAAAAACAGGGAAAACGTACACACATACACACAGTGGAAAAAACAAAAACAAAATGAAGGTGTTGCTATCACAGCTTTCTAAGCAAGATGTATAAACACCATATCTCTTTCAAATTAACTGAAAAACAGATCAACATATCAAAAGAAAAACAAAACCCTTAAATGTCCATATAATCACTGGCAAACGGAAGCAAGTGGAGGTCTGGAATTCTTGTAAAAACTGCTGAGCAGACTTCCATTTCTCTCAAGAGGGTCACCAGGAGAGGCAGTTTCTCAACATTTGTGCTTCATAGCAAGCTAGGGAGAGAGGCGCGAGAAAAAGGAGATGTTACCACGCGTTGGGAGGACAGCCACAGTGAGAAGCAGCATTGAGCTTCTGCTTGCTGGGGCAGATCACCATTACTCTGCACAGTGGCATCTAGTAAATGTGACAAATTTCCCCAAATCATCTATGGAGCACTGCATTTGTTACTCCTCCTCACAGTAGCTTTGTTAGTGTTCGTGTTCAGGTAGGGGAGAGTGCTATGTGGTGTTCCCTCATTCCACCAAAGAAACAAATGGAAAAGCCAATGCACAGGCAGAATGAGGGACCTGCCCTTGGAACCAGTGGGGATGGATGAACGAAGACCTCTGGGCGCCTGGTTACTAATTAACCAAAAAACCCAATATTCTTCAAATGTATTTACTGACATCTCCTACGGTATTAAAAATCAACAATGGTAGAGAAACAGTTTTCAATAATCCATTCAATATCCATTTGGACATTCAGACATGTCCAAAGTGCTTGATTAAACCCTGTGAGGTTTAATCACACTAAGAAATCCAGACCAAGTCCAGACCTTGATTTGCTACTCATCCTTTCAGGTAGCTGCTAGGAATGCGTGGCCAGAGGGGAAATAAAGGGCAGGGCCCTCACCATTACAATCTAACAAAAAGGGAGGCTAGAAGCAAAAGGAAGGCAGGATTCACTAATTAACTCAGCAGTCCTGAGCTTGGTTTGATAAGATTGCAGGGTGTCCCGAGCATTAGAAGCAAAATAGCACAGGAGAAAGGGGAGCCCTTGAGGTTGTGCTAAGAAGGGGTGCTTCTGTAACAATCTCACTAAGATTGCCAGGCGTCCTAAACATCGTGAGCAGGAGGAAAGAGGGTAGTCCTTGAGATTCTGTATTCTGTAACAATTTCACTAAGACAAAGAGCTTTTACTGAGAAAGCTAGCCTTTGTAGCTGTGGAGGAAGGGTTATCTTTAGAAGTCAGGTGAAGTATATATGACTCCTTAGTCCCAATAGTCAGGGCATTTGGATTAGCTGATCCAAATGTAACTTTGGATCTTTGCTCAAGTGCATTTCCACTACGTTCATAGGTCTCTTGCTTGAATTCATCTCTTACGGCAAGACAAGAACCGAGGCGGGGAGAACGCCTCCTGACTCTCCCACCTGTAACAATCTCCCAGGTATTTGAGAATATTTATTGAATATAAAATGTGGTTTATTAATATGTTACATCTTTTTAAATGGGGACACCAATTACCACTATATCATTCAATATCTTCCTTGGCCCAGATGGAGCCCTTAATGATATATTTAAGGAAATGTATGTAGATAGAGAACATAAAATTAAACCTGACATTGCTTTCCCTAGCCAGATTCTTTCCAAGAAGCCCAGAGGCAGAACTGAGGTTGAATTGTAATTCTTCATTACATCCAGAATCTGATATCGGGGATTAGTCCCTGAGTGTGAGGCTAGAGTGACAGGGGTAGGTCATAGGGTTCTGGGATTGAGAACATTTTTTGAGCAAAGAGCAGGTGATTCCATATAGGCAATCACTTTGTAGAAAGCCCTGTCATCTGCATCATGACCAGGTTCCTGGCCCTGGAAGTGGCAGCAAAGGGAATCTCCCTGCTTCCACCTGGAGGTGCTCAGTCACACCTGGGAGACTTCGAGGATTCCTTTTCCCCAGTGTAATCCAGGGAAATTCTAGGCTCCCCTCCCAGCTTCTTCATGTCTCCAACAAAGAAGTTATGACCTGGGGTTACCACCTTAGCTAGGTCACCCGCAAGAGCAGCACCAACATTTTTCTTGCAGCTGGTGCACCTGGGCCAGCATGGGATGAGACCGCACTGTGGGCCAAGCCCTTGTGTTGCTCGACCAATTGCTACTTGGGAAACCTCAGCTGAAGGAGCTCTGGTGTCTCTTCTGGTGAAGACAGCCTAAGCAAAGACCTCCTCAGGCCTCTGGAGTGCTGACACCAAGAGCCAGCCAACTGTTAGACAGTGTTTGTGGAGTCCTGTGTGTGCCCGGCTGTGTACTGAGTGCTGTGGGTTTTTGTCATGAAGGACGGAGGTGGCTTATCACTTGACCTCAAACGGTTTGTGGAAAGCAAGGTAGATGGGAATGGCAGAGAGGGCTCTCAGCTCCGTTCTACTCCCTGGCCACACTCTGAGCCCCTCTGCTGGATGGCCCCACTTCTTGCTCTATCTTCTAGTTTTTATACATTATTTAGCAATGTGGACCATGCAAAAAGCTGTTAAGTGTTGTGTATAATGAGTAGCTTTCATAAGTATTTAATCAGCGCTGCTGTCCTGTAACTCAACTGTTAACCTTCATCTAGTGAGCTAGTGTCATTCACAGTCATTGATTTTCAGCAGCAATGGTGCTGCTGGTCACACCATGCCCTGGTTATCACTACAGTGGCCTGGACCCACACACAGGAAGTTCCAGCCAGGCAGGTGTGGCCAGCTCAGCTTTGCAGAAATACGCCTGGGTTGGCCATTCTGCTATTCGAGGTATTTTTTGCAGAAAGTCAGAATGCGTTTCCATGCTACCTAGGTTTTTAATTCCTTGGGAGCTAGGAGTTCAGAACATGGATGGCAGGGTACTGTTGCTTTCTTGCTACAAATCTGTTATGTGACCTTGAGCTCTAAAGTCACAACTGCTCTATACCTCATGTCTATAAATATCATCTCCAACTCAAATGCTATGAATCAATTTAGAAACCAATTTAGGGACTCTGGGCTCAAGTTCAGAGTTCCTATAGGAGATTAAAATTTCTTTTTAATATATTTTGTTTTATGAATATGTCATGGAAAGCTTAATAATAATAATGATGAAGATGATGATGTCATTATTCATAATGGCGTACGCTTTAAGAGGCCTGGACTTTTGAGGTCCCTCTGGCTCAGAGACTCAAAGAAAACACACAGAGTGAGGCCAGAGGCAGTTGACTTCCTGCCAGTGAGATGCCGCTTACCACTCTCTCCCCCACAAATGTGGGCTTGTGCAAAACAGGGCAGATCACCATTCTTGTCTTCCAGAAATGTCATCTGAGGCTGCCTAGGGTGGGCCTTGCTCTCGCCTGCTGACTCACTGCTTGTGGCAGGCCTGAGTGCTGCCCACACTGCTATGTTGTGCTTTTGGGGCAGGAGAAAGTGAGCAGGTCTGCTCTGTGGCTGAATTACACTTTCCTAAGGGCTGAGCCTGTGCCAAGCCCGCAGCTCAGGAAGGAACCACACTTCCTCAAGCCAGGTTGAACAAAGCCGGGGAAAGAGGATGCAGGAATATTTTCCATCTGCTCCACAGAAGACAAGCACCCAAATATCTTGATGGCAGGGTTATGCAAAGGTGATCCACTCTCTGACATACCTGGGTCACTGCGGGAGTCCTGGGGAAAATTAGAAAAGCCAGAGATGCTTTTCTATTGCAGTCTAGAAAGGTGGGTCCTATGCTTCAACGAGAGTTGCATGCCCTTGTTCAACCAGGAAATGCTGCTCACTGCTCAGGGCTCTAATTGCAAATGTAGCCCACTCTATGAGTTAACACGGCCATGTTTGTCTGGGGGCTGGAAAGTCCAGCCTCCATCTCTGACCTCTCTTCATCAGCAGGCCTGTGAAATGACATCTTCCTGGTGGGCCTACGCCAGTGGGGTCAAACCAGGGAGTCCTCGTCTCTGCGAAAATAGCCACACCTTCTCTAAAGAGGTCAATCTCCTTGTTAGGAACACTGACAATGCTGGTGATTCATAAGTACATGTCCCAGTTTTTAAAAAATGGCAACTTCTGGCTCCAACAGTGTCTCCCTCATGCTTCCTCAACAGACACCAGTGGTACCCCCTCCCCAAACACCCACAGGAGGGGGTGCCACTGGCTCCAATGATCAAAAAAAGAAGCCCTTTTGCCTTTGGTGGGCTACTCTGTTTCTGTCCCGAGGGGATCCTGTTTCAAGGGCTGTTCTGTGTTCAGAAAGCATAAGCATGGAACAGGAGGCCCTTCTCCCTGCCTTTGGAGGGCGTAATATCTTCCCATCCCTGTGTTAGAATCCTTGAGCCCATTTCAAACTGCCCCCATCCCGCAACCCCCAATGTGCTCATTGTGTGACCACATTGGATAGGTTACCGCTACGGTGACCTGGACCCACACGAAGGAGTCTATAATTCTTATGACCGTAATTATAACTAATATTAATTTAGATTTACACGGGCTGGGAATTGTGCTAATAGATTTATAGGTTTGAATATGCTCAATTCTCCCAATACCCTGGAAGACAGATACTAATATTCATTAGTTTTTGTTTTTTTAAAGATTTTATTATTATTTCTAGAGAGAGAGGAAAGGAGAGAGGTAGAGAGGGAGAGAAACAGAAACATCATGTATTGTTGCCTTTCATCTGCCTCCAGCCATGGACCTGGCTGGATACCTGGCTTGCAACCTGGTTATGTGCCCTGACTGGGAATCAAACCAGTGACCTTTGGGTTTGCAGGCCCATCCCTTATCCACTGTGCCACCAGCCAGGGCTTCATTAGTATTAATTAGCCATACTTTACTGATGAGGAAACTGGACTTTAGAGAAATTAAGCACTTGCCCGAGGCTGCTGATGAGTAAATCTCTGGGATGGTAAATCAGATACAAGCTGTTAACTACCATACCATACTGCCTTTCCAACTACTTAGCAAACTTGGCCACAGTATCAGGGAAACAGGGTGAGCAGGGACAAGAATTCCGGCCATCTGGTTATGTTGTCCAATCCAGTGTTTGTGTCAGTTCCTCTGAGGGGGACACCCACATGGATAACCTCCAGGTATTGTCTACTCTTCCTTAGAAAGAGCGATTTCACAGACTTCCTTGGTAACCTGGTTCATGGTTTACTCATTAACTATGATTAATGATTTAATCATGTTTTAGCAGAATTTTATCAGGGCACTATTGACTGCTCTGTTCCATGTAGCCTGGTCTAAAAGAGAATTGCCTGTACTATCACCCTTCCCAGACTTGAAGACAATCACAAATTATTCCCTTTAGCCTTGTCTTCCCCAAATCAACACTTTAAATGTTTCCCCAGCCTTCCTCTGCCCAGCATTCATTAAAAATACTAAGCCCTGGCTGGTAGCACAGTGGTTAAGGTGCCGGCCTGGGAACCCAAAGGTTGCAGGTTCGATTCCCCAGCCAGGGCACCTAACCAGGTTGCAAACCAGGTCTCCAGTCAGGTCTGTGGCTGGAGGCAGGTGAAACGCAACCATACATTGATGTCTCTCTCCCTCTCTCCCTTCCCCTGTTTCTAAAAATAATGAAATAAAATCTTAAAAAAAAAACAAAAAAACTAAAGTTGCTGTTGTTATAAATGAAGCAGGGACTGGAATCCTAGCATGTCCTTCTCATTGTTATTTCTGTATTATGAAGGCTGAAGAAGGGACCAAGGGACAAAAGAACTATAAATCTCCCGGCTGGTGGCACAGTGGATAAGGTGCTGGCCTGCGAACCCAAAGGTAGCTGGTTCAATTCCCAGCCAGGGCACATAACCAGGTTGCAAGCTGGGTCTCCAGCCAGGTCCGTAACTGGAGGCAGGTGTAAAGCAACCAACCATATATTGATGTCTCTCTTCCTCTCTGCCTCTCTCCCTATACCTCTCTCTAAAAATAATAAATGAAATCTTAAAAAAAAAAAAAAAAAAAAAAGAAAGAACCGTAAATCTGAGCTTGCTCCCTCTGCGACAACCATGGTAAACTGAGGTTATCCTGCAGGATGGCCTTGGTTTTTGAACAGATCTGGCCAACTCTCCTCCAAGAACCCCAAAGGAGCTCCCAAGGCAGCAGCGGAGTAAGACTCTGTCCTGAAAGAAAACTGATGACACAGTGTGCAAAGAGGGTGCAAGAAGGGAGGGCAGGAAGCATCTACTTGGAATGGATCCTTCTGGCCCTAGCCGGAGCCCAGAGCCTGAGCTCAGCAGTAGATTTTCTTTGTTATTTTCCAGGTTGTCTAATCTTGTTTTCTCAGCAAAAGTGGGGTTTTCTGTTGAAGCAAAAATTTCCCCCCAAAGGTCACCTGAAAGGCGTATCTGTGGGGCCAGATCAGGAGTCTGAGATACTAGTAGTTATCAGCGGAAGCTGTTTCTGGAAACCTAAATGCGAATCACTAGCCAGCGCAGGCCTGCCCTTTGATCTAAAGCCCAGGAACAGCAGTTAATCCCCTGACCAACAGGGATTTTGTCCTTTGGTTTGTGACGGCTTTAGATGGCTGGCAGCCAATAAAAACTCCCCTTGCCCCCTCTGAAATGCACATTTTTGGTGAGTGTGTGAAGTGGATGTATGTACCTACCTACCATCAGAGTCACATGGAAAATGCTTTTTTCCTGGACTCAGAGGTAGAAGGGAACCTTGTGGGCAGTTCTGCACTAGTCAGGTCGGCCTTAGCCACACCCCTTGCAGAGGGAGATTAGCCCTGAAATGCACTGAGCCCTGGGACCAAAGTTTGATTTTCACATGATGAAAAGATAAGAACACAGGATGCTGAGCTTAGGATGAGAAAGAGGCAGCAAGGAAAAGGAAGCACAAGCAGTCCCAAGTCCTCTTTTGAGCACTGGCCATGGGAGGGGGCATATTCTAGGACTTGATCTCTTTCCCTCCCTGACACTGTTCCCTGAGACTTGAGCCCTAAACTTCTGGGCAGGCATTAAAGCTGTTTCACATTTCTCAAAGGTTCAAGGTCAGAGGTAGGAGTGAAGATGCCAGAGGAAGGAATCTTTCAGGACTCTGGACTTAATAAATAGCAGATGGAAACTGCATAAGGGTGGAGGGAGGCCTCATTTTGTACCTGCCATTAGGGGAGATGTACTAAACTAAAGTTTCTTGACACCAAAGCGGAGATCTCTGCCACCTGCAGAACCCACCTTGTGTGCAGTTTCTGCAAACTGCTGGGCGCTGTTCTTCAGTTCATCTGTCTTCTCCTCGGCTCGGCCTAACCGCTCCCCGCGCTCATTCAAGGCCTGGCTTGCTTTCTGTACGGCACTGGTCACGCTGTCGGCTGCTGAGTGGAGGATGCTGTTTCCTGAAGAAAGACAGTAAGAGCATCAGAAGCTGGCTTGGCTGACCTACAGTGACAGGGTCCTGTCTGGGGTCCAAGGGTGAGCCTCCTGTGAGAGCAAGGCAGGTAACAGAGCAAGGCCTCTGGGTCTAGGAAACAAGCCAACATTTCTTCTGATCGGAGCTGACCAACTCACTTGCAAGAAAAACACCTGTTGACTGCAGGACCCGGGCAAAGGCTGAAAGCTCCTCTCACATCCCCATCACCAACATGCCACTCATTTCCACTCTCCCGGCATTCTGTTTGGGGGGGCCCCAAGGGCTGGGTCTCCCTAGATTTAGGACTTGGCTTGCAAATGGAAATGAAAATCAGGGCAAGTTCAGAGAATTAACCAGGCACGTTTAATGAGATATATCTGGATCTTCTGTGCCTTTCCTCTTGACCAGGGGTTTTGGTGAATAACCCAGGACAATTAGGGGACAGAACTTTTCCACATATAATGTTCTGTATTCCCTCTAGTGCTTCCCATTCATTTTACCTCTCATGCCTAAATGTAGGGCTCTGAATCAATCTGTAGAAGCTCTGAATCAATCTCAAAGTCAGGAGTAGATGTGTCACTGCCCAACCTTAAATCCTGAGCTATGTCTTAGTTGGCTGGTTCTCCTTGCCTCTAATCTCTAGTATATGAAATATGCAGCTGCAGTGCTACACTTAGCCAGCAGGTGGAAAACAGTGAACCAGCCTGAGAAGAAACTTTCCAATTCATGAGTGATGATAATGAGGAAGTTGGAAGCCACCCTGTTTCATAGGGTCAGGCAACCCTGACATCCCACTTGCCAGGACTGGGAAACAATTCAAGTGAAAACTGGCCAATGCATAACCCACTGAGAACAAGCATCTTGAAAAATGACAACTGAAAGGAATTTATAGCTGTGTTTTGTTAGCATTGAGTGGGAGATATTTAATGGCATTTAATGTAATAGCTTTATGTCTTTGAATCAGTTTATTACATCATTTAACTTTGTACCTGGGATGGATATATGTAGCCACAGACAGCTTTTAATGGAAATGTAATTTCCTCTGGTCTCAGCTGCAAAGGCTACTAATTCCTCTTCTGTGGGAACAGCCTGCGGTTTGAGGAAAAGGATCTCAGGTGAAGATAGTGCCTGACTCAGAGGAAGCACTTCATGAATTGTTTACCATTTTTCTTCTTTTGGGGTTGATTTCAAGGGCTTCCACTATGCACTGAAGGAAGGAGAGTGGGCTTAATTTAGTATTACTCAGCTGCATCAAACACTACAATATACTTAGATAAACTGGCACAGATTAACACAGGGATGAGAGGAGATGAGGCTCTGGAGAAACCTGGCTGAATGCAAGAGTTGGAATGCAAGGTCTAGGTCTCCAGAACAGGTCTAGGAGGAGAAATCTTGGTCCCCTTTTGCATTTACATCATACTCATACTGTGGTAACAGCCCATCATCACTAACATTTCAATAGCATTTTGCAATCATGAATCTCCTTCACAAATATCCTCTCATTTGACTGCCACAAAAGTTCTACTGAGAAGGCTGAGACTAGTTGAGGTTAAGTGGCTCTCACAAGATCATGTCACCAGGGATGGGACATGGCCAGCAATGGAACCTGGTTTTCTAATACCTTTCCTTATCCTGCACCTTCCTCTCTGCAGATCTGGTGTTGGTCCCAGGAAGCAATCACTATGCCAGATTTGTAAGCAGACAAGCGTAGACAGGGTTTGACAGATTATTTCCCAAGGTAATGCTTGACTGTTTCTGCCCTTAAGGCAATCTCCTTAGTAAATGAAGAGTTATGGCCTATAATGTATTGCAAGTCAAGTGTTCTCAAGAAGAGGGCAATGGGATGGAGTTGGAAGATGGAGAAGGGATTGAAGGTGAAGAGGAGTGGGGGAGGGCACAAGAAAATCTCCTGTTTCTTCCTTCCACATACCCACAGCTTAGCCACCAGATACCAGGGGAAAGATGGAGCCAAGAGCCTGTAACTTTACATCTAGGAAAAGCTGCATGAAAGGAAAAGGATTTTAGAATTAGCTTTCATAAAATTAAGAGGGTATATAACCAGGACTTACCTTTTCCCATTGGAATTGAGCCTCATGATATTTTAAAATTCAGTCATACCTGTGTTTCTGAAATGATCCTGCTATGCATAAGCCACACTGCTTTCTCATCATGACTTCCATAAAGTTAATCTTGTACATGATGTTAGGTGACATTGCACTCTGTTTTATATGATATAATCTAACCAATAGTTATTATAACTAAAAGAGAACCAAGTGTTATAACTAAAACAGGAAATCAAATGCTCTATTCACTATTCGAAGATAACACTGCTGACCACCATCAATAGAAAATCCACCTATAGTTATTTTCAGGCATGAGGATGGATTTGAGTAAGTTTTGTTGCCTCAATTGAAAGGACCTCTCCTGGTTTCAATTCTATTCATATTTCAGGCCCAGTGAAGTCTTGTCACCTTTATCAAGCTTAAGACAATTCCATTCTTTTCTTCCCCTCAACTCTGGAAGAGCAATCTATACATATTCTTCTTGGGTGCTTAATCAAGTACAGTCATGAGCAACAATTCTACCTCATTTCTTCACCTCTAGGTGGAGTGACTTCTCAGCTGAATTACAAATTCCCCCAAGGACACCACTTTACTCTACTGACCATTCCCTAAATCTTGAATTTTTTCCTCTTGACTTGAGTTTCCTGCTTGCCTACTTTCTCTCTCTCTCTCTCTGGGACCTTTGGGCTAATGTTGTAGTTTCAGGGTTCCGTCCTTGGCCATCTTTTCTTACATACTCAACAAACTCTTCCTGGGGCAATTTCACTCAGCTCATGGCTTCAATGGCCAAACTTTTATCTTTAGCTAGATTGTGCTGCTGAGCCTCAGAGCCTTGTGTTTTCTTACTGGATAGCTGCAGGTTAAGTGATCAAAAGTCAGCTTGAAATCAATGTCTAAACCTGACTCTACAGTCTTTCCCTTCACACCTGCTTTTCCTTTGGGACTAACCTCACTACCTGCCCAGGTCCTCAATTCAGAAGTCTGGGAGTCCAGTCTAGATTCCTCCCTCATTTGTATCCCATACAACTAAAGGTCACCTCCTACACAGCTCTCTGCTTGCTACCATTCTCATGATCTCCATATTGACCCAGTTCCTCTCATCTTTAGAGTTGTAGTGACAGCCTTCTGTCTAGCTGTTCACACACCTTTTCTGGTCCATCTTCCACACTTTTATAGTAAAATTTTTAAAAGGCAAATCTGTTTCCGTGTCCCCTCTACTTCAAGATAAAACTGAGACGCAAGCTCTGCTTCCTTCTCTCAGCTCATCTCTTGGAACCCGATCCATTTTTCCTTCTATCTAGCATTTTCTAATTTTATGTTTTGTCTAATTTTTAAACAATGTGTCACATTAACTTTATTATATGCCTTTATTGTTACTGCTACCTCTGTCTAGAACTCTGCTTATCTTGGCCCTCCCACTTACTCCTAAATGCTTCAATATACTTCAGACCTCTTTCCTAGAAAACCTTGTCATGTCTAGCCCATCCTATTCCCTGCTGCCCCCAACATACACATTACCCATTTCAAATGGTGTATTAATTTTCCTACATGTAATTGTTGGATATCTAATGTGAGCTCCTTGAGGGCAGAAACTTGACAAAGTGTCTTTCTCACTTCTTACTCATCCATGGCACATGGGAGACGATAAATGTTTGTTGACATAGAGTCAGCAAGTATAAATCAACCCTCTTAGGATTTCTTTATGCCTTAGCAGAGAGTTGGATATATAACTAATGCTGTCACATGATCTAACTAGGTCCTGAAAGTCTAAACTTGCCAAATGTTTAAAAAGGTTTAGTCTGTGTCTAGTGAAGTTATCAATTTCCTTTAGAGATTATTCCAGGAATTTAATGAATTAAGTCAATAAGAAAATGCCAAAAAGGAAAATGTTTATACTATGGCAAAAGTAGAGGAAGTTTATAAAAAAATGTGTTACTAGCCTGAAAATAAACAACTGTGAAGTATAAATAACAGAAGTTAAGCCCTGGCTGATGGCACAGTGAATAAGATGCTGGCCTGTGAACTCAAAAACCACTGGTTTGATTCCCCAGCCAGGGCACATAACCAGGTTGCAAGCCAGTCTCCAGCCAGATCCGTAGCTGGAGGCAGGTGAAAGGCAACCATACACCAATGTCTGTCTCTCCCTCTCTCCCTCTCTGACTCTCTCTCTTCCCCTCTCTGAAAATAATAAATAAAATCTTAAAAAAAAAAAGTAACAAAAGTTAAACAGCTTAATAAATTCAATGCAAAATTGAAGGTTGTCTGAGCACTTGCTATTTCTAGGCATTTAATAACATCTGCTCTTTATAATTATGTTATGTCATCATATAACATATCATTTTTTTAAAATCCCATTTTTATAGATGGAAGCAGCAATGTAAAGAGAGAGGTTTAACAATATACCAGGAATTACACAATAAATGAATAGCAGAGCTAGGTTTTGAATGCAGGAAGTCCAGCTCCAGAGCCAGTTCTTTTACTCATTGTGTTAACTGGCTCTCCATGGGCAATCTCTTGTCCTGAGATTAATGACACAGTTTGCACTAACTGGGTGCCATAAGACTTAAGTGTGTAGTTCTTAATGCATTTCTTAAAATCATAATATAAAATACATCCTGTCATTATAAGTTAAAAAAATGCAGAAAATTTAGAATACATATTATAAAAAGGCAATAAAATCATTTAATATTCAATTTCTTAAGAGATAACCATAGTTTATATTTGTGGTATATTTTATTGTAGTAATTTTTCCATTTATGCTTTTCTAAAAGATGGTTGAAAGCATACTATATATACAGGGGGATCCTCCCAAAGCCTGAAATTAACTTTTGAAGGGCGGGCCCCTTGTAGCACAGGCTTCCCCCACTAGGTGAGTGTTCTAGGAACCCATCTGGATCAGTGTACCAGCTGGCGTGCTGTGAGAGGCTGCATTCGGCCTCAGTGAATGTTTTTGAGGACTCTTTCAATGCATTTGCCCATTTCATGATGGGTGGTGATTTATGAGCGCAAACCAAAAATGTCATGACTCCTGTTGCGCCCATCATCCCTATTCACTCGATCTTGCCCTAAGTGACTTGTTGTTGTTGCTGTTTCCCTAGATGAAAAAAGTCCTCAAAGGACAACAATTTGCAGATGGGAAAAGGGTGAAATAAAAAATGTCAGAAGCACTAAACAGCATCACAATCAACAAATTCAAAAACTCTTGAGCAGTGGAGAAAACATCTTGATAGTTGTATTATATTAAATGGAGAGTACTTTGAAGGTGACTGAAGTTTAAACATGTAAGAATAAATACACAATATTTTAATAACTAAATTCTATTTTTTGCCCCTTCCCTCATATACTTAGCTATATATCCTAATATGGGTACTTTCTCATGTCATGAAAAGTTGTTTCAAAATAGTGTTTATAATGGCTGCATTAAATTATTGTAATTTATTCAAAACTATTACACCTTTAGACATTTGGTGTATTTCCAAAATTCTTACTTTTTAAAATGAGGTTGCAGTTATCTTCTTTCACTTAAAAATACGTACATACACCCCAACAACCTTTCCCACATCGCTGATAATTCCTAAAAATAAAACTGCTGGTTTAAAGGACATACACACTTTTGAGTGTCCTGGAGCATTTTGGAAATTGCTTCCTTGACAGATTCATTCAATACGCAGAACTATTCCTTTGAGTACATACTATGTGCCAGGCACTGTTAGGTTGACACAAGTGGCAGAATGACTTTGAGGGAGTGATTTAACTTCTTTGATCTTTAATTTCTTCATTTGTAAAATTAGCATCATGCCATCTACCTTATGTGGCTGTTGTGGAAATTAAGATGGAAATGTACACAAAGCGCCTGTAGTGTTCAATGGACCTGTCCCTCCAATCTCCCTAAGAACACATCTGCTTTCTAAAAACTATAGAACAATGGCACAAAATCACTCAATTCCATTGCATGTTTCCCTCTCTTCCCTCCCATCTCAGGGCTAAGTGTCATGAAACTCCCAGAAGACATTTATTTTTCTTTTCTTTCTTTCTTTTTTTTTTTTTTTTAATAAAGATTTTATTTATTATTTCCAGAGAGAGAGGAAAGGAGAGAGGCAGAGAGGGAGAGAAACAGAAACATCAATGTATGGTTGCCTTTCACCTGCCTCCAGCTACAGACCTGGCTGGAGACCTGGCTTGCAACCTGGTTATGTGCCCTGGCTGGGGAATCGAACCCACAACCTTTGGGTTTGCAGGCCAGTGCCTTATCCACTGTGCCATCAGCCAGGGCAGTCCAGAAGACATTTCTAAGATATCTTTTATACCTGTTGTATGTAGCTCAGAGTGTTGCTTAGGCAGGAAGCTGAAGACATACTCATTAAATCAGTGAGTATGATTTGTATATAGGATGCCTGGCTCAAAAGTTGGGGCCCATCATAAAGTGTTGTTAAATCTAGAAATAAAATAGTCTCCCAGGGCAGAAAGAACAGCAATTCTCTCTAAATAGAAAGAAGCCTGCCTATTAATACTCAAATTTATTCATGCAATTTGAAAAGAGGCTATCAACCATGACATATAATGACAAATAAAGCCAACTGCCTTTTGAATTACAGTCTCTGAACAGTACAGCAGAGACCATTCTTACTTCATTGATGTTGCATGGACATCAGTTCCACTCACTATGTGCTTTTAAAAAGTACATATGCTGACATCTTTTCTGTGAAGTGATTCAGAAGGCCAAGAGCAACTTGAGGTAGAGCTTTTAACATTGTATCAGTTATTGTTTAAAATCACATTAAAATATTTAAGTGCACAGAAAAATGAGTGAAAAAGTGTAAAATATATTGACAAGTAGCAATAGAACAGAAAAAAAGAGGAGGAAAGATTTTAAAAAGTACACAAAATACTCCAATAGCTCATTATTGGAAATTATTGACATAATTTCTTTTGATTGTCCTGGACTTCAGATTGTATCTTGGCAATCAAAATTACTACTTGTATGGCTAATAAAGAGGCAAATTAAACTGAATTTCAGCAGCTATGTTCTGTGTCACGTACATATATAGATATTTGAAATTAAAATACTCATCCTGTTTGAGATGGTGGAAAAAATCATATAAAAATAAATGATCAATAAACATATACCAGTGTGTTTATTTACCAGTGCTGAGTAAGCATGCTCATGTCAGAGCACTTTTTAAAAATGAAATCTTTGGATAATTTCTATTTCATAATCAATTAACCACTTAGGAATACCTGTTCAACACATTCCATCTTTCTAAACTAACTTAGAGGAAAACCTATTATGTAAAAAATATGTATATGTGTGTGTCAATAAATACATAAATTGTATTTGGGTTCTAATACAATAAACTATCAAAAATTGGCAGGGAGATCTATTATATTAAATCTGTTACTAGGTCAGAAACATTAGTAACTAACATACATCCAAAGCGTTCAATAATAAACTCTTTTTGAGTAGATTAAATAATCCCTATTCTATTCTCATCTATGCATTATTTTTCTTAATAACACCATTTTGTAGTTAGACATAGGTACATTTAAGTGTGGGCTCAAATTAGTGATATTTAAGTTAATTTTACTGGATGTAAATCTGTGGGGTTCAACCAAGATTTTCCACTCCATTTTCTACTTCCAATTTTCATCTTGCTCAGTGTCTCTACTACTAGAGGATATATTTACAAAAGAAGTCTCACAGAAACTTGATTCCTGATGGTGGGATCCCTTCTTAGTCCTAAAGCCACTCTGAACCATTTATACACTATTTTGTTCCTGAGATGAGCCCCCACCTCCAAGCCTTTGGTGGTAATTCAGTTGCCACCAAGTTATGGTGCTTCCATAACTTCCATGGGGAGTTATGATGCTTCCAAGGAGTTTCTGTGACTTGCACAAACATTTTAAAAATGAATAATAACTGAAATAATGATGATAATATTAACTTTTACTTCTACAGAGGGATTAAATGCAAAGGTCTATCCAGTGAAACACAATGGCTCTTAATTCACAAACTCTAGTAATGACCTGTGAACATGAGTAAATGTCTAAGCTCATTCACCATTACACTGACTAGTCAATTCTAATCACACTGCTGCACTTCAATGCTGGACAACCTCTAGGATCCCCTTGTAAGATGGAGATTCTTTCAAAATGTACAATTTCATTTGTGCTTTTGTGGTACCCACCAATCAGTGAACTCTGTTACATCCAGGTCATGTTATAATAAGCCTTTCTAGAAAGAAGAGTTAGTTGTTACCCCATTTTGGGCACAAATGCTGTATGATCAGCCAGTCACTCATAGAAGCAGCTACTATTCACTGACTGAAAATGCTGTCAGATTCCTCAAAGGAATATATTCTTACCCAGGGAGCTGAAGTAGCTTATCCAAGATTGCCCAGATCTTAACCCTAAGGCACTTTATTATTATTTTAAACATAAATATTGTATATATTAAAGGTTTACAACATGATGATTTGATATACATATACTGCCTAGTAAAAAGATTACTACAATCAAACTAATGAACATATCCATCTCCACTGGGTTTCCCCTACCCCCACTTTTTTTGTGGTGAGAATACCTGAAATCTACTTGAGCAAATGTCTGTTTTCCATACAGTATTATTAACTATAGTCTCATGTTGTGCATTAGATCTCTACACTTATTCATCCTATACAACTTCAACTGTGTACCCTTGGACCAACATCTGTTTATTTCCTCATATCCCTGCCCATGGGAGTCTCACAGAAAGCAAAAACTACATGATCTAACTTGTATATAGAGTTTAGAGTCAAATACATAGAAGCTTAGAGTTGACCCCAAAGTTCTTAACAACTATATATATATCAGCATTTCCCAAAGTGATTATGTGGCTAGAAAAAGTCTTCATAAAAAACCCCACTTCTACTGCAAAATGGCTTTATGAAATACCAATTTACTTAGCTCTTTTATTGTAGAACTTTGGAAAACCTTTAGTATGCTAATGTAAGTTTTCAGTCAAAATGAGATGGGGTAGAAGCAAGAGAAATCTGCTAGCAGAATTTCTCAAACAAATTTATTTAGAAGGTCTTTGTGCATGGAATCTACTTAGGAAAATGTTACAATAAGCAATACTGACTTCCAAGTTAAAGAAAAATAAGTAAATCCAGGCTGTCCTCATAAACTTAGCAATGGATGGACAAGTCATATAATTACATTAAAAAAGGCTTGTGCCCTGGCTGGTAGCACAGTGGATAAGGTTCTGGACTGTGAACCCAAAGGTCGCAGGTTCGATTCCCTAGCCAGGACACATAACAAGGTTGCAAACCAGGTCTCCAGTTAGGTCTGTGGCTGGAAGCAGGTGAAAAGCAACCATACACTGATGTCTCTCTCCCTTTCTGCCTCTCTCCCTTCCCCTCTTTCTGAAAATAATGAAATAAAATCTTAAAAAAAAAAAAAAAAGCTTGCTTTGGCCCTGGCTGGTGGCACAGTGGATAAGGCACTGGCCTGTGAACCCAAAGGTCACTGGTTTGGTTCCCAGCCAGGGCACATAACCAGGTTGCAAGCCAGGTCTCCAGCCAGGTCCGTAGCTGGAGGCAGGTGAAAGGTAACCAGACATTGATGTCTCTCTCCCTCTCTGCCTCTCTCCCTTCCCCTCTCTCTGAAAATAATAAACAAAATCTTTATAAAAAAGGCTTGCTTTATAGAAGCACTGGAACAGATATAGCATGTTGAATGGCAGTTCCAGATTTATCTTTTGTACCAAGTTGGTGGCTAATTTCAGGAACTATAAAGCTTGTTTGTTGCTTGCAGCTGGATGACAATGGAAAATGGACCCAGAGCTCGGGAGTATTTCGTAAATCAAAAGCCTGTTTGAAAGAGACTTTGGAGCCATCTATTGCTGGAATTACTAAAGGAAAAGAAGAATGGAGCATTTTACATTCTGGTGGCGATGTTAAGGTAATTGAGCCTGTTTTTAAGTCACTGGTATATCCCACGGCTATGGACACAGGAGAAAGCCCAATGTTCCTTTCCTGTGCTATAAAAGCCTATGAGCTGTCTGTCTCCCTGGTGTTGAGTCGCATTAGTTCTTTATATATTTTGGAGATCAGACTGGAGAGTATTATGCTTAGTGAAATAAGCCAGTCAGTGAAGGACAAATATCATATGATCTCACCCATTACAAGACAATAATGAACAAAACTAACAAGAAGCAAAACAGAACCAAATATATGAATACAAGGAATAGGCCTTCAGTGGTCAGGGGGGAAGGGGTTGGGAGGAGGGGGGAGGCAGAGGCAAGAAAGGGGAGCAGCTTAGACAAGAACCTAGTATAAAGGAACCATGGACATGGACAACAGGTGGGATTGACTTTGGGGGGAATGGGTGGGTGGGGAGGGGGACAGAGGGGAGCAAAAAGGGGATGGATGTAATAAAACAACAATAAAATTTAAAAAAAAAAAAAGCCTATGAGTTCACACTCTTCTCAAATTTACGGTCCCAATATTTCCAGTGGCAAGGGTCAAACATTTAGGATTCTATTCATGTCTTTGAAACATTTGAACTTAGATATTTGGAGAAATTCTGCAGTCCTTGAATATTCATTTAAACTTGGTCATATGAACATGCTCTTAAAGAGTTATGGAGCATCAGCAGAATGAATTCAAGGAAAATTCTTTTTCCTCTGTTTTGTTCAGAGAACACAGGCTCTCAGGAGAGTGGCTGAAATGCAACTTGAGAAAGTGAACCCTTGTTCTGAGGTTAAAAACCTTATGTGCCTCTAATTTTGGTAAAATGGATTTTGTTCCCTTTCTTTGGATGTATAGCCACAAACCACCTATGATCTGTGCAGCTCTTTGCTTTCATTAGGGTTGGAAACTAGTGAGTGACTTTTACTTTAATAACTGCAATTTCAAGTCCTGATATGTACAATTTGAACACCCTCTACAATGCTACTGGGCAAAACTAATTCTACTCAAGATGTGGAGCCTGTTATTTACTAGCTGTGTAGCCTTGAATGAATAACTTACCCCTCTGTGCTTCAGTCTATTTTCTCACCTGTTACCGACCTTTAAGGTTGTTGTGGGGAATAAATGAGGTCATGTATATGTGGGGTCCTTAGAACAGTGTCTGACACATAGTAGTCACTCAACATTAGCCATTACTAAAGAGATAAGCTTTAGTTTTCTGGCACTAAAGGGTCGTTCTGTTAAGATTTCCATTTTAGTTCCTTTTTCTTTCCCTACTCTCATTCACCACAACATTCTTGAAGGAAGAGTCTGCTCTTATTGAGACCTCTCATACTTCCCAACCACTTTGAACTTTCAGCAAAGTGGTTTCCATGCCACTCCACTAACCTCTCAACCTCACCAATAACCTCACAAGACCATTACCTATTTTAAGTTTTGGCCACTGGACCACACATGGACTGACCACTTCTTTAAAAAAAAGTGCTCTTTCCCTGGGCTTCTATAACACACTGTTTCTTGATTCCTACCATCACTTTGATCATTCTAGATCAGTTTCATTCTTTTCTTGGTCAGGGATAAAAGATCAGAAAGGTCTAGGTTTGGGTCTGTCTCTGCAAAATACTAGCTATGTGACCTGAGGTAAATTATTTAATCTCTAGGGGCCTTTGTTTTCTCATTGGCACAATGGTAATAAAAACAGAACCTATTTTTCATTAACTTTATTGTGACAATTACACTGACTATATTTGTCTGCTTCTCAAATTTTACCTTAATATTAATCCACTGTTTCCCTCCCACCCTTCACCTGTCCTCTTCTTCCTGTGTTAATGGCAACTGTCCACCCAATGTCCTATGTTCAATTCACCTTTAACTGTAACCTCTGTCATACTGCACAGCCAGGTGTTCATGATGCACAGGGCATTTATCTCAGCAAGGGCTCTTTCATCAGCCTTCAACTCTATTTCTAGCCTCTGCCAGGTCTTACTGGACCACCACAGCAGCCTTCTGGATTTTCTGCCACTGATCTCAGTTCTCTAAAGCATCATCTTCCCTTCCTTGTCCCAACCCCTTGGCTCACCAGTTAGACAGCAAAACGAACCAAAGAAGATCCTTCTTGATCTAGTTGCCACATTATCCACCTGCCACCACCCCCACCCAGGCTCCAATCTCTATCTCCTACCTCACTGTTTCTTGACAAATTTTAGAAAATTGTTCTAATTTTATCAGTTTCTTACTCTAGGTAGAGTATAGCAAATAATAAGTAAAAAGCTTGATAAGGAACACTGTCCAGCTCTGTCCCTAAGGGTGTCCAAACATTAGCAATAGCACTTATTTTATTTTTTTGCCACATTAGTGCTCAAATGCAAGCCTAGCACTTAGGTTTTGGTGTCTCACACTGTTTCCTGCTATAAGAAAGCAAAATTCTTTGGAAAGTAGTGGTTTCTATGTCTCAGGGCAAGAAAAACTCAGGTCTGAAATTGTTTCAAAAATACTAGGAATAGTGTTAAAAGCAAAATGAATCCAGTTTAAAGCAGACCTTGCTGGACAAATTGTGATATTTAGGACATCAAGAGTAATAAAATGTTATAACAATAATAATTATAATTATAAGATACAGAATTACACAATTATAATACTTTTATATAACTTTGTGGAAGCTATAACTTGCTAATGATGACTTAAGTACAAAAATGAGGTTGAAATACAAAACAAAATGGATTATAATGGCTTTACTTTGTTTTACTGTTTTATTATTTTGATTTTCTTTAAAATTATTTATTTATTTATTTATTTAGAGAGCGGGTAAGGGAGGGAGAGAAATATCAATGTGTAGTTGCCTCTTGCACACCCCCTTCTGGGGACTTGGTCTGAAACCCAGGCATGTGCCCTGACTGGGAATCGAACTGGTGACCCGTTGGTTCGAAGGCTGAACTTAATCCACTGAGCCACACAAGCAAGGGCTATTATAGTGATTTTAAAAAGTAAAGAATATTTTATTGGTTTTAAGAAGTAAAGAGTATTAAAATATTTGAGTATTTTCTTTCTTCTAAGTATTTACTTATATATAAAAGTGTGATCTGTTTATATCTGTATGAGAAGTGATGGGTAAGAGTCCTTCTGGCAAGGACTGAGAAGAAAGAGTGGCAGTGACACATTCCAAAGAAAGAAGGGCTTTATCTTTCTTAGAAATTGGCTATCTGTTCAGACTAGATCACGTCTGCTAGGGAAGAAACTTCTTGATAATGTAACAAATTATATTATTAAGGGATCTGTATTTTTCCAACAATGCTAGCACAGCAGATCTGGGTATAATAGTAACATGGTGAAGGATTATGTAATGCTGGCCAAGCAAAGCAAATGGTACACTGTTCTGGGAGAAAACCCATGAATTTGAAAATACTGGACTCAAGTAAACATCATGGGTATAAATAGTGTTACTTATGAGAAGCATAAAGTTCAATTATGAAAAAGGAAATATCCAAGTTTGAGTCACTATGCGAGAAGAAACCAGACCAAACAGTTAAGAAGCTATTGCAGTAGTTCAAATACAAGATAATGGTACCAGAATGTCAGTGGAGATGACAGAAGTGGAAATATTTAACATACTGATAGGCTGAATGTGGGAGATGAGGGAGAAAGATGAAGAGCAAGTGAATCCCAACTTTCTGATATGAGCAAAAGGGTATATAGAGGTGCAATTTACAAGAGAGAAACTGCTGTCAGAAAAACAAATTTCCTTGAAGGGTAAGCAGATATAAGAATCCAGTACTTCATTTTGGATAATGCAATGCTGAAGTTGCCAGTGAGACATCCAAGTGAAGTCAGTAAGGCAAATATAGATATTCCTGTATGAAGTTTCCCTAGTGAGCGATACTAAAGAGAGAAGGGAGGGGTTAGCAAACCCTTTTTTAAAGAATTAAAAAATTTAGAGGGTGGTTAAGGTAAAGGTGCCTGCCAAGAATGCTAAGAGTAAACAGCCTAAGAGGCAGTAGAGAAACCAAGATGGATTTGGCTCAGTGAAAGTCAGGACAATCAGACAAAGAGGTGGTTATAAGAGTGCTGAGGCAATTCAATGCGGGGGTGAGGTGGGGTGGATAAGGATAGTCTTTTCAATAAATGGTGCAGGGACAACTGGAAATTCCATGCAAAAGATTGAAGTTGGACCCTACCTCACACTATATACAAATTAAAAAAATGTTTTTTTCTTAAAGATTTTTTTATTCATTATTTGTAGAGAGAAGGACAGGGATGGAGGGAGGGAGAAAGGAAGAGAAGCGTCAATGTATTGTTACCTTTCACCTGCCTCCGGCTAAGGACCTGACTGGAGACCTGGCTTGCAACATGGTTATGTGCCCTGACTGGGAATAGAACCAGCGACCATTGGGTTTGCAGGCTGGCACCAATCCACTGAGCCACCAGCACACTATATACAAATTTAACTCAAAATGGATCAAAGACCTAAACAAAAGCTAAAATTTAAAACTCTTAGAGAAAACACAGGCATAGATGTTCATGACCTTAAATGAGGCAAAGGTTTCTTAGAGATCATACTAAAAACATAAGCCACAAAAGAAAATAGGATAATTCTAAGCTCAGCAAAATTAAAAAGGAGGCTGTACTCCTTCTCCATCTTCCTTTATTCATGCCTTTATTACTATATTTAACACACTATATTATAATTACTTGTCTAAGTACTTATGTAGTCAATCAGAGTGTGAGTTTCTTAAATTTCCTTGACTGTCACCTTTCCATTTGTATTCTTGGTACCTGAGAGTATCAGATCCATACATCAACTTGCACCATGTGGCTGACACTACTGCATGAAAATAAACACAATTTTAAAGTACAAATAGGAAATAATAATATAAGGGGTGGACAATATAAAGAAAGGTCATCAAGAATAAAGCTAAGACTAAATTATTAACATAAGATGGGAAATTAAATGGTCTTGGAATAGGACAACAAGAGGTTAAATAGTTTGAGGCTCTGTGATTCAAGAACAAGGTGTGAGGTTAAATATCCTTTACAATAAACAAACATAAACTGACTTTCTCTTTAACAAAATACACACGCCATATTTCGTATGCGTCCAGCCCCAATTGGTTCTTAGAAATGTTTTACTTCAAACTAATTTAAGTTATACATCAAACTTATTGTCATTAAGTAATTAGGCTCTTAGGAATTTAGCATGACTTCCTTTTGTAAATACCCTGTTGCTTTACACTGGAAAACAATTCAGGGATCATCTTGTTCCCAGGAGAGAAAAGTGGTCAGAGTGGCAATGGAAGGATTTGCTCAAGGTCACATCCCAGGTAATAGCACAGCTGGCCCTAGAAGCCATGTTTGCAAACCTAGAGCTCAATGAAGCTTTCTACTCACCCATGGTCTTCCAGATTTAAGCAAAATTACATATGGCTCTGGCTGGTGTGCCTCAGTGGATTGAGTGTCAGTGTGTAAACAAAAGGGTAGCTGGTTTGATTCCCAGTCAGGGCACATGCTTGGGTTACCAGCCAGATCTCCAGTTGGGGGTGTGCAAGAGGCAACTACACATTGGTGTTTCTCTCCCTCTCTTCCTTCCTTCCTTTCCCTCTCTCTAAAAATAAATAAATAAAATCTTTAAAAAAGAAAAATTAAAAACACATATGGCAGCTAAGTAGGGAAGCTGAGAATCTGGCAATTGATTTCCTTAAAACAATTCATGCTTGTGTCCCTTTGGAAAGTGGTACCCTTACCTTTTGGAGAACTTACCCTAAGTGAGCATGTGCACATACACTAGTTTGATTATGATACCATGATCATAAAATCCAAGGGAAAAATCACACACTTCAAGGAAAAATGTACACACACCACCAGGGATATCTCACACGATCAATTTACATGTCCAAGGCATTGCAGGACTGTGATGAATACATTCAATTACTCAATGCTTTTCTGTCTGACAGTTCAGTCCTTAAAACAGCAATGTGACTAGCATCAAACAATGCACAGGGAACCTCTTATCTTGAGCAGGAGAAATGAGACAGATGAGCTTCCACAAAGATAATACTTTAAATTTAAGGTGAAATATGCTGAGTATAACGAAAACTTTCTATTAGAGTCACCAAGGTCACCTTACCAGTGGAGTAGGTCATTGCTGTTGTAGATAAATTCTATTATTTAGAAGATAATACGGAGAATCAAGTCAGTTTTCAGCTTTGACCTAGTTCCTTTTATGATACTGGCATCTGAAAATTTCAAAGTTGGGTCAACTATCCTTCAGACACTGTCATCAAGGGTAACAGAATTCAGTACACAGTTGTTAAACTACAGCTTCCTTTTTTGACTCTGTCCAATGCTGGCACCCATACGAACTGGAGAGTCATTGAATTTGTCATTTTAATGTGGTGAATGCAAAACTGAGCATTTTATCTCACAGAGTAAAAATATGCTGATAAATGTAGTGATGATTTTTACCACCTCTCTTACATGACATGAAATGCCAATGGGGTTCATGACTATTCATTAGTCATTTGATGGTCTTAATGTATTTTGTTTGATTACTAATGAATTCCTGTTACACATTTTATTTCCTAAGAAGGATGTTCTGAAAACTGCCAATTGGTCATTAAAATCCACTACAATTATCATCAGTCAAATAAAATTACTATCAATTACACAGAAAAATTAATCCACACTGCATCATTTTAAACACAAACACTATCAATTCAAATTGAAGAAAGACTGCTCAATCAACTGAAGATCTCTATTGCCAGAGTTACAAATGCAACCCATTTCTTTTTGTACTATTATTATTAGGGATTATGACTTGCTGAGTTCCTGCTATGTGCCAGAAACCGTGCTAAGTGCTTTGTAACAGTTATCCTGTAAACCTGAATGGCTACCCTTTAAGACAGTATTATTTGCCTCTTAAAATTGATGAAACCCAGAAACTTGCCTAAGATTATACTGCTAGTTCAGTGACAGGATCTTGATTTGAATCCAAGTCTTGTTTGTATCGTGAGAGTTTCCTAAATTTTATAAGGGTAACCCTTGTGAGGTGAAATCTTAAAGTACCAGGAGTGGATTTTCATTTGTGCCACCCTCATGCTGTTAACGCTTATGCCTGGGCTATGAGAATAGCATTCACATGCTATTTTCCTCTACTTGATGCCTCTACTTGTTTTCCTCTACTTCCCTTTCCAATAGCTTGTTTACTAAACCACATCTTCCTCTAGGACTCCAGCTCTCATTCTGTGAGGCTGACTGAGAGATTCTATTTATCCTTCCCACAGCACCCTTTGCTTTATACTCTGATGAAACATTTATTATAATGCACCCAAACTGTGAGCTTACTTATATGTACACCTCATTAAACTAGGAGCTTTGATCACAGGTGTAGCCTTTTTATGTTTCAGCATATCCAGGCATGATGTTTATCATTTAGTGGCTGCTCAACAATGCTCATTGAATGAATAGTGAATTGATAAAAAGTGAAAGATGTTTTGGTTTTATAAAGACGTGATGAGGTTGCTATTTATGCCTGAATCCTTATTTGCATTGGCATTCATCTTGCATTATGCTACTCTAATTGGCATATAGAAAGGATCAACTTCTGGACATACTGAAATAAAATTCCAATTACACAGCATTTTTCTAAGTTGTTGCAGATTTTATATTAAATCAGATATATAATCATGTACAAAATACAAATTCAGGACATTTGATTAATATGGAAAAAGTTACTTTCAATAAGAAAGTTCTGGTAGGAAAAAAATAACACACAGCCCTGGCTGGTAGCACAGTGGATAAGGCGCTGGCCTGTGAACCCAAAGGTCGCAGGTTCGATTCCCAGCCAGGGCAACATAACTAGGTTGCAAGCCAGGTCTCCAGTCAGGTCTGTGGCTGGAGGCAGGTGAAAAGCAACCATACATTGATGTCTCTCCCTCTCTGCCTCTCTCCCTTCCCCTCTTTCTAAAAAAATAATAAAATAAAATCTAATAAAAAAAAAAAAAAAAAAAAAAAAAACCAAACACACATAATGTGAGTGAAAACCCAAACAGATTTTGCTTCTTTCTGTGTTTATTCTATTTAGAATATAAAGGTAGATGTTTTTCACACCTTATCTGTTTAAATACCACATTTTAAAAAAGATTAAGCACTGAAAACCTAATTTACAAGAATAGCCTTGTAGTATTTCCATCATTAGCCAACCTATGGATTAAAATGTTAACAGAATCAAGGTTAAAAGATAAATATTTTCATTAATTTAAAAATATTTTGTATTTCACACATTAGGTTTCCCAAGTGTTATTATAAGCCATTTACTGTCCCCATTGTGGGAAGGATCCTTATATATTGAGGAATGAATAATCCTCATACTTTTCAGGTGTGTGACTTTTACATAATACATGAGTAATACAGATGCTAATGCTTCTTGGAATTTATAAGGCAGAGAGAGCACATAGTGCTGAAGAAATAATGATCTAGTTGGGGAAGGACTAATGAGAGAAAATAAGGTGACCAGTGATAAAACTAACACAAATATTCCAGGAAAACATGACAAGGGCCTGAGCTATAATAGTAAAGAAGGGAATAAAAAGGCAATTTTAAAAGGCATTGGGGGGACACTCAGGAGGGTAAGGAAGAAGTGCTTGTTAAAGTGACTGGTTTGCAGACAATATATCATGGATTTTTAAAGGGGAAAAGTAGAATCTCTGGGTCGATCATTTACTATAAGATCAAATTCAAGTTACCTGACTTGGAATGACAAATTTAAAAAAGTACTTCTCAAGATTTTTCCTCCACAATACACATCAAGGGTTTGGCAGAAAGGAATGGTATGTGTTCACAAAGCTGTGCTTTAGTTTCTTCTTCCTGGATACATAGGAAGTATCTATTTTTCAACCTTCCTTGAAGTTGGGTTGTTAATATGGCCAGAGAGGCTGTAAGCAGAAGCAATGCATATTGTTTCTGGGCTGAGGTGATGAGAAGCCCTCCGGCAGGCACTTGGTTGGGACAGTGGATCACCACCTGTCACCACTTAGACTTTGTGCTAGAGAGGCACTGGGCTCGCAGACACGTTTGAATGAGATGTCCTTATTTTTGACACCACAGAGATTGCCAGGTATGCTTGTTATGGCAGCATAACTGTTTTGACTAACAAAAGGGGTGATATCTACATTTTCAAAACATTCTGAGGACAGGACTCAGTTTTAGAACTCCCAGATACTGTTTTAACTAAAACATATCAAATCAGTGGTATTGTTTTTGTGTATGAGGGAGGAGGGAAATTCATAAATGTATTTTATAAGCATGTAATGAATGAAATTAGCCACTTACAGATTTTAACAATATTACTTTTAGAGGAAAGAATATATAGATGATCTTTCTTAGTCAGGTCAGGCCACCACAGCAAAAACAATCATATATTAGGTGGCTTCAACAATAGAAATTTGTTTCTCATAGTTCTAGGGGTAGGCAAGTCAGACATCAAAGTGCCAGCATAGTTTGGCTCTTGTGAGAATTCTCCCCTTGGGTTGCAGATGGCCTTTCTCTGGCTATGTCCTCATATGGCCGATAGCAGAGGGAGGAAGCAAGGTCTCTCCAGTCTCCTCCTCTTCTTTTTTTTAATACTTGAATTTTACTTTATATTGTATTTTTTCCATTACCATTTATGCCCCTTATAGCCCTCCCCCTGCAATCACCACACTGTTGTCCATGAGTCCTTTTTCCTTTTTGCTCACCTCTTCACCCCCTAACCCGTGCCCCCACCTCAGCTGTCAACCTGCTCTCTAATTCCATCATGACAGCTCCACTCTTCTGACCTAATCACTCCTAATGGCCCTATCTTCTAATTCTATCTCATTGCAGGTTAGGATTTCAAAAAATGCATTATGAGGGGGACACATACATGCAGTCCATGAACATTATCTAATTAAAGAAAACTATCGATTTTATTTAAAAAACTTTTTGCCTCATTGCCATACTATAAGAACAAAGAAATAAATGCTATTGAAAAGTATGTATTAACAAATTGAATTTTATGGTTTGAAATATAAAAACAGACTTTATATACTGATATAAATATGGTCCTTAAATATCCCATTTTCTGCTTTGGATTTGTGACCTAAGCTACTCTTTCTTTTTCTTAATCCTCATCCAAGGACATTTTCATTGCCTTCAGAAAGAGAGAAAGGAAGAGGGAGAGGAAGAGAGAAACACTGATGTGAGAGAGAAACATCATATGGTTGCCTTTGTATGCACCCTGACAGGGGACTGAACCCACAACCCTTCTGTTTCTGGGATGATGCTCCCACCAACTGAGCCCCAATGGTCAGGGCCAAAGCTACTCTTAAAAAAAAAAAAAGATTTTATTTATTGATTTTAGAGAGAAGGCAAGGGAGGGAGAAAAAGGGGGAAAGAGAAACATCAATGTGCAAGAGAAACATCAATCAGTTGCCTCTTGCATGGCCTCAATTGGAGACCTGGTCCACAACCTAGGAATGTGCCCTGACAGTGAATGAACTGGTGACCTTTCAGGTGGTAGGCTGGCACTCAATCCACTGAGCCACACCAGCCAGGGCATAAAGCTACTCTTGATAACAACAATTACAGTGTCAGTCCTTCTTGTGCAGTGTGGATGCAAATATCCACTTACCATTTGCTTTCTCATTAAAAATGTATCCATGGGTAAACTAAAAGAAAAAATGGCAGTAAGGTAAAAAAATGTCGTACTGTATGGTGCAACTGTATATTTCAGTCATAATGACTATTAACTGGGGCGGCGGCTAGAAACAGTAGCAGAGAGATTGGGGTACTAGTTATCACTGTACTCTTTTCACTGACATTCAAGCAAGCCATCAGAAATACTTTTGCTCACTTTTAAATGAACACCTTTGAAGGTAAGAAATCATACTTAAACTTCAGCACTTTAATGTTTTGAAAGTAATTTATTGATTACACTTTTTGTATATTTTAATGATTACTACAGATATCCCAACTTTCCCTTTGCTCCCCTTTGCCCAATACCCCCCTTCCTTCCA
The DNA here is from genome assembly GCA_004026585.1 of Noctilio leporinus. NCBI lineage: Eukaryota > Metazoa > Chordata > Mammalia > Chiroptera > Noctilionidae > Noctilio > Noctilio leporinus. Next base: position 36,829 of record PVIW01002762.1, on the reverse strand, counting down.
TCAATTCCATTCCCCTTAGTTCATATCTATGGGTCGTGCATGTAAGTTCTTTGGCTTTACCCTCTCCTGTACTATTTTTAACATCCCTGTCTATTTTGTACCTACCAATTATGCTGCTTAATCTCTGAACTTTCCCCTTTCTCTCCCTTCTCCCTCCCAGCTGATACCTGTCCAAATGCTCCCCATATCTATGATTTTGTTCCTGTTCTGGTTGTTTTTGTTTCTGTTTTTTAGGTTCTATTATTGATAGTTATGTTTATTGTAATTTTAAAAAGATTTTTAAAATTATTGAGAGAGAGAGAGAGAGAGAGAGAGAGAGAGAGAGATCAATGTGTGGTCACCTTTCACCTGCTTCCAGCTGAGAACCTAGCTGGAGACCTGGCTTGCAACCTAGCTATGTGCCCTGGCTGGGGAATTGAACCAGCAACCTTTGAGTTCACAGACCAGTGCCTTATCCACTGTGCTACCAGCCAGGGCCTATTGTAATTTCAATGTTCATAGTTTTGATCTTCTTTTTCTTAAGTCCCTTTAACATTTCATATAATAAGGTCTTAGTGATGATGAACTCCTTTAGCTTTACCTTGCCTGGGAAGCACTTTATCTAGCCTTCCATTCTAAACGATAGCTTTGCTGGATAGAGTAATCTTGGTTGTAGGTTCTTGCTTTTCATCACTTTGAATACTTCTTGTCAGGCCCTTCTGCTTGTAAAGTTTCTTTTGAGAAATCAGCTGACAGTCTTATAGGAACCCTTTTGTAGGTAACTCTCTTCTTTTCTCTTGGTGATTTTAAGATTCCCTCTTTAACTTTTGGCATTTTAATTATGATGTGTCTTGGTGTATTCCTCTTTAGATCTAGCTTGTTTGAGACGCTGTGCTTCCTGGACTTGTGGGTCTATTTCCTTCACCAAATTTGGGAAGTTTTTTTTTCCATTATTTTTTCACGTAAGTTTTCCATTTCTTGCTCTTCCTCTTCTTTTTCTGGCACCCCTATGATTCAGATGTTGGTATGTTAAAGTTGTCCCTGAGTTTCCTAAGTCACTCCTCATTCCCCCCCCCCAAATCCTTGTTTCCTCTTATACTAGTTGACTGTTTATTTCTTCCTTATGTTCTAATTCATTGATTTGAAACATGGTTTCCTTCCCTTCACCACTGGTTTTATGTCAGTTTTCCTTTGCTTCACTTAGCATAACCTTGATTTCTTCCCTTGTGTGTTTGTTGTACTTAATCTTCTGTCAGGCCCGTGAGCATTGTTATCACCAGTGTTTTGAACTCTGCATCTGGTAGGTTTGCTATCTCCCCATCGCTTAGTTCTCCCACTAGAACTTTGATCTGCTCCCTCTTATGGGGCATACTTCTCTGTCTCAACTTGACAGCTTTCTCTGTTTGCCTCTGTGTCTTAGAGCTGTCATACCTCTTATATTGTAAGGGATGGAGCCTTAGGTATTTGTCAATGCTGGGTGACCCATTTCACCACGTTGTGGCCCTATATGTTGGGGAGGGATCTAAGAGGGAACAATGCCACTTGCTCAGCACTGGCCCCTTTTCCAGGCACTTCTCCCACTTGCTGTATGGAACTAGCTCTTCTCCAGCTATTTCTTGGTGATGATTTCCAGAGTGGGTGTGTTTGTGGGTGTTCTAGGACTGTGGGGACCCTCTAAACAAAAGGCCTCTGCTGAGAGGCTGGCAGTTTCTTCCATTGCCCAACCCCCACTGGTTTTCACAGTCAAAAGCAATGTGGCCTTATTTACCCTGGCATTGAAACTGTGGGCTGAGCGGTCTGGTTTGGGGCTGGGATTGCTCCCCAGATGTCCCTTCCTATTTTTAAAATGTATGACTGTATTTTCCAACCCTGGCCACAGCTACTTCCCTGCCACTGCCACACCGCATCCTCTTGGCCCTGGCTCTGCCCTTCCTACCTGTATAGATCTGTATTTCTTTTTTATTTCTTTATTTGTTGGACTTCTGTGAAGTTTGATTATTTTGAACTTTTTAAAAATTTTGTTCTTTAGTTTTGAGGTAGTTATAATGCCTTCTTAGTTGGGAGAGGAGACACATTGTGTCTACCTATGCCTCCATCTTGACCAGAATTCTCTAATGGTTTTCAATAAGACTACTGGCAACATACAAACTGGTGCTGCTCTATTCAGTACAGAAAGGGACTTTGTATGTATAAAATATTTATTTTTCAATCAAGACCTGGTCAACACCTATGGATAAATGATATTTGAAAATTCACAACTCAGAAAATTATTTCTAAAATGAGTTATTGCATATTGTAACTGTACTAATAAACCTCTGTTCTCTAAATGTAAAAAAAAAAAGAAAAAAAAAAAAGAAAAGAAAATTCACAACTCAGAAGTGAGAATCAATAACCAGTCAAAAGGGTGTCTATTAATCGACATAATAAATTATCCTTATGTTAGTTCTTGTAATAGGCAACAAGTAAGGTGGAAGTATGGATAAAGGTCAACGAATAAAAAAGAAAGATGAATGAACAGTATCTTTTTCTTAATTCTTTAAATTTTCAGAAAAAAGTCTAGCTTCAAGTAAAATCTTACAGGAGTCTAATTAAGTACTTTTACTGCAGGATGAAACTATAATTAAAGCTTTACCTTATATGGCTTCCTAACTTGCAGCTGCAAGCTGAATGTTTTAATATATCATCATATTGGCATTAGATTGACAAAATGTAGTAATCATTTTCTTTTGTCGACTAGAAAACATCAAGAACATGCATATTTTAATCCACATTAGCTGATACAGACATAATTATTAGAGGTTACAGGGACTGTATAGCATTGCAATTTTTTTCTATTCCCCCTTTTAGGTAATTGAATGCTTGCTTATTTTGAATAAATGTAACTTGACACAAATGAGCTAAAACAAGGACTTGAAACAGCAGGGGAGATAGAAGAAAATAGGACAAATTCTTAAGCCCTATAGAACAAAAAGATTTACTATTCCTTTTTTTAAAAAAAGATTTTATTTATTTAGTTTTAGAGAGAAGGAAAGAGACAAAGAGAGGGAGAGAAACACCAATGTGTGGTTACCTCTTGTATGTCCCCAGCTGGGGACCTGGCCTGTACCCCAGGCATGTGCCCTGATTGGGAATTGAACCAGTGGCCCTTTGGTTCACAAGCCGGTGCTCAATCTACTGAGCCACACCAGTCAGGGTGAAAAACTTACTATTCTTCAGATGAACTTTGCAAACTTGAGTGGCCACCCCACAGTTATTTTCACAGAAATATATGAATCTGTATTCTTGTAAGAAGTTAGCTTACTATCTTTCTTGGTTTAAGTTCAGGAATAGAAGCAAATCCAGCATTTGAAATCTAACATTTTATTCTCACCTAATTATACTCTTGAGTGGCATAGTCACATGTTAAATTCTTCCACACATACACTTCAGTCAAAAGCAAGAAAAAAAGTCACTGAAGGTGGTGGGCAGGTGTGAGCAGGATGGAACCATCAGTCCTTAGGACTTTGGGGCTGAGTCTGGTAGGGCATCTAACATCAGTCACCTGGAGCTCTGCTACATGGAGTCTTGTGTTCATTTCAGTGAAGGGTTAGGACAGACCTTATCCGTAAAATTAAATAAAAAGATGGCACATAAGTAGGGCGCATAATACTGCTGTTAATCAAAGAGGCCTAGTTCATTGCTCTACAATGATTAGAGCAATAGGTGTAGCTGTAGGTGAGAATTTTCATCTTGGACTTTCCCACCGTAAGGGAGGTCTGCCAGCAAGACTGGGTCATTTCTAGGGAGTGCAAGTGTTAGAGATACACTGGTGAGCTGAAGGCAGCTGGAAACAGACACAAGAAAGGAAGAGCAACAGTTCGTGAGCTTTTGAGTTCAAAATGAACCATTTCCTTCTTGTTAAATTCTCATGGAAGATCTGGATTCAGTTGCCCAACTGAGAGCTTCTCTGGCTTTTAAATGAGCAACAAGTGTATTTGCTGTGGTCTGCAGTTACAGAACTAAGCAGTATGTCTGCAAAATTAGTGACTTTGGTTGCTCTGAGAAGCTGGAGTATCTCCTGTGCTTCCAAATTCCTCCTTATCACCTGGGTGGCACATGCATGGCTCCTGAAAGGAGATTCCATAGTGCTTTAATTTGACCTCTTTTTTGGCCATCACTTTCTGGCAAGTGACTACCAAGGAGGTGCCCTATTCAGAGGAGTGTCTATATGACCTTTACTCGTTAGTAGCCTATAATCTTTGTCCATTTGTCTCAGAAGCAGCCTTCACTGACTCTGTTCCTGTGAGGAGATTTGAGAAGAACATGCAATGTTGCTGAGGGTTAGCGCTTGGCCATGGCCAAGTGCCGAACTGCTCTTAGTTAACCGTAACTCTTTAAAATCTGAGTTTGGCCCTGGCTGGTAGCACAGTGGTTAAGGTGCCGGCCTGCGAACCCAAAGGTCGCAGGTTCGATTCCCCAGCCAGGGCACATAACCAGGTTGCAGACCAGGTCTCCAGTCAGTTCTGTGGCTGGAGGCAGGTGAAAGGCAACCATACATTGATCTCTCTCTCCCTCTCTGCCTCTCTCCCTTCCCCTCTTTCTAAAAAATAATGAAATAAAATCTTAAAAAAAAAAAAAAATCTGAGTTTGGCTGGCTAAACCTGTATCAAGATAAACTTTTGTCTTTGTTCCTATTCATTTAAAAATAAGTGAAAATGTGGAAACAAACATTTATGGGATGAATTCCTTTTTAAAGGCCAGTATACATGAGGGTCTTTCTATATCTTCATATTAGGTGCATATATTGAGGGGGATGGAGCAAGTTTGAACATCGGAGAAAGTTGGAACATAAATACATGCATGGACAACTCAAATGCCCTCTCTTATTTAATTCCTACTACTTCCTTCCCATTTTAAATAGACTTAAATAGCAATGTTTCCTGTAGGCTAAGTTAAAAAGTCAACTGGGCTAAATAAAATTAAAAAACTAAAAGCCATTAAAAAAAAGAAGAGAACAGGAAAAAAAAAAGAAAAAAGAAAAAGAAAGCCCAGATCATCCAGGTCCAACAGGTCTTAAAAATGAAGGCTGGAAACATAGAGATTTCTCTTCTCAACTGGGAACCTGGCCAAGCAACCCTACAGAGACTCAAGTTCTGTGATTATGAGTGAAAGTTGCATTGTCTGCCCCTGCTTGCCCTCCTTCTGTTCTGTTCTCTAATTTTAGACATATTGGCCTTGGCAGCATCCCTTAACAAAGGGCTCAGCAGAGCAAAGGCTTAAGCCCTAAATTTGACATTTCCCATACTAAGAGAAAGAAGTAAGATTTCCTACCACCATCTTATAGGTTAGTAGCTTTTATGTAATCACAAAAAACATTATGGGAGACTAGAAACATATTACTACTAATTTCTTTATATTTATATCACACTTTCAAAGTACTCCAGACTATTATTAAATGATCTAAAGCTATTGTTTCTGACTAGCTAAAGACTTACAGAAAACTATTACTCTGGGTAGGAGTGAGCAAACTTTTTCTGCAAAGGGACAAACAGTAAATATTTTAGGGTTTTTGAGCCATAAATGTCTCTGGTGCAAGATTTAACTATGCTTTTGTAGCATGAAAGCAGCCCCAAGCATTATGTAAATGAATGGAAGCAGTTGTGCTTCAACAAAATTTTATTTACATGAACAAACTGGATTTGGCTTGAGGCCCACAGTTTGTATACTTTGGGGTCATAATGAATAAGTATCATTCTGTGCTAGTATCAGCACATAACCAACTTAACATATGATGTTGCTCTACATTAGAAAATAATTAACAATAGGCAAAAGAGAATTTTACTCATTATCTGAATACACCAAAATTTGGAATACATGATTTAGCAATACGTTATTATACCCCATAAAGAAAAATAATTCAGTTAACTTGTCTGTATATTTAACAAATCACATTTCCTGAGAAGTTGACTATCCTTAAAAGCCTAGTAACCATATCTATGGTATGAAATAATTCTTAAAAAAAAAGTACTAAGTTAACATATATTGAATACTTACTCTGTGCCAAACACTATTCAATATGCTCTCCAAGAATTCACAAACTTAATCTTCACAACAATTTTGTGAGGTAGATACTATTATCTCTACTTACAGATGGGAACTGAGGGTCAGTCAACAATTTGGCAGAGATCATAAAGCTAGTAGGTGAAAGAGGTAGGATTCAAACCCAGGCATTCTTGCACCTGAATCTGTGATCTTAATCATTAGGAAGAAGAAAAGGAAGGCAAGTCAGGGCTCAGCCCTGGGAATTCTAACTTGTAGAAACATGTTTGGCCTGCTAGGCTCTTATCATGTGTATAGTAACCTACCTAGTGTTTTACCTATGGTATGTTAATACTACCTACAGTGCCATTTGGGAAGAATTAGTACCTTATTTTACAAAAACAAAAACCACGGCATAGGAAGATTAAGAATTGTGCAAGGGGCACACACCTAGTAAGTGATGGAAACGTCTATGCTGGATCTGTTGGGACTGCCATTTTGAAAACAAGGAGATCACTTTCCGAACAGTATTCACCGGAGGGTCACATTTCTGAGGAAAAAACAGGACCACATTCCAGCCTAGCAGGCATTCTCTTTATGATGCAGGACTATTTACATGACAGAGGTCTCTCAAACCATTCTTTCTCAAATGAAAGTTGTACCTCAGGATGGTGCAGAATTCAGTTGCCTTCCTCCCCATCAACAGATTGATTCTCGCAAATATGATTTGACTGTGTGATTCTTTGTTCAGCAACTCTTTCCTTGCTTGTCTAGGCCTCATACAAACCGAATGCATCAAACTTCCTGAGCTTTCCTGGCCTCGGCACATTGTTCCAAAGAAGGGATTACTGGCATACACTGTAGATCACTGGACTTGTCTGAGATTACAGCTATGACAACCTTCCCTTAGAATCTACCTTGACCTTTATTGTGTATGTCAGCCCTTCCCCACATATAGGGTGTTGTAATTTGAGGTAGCTACTCATCTCATCAGATAGTTTGTACTCCTATATTTTCCTATTTGGTTTTGGATAATATTCAAGAGAAGAGAAGAAAATTCTTTTTGTACTCTATCATTTTAAAATCAGAAGTCTGATAGATGAAACTATGATTTTTTTCCCTATCAAAGCCAAGTTAATCAGTAATTCTGTCATTTGCAGGGATCAACTATCCATTGATCACACACATACTTTGTTACTTAGGTCCAGAATTTCAGTTCCAGTTTTTTTAAGGAAACAGTCAAAATAAATTTAAAATATCATTTGGCAATTAAATTTGGCAATGTACTTTTTACCATATTTGTGATCACTGTTGTCTCTTACATTCTACTCCTTCCCTTTGGGTTCACTTTGCTTTATGTTGAAGTACATCATTTTGTAGTTCAGCAGGGTTTGGAAGGTACCAAATAATCTTTGCTTGTCTGAAAATGTTTTTCTTTTAGTTCTACATTATAATTTTGCTGGATTATAATGTGATAATAATGTGATATTCTAGATTGTTATTTCTGGAAATTAATTTATTGACTTCTGCTATCTTCTGTTGCTGATAATAAGTCATCAGCGTGTCTTTCCACTGTAGGAAACTGTCTTTTATTTTTAGTATCTTTTAAGATTTTCTCTTTTTCCTCAATATATTTCTCAACATATTGTCTCAGTATAATTTTGTTTTATTTTCAAGTGCAGCTCTTGGTGACAGTCTCAACCTGAGTCTTCAGTTCTCAAAAAAGTTTATAGCCATTATCCTTTGGAATATGGCTTTTGTACTATTCTTATATCCTCCTCTTCAAAACTATAAAATAGGCCCTGGCTGGTGGCACAGTGGATAGGCGCTGGTCTGTGAACCCAAAGATTGGTTCGATTCCCAGCCAGCGCACATAACCAGGTTGCAAGTCAGGTCTCCAGCCAGGTCCATAGCTGGAGGCAGGTGAAATGTAACCACACGCTGATGTCTCTCTCCTCTCCTTCCCCCCTCTCTAAAAATAATAAATAAAATCTTTAAAAACGCCTATAAAATAAATGGTTGAGACTATCATTTTATCTTCCATATACAGCTGCTCCTTTATATTCATGTCTCTATATTACAATATATTATGAGGGAATTTCTCATTATCTTCCAATTCATTAATTGTCTTTGATTATAACCAGCCTAAAGTTTTTTTCTATCAATTGAGTTGCATTTCAAAGAGTATATCTTTTAATTTACAGAATTCTTTTTCCCTTCATCTTTCCATTTGGTTTTGTTTTTGTTTTATAACATTTTGTTCTTCTTTTTAATTCCTTTTTTTTTGAGTATCATAATTGTACTTATTTAGAAGTTATTTTCAAATTGCGCTATTATTTTCATCTCACTTGGAATGAATTCAACTCTAAATTTTTTTTTCTCATATACTATAGGATATTTACATGTACATATACTTTTATTTTAGGTGGGAAATTTTAATTTCTTCCTCCTCCTTCTCACCATGTACAATTCTCCCTATGTACAATTTTATTGTTTTCTATACTGGTCCCTGAAGCAACCAGGACTTAAAGTGATTGTCTGAGGCTCCTGTCTGGATGTCACAGAGCCAGTTTGAAGCTAGTGGGCTGCTGGCTCCAGGTCTTGAGCAGAAGGTTATCTGTTTTTCTTCTTGTATCTCCAGGAATGCAGATACTTATAAGCCACTGCCCCATGGAGTAGCTTGTGTGCAGACTCCTTGTTGGGCAGGGAAGCCTTTGTTCCAAACAGCAAATGTGGCTGTTTTGCATGGAATACTTTTGGTCACTACTACACAATAGAATTCAAGCTACTTATTTCCAGATCTATAACCCAGTAGGAAAGCAGCTTTATTCTTACTAATTTGTGATTCTGTTATGTTTCTATTTTATATATACAGTTATCTTCTTTTTTTCCCTGAAAATGGTTATATCTTTTAAATTTCCTCTATTTTGTATGTGGTGATGCTGGAGGGAGTCTCAAAATATAAATCTACAAAGTCAAATTGCTCCAACATTCAATTTTCAAAACATTCACTTTTATTAGTATAGCAATCCAAAAACTATACACTGTTCAGCAGTGTTAATACTTAATTTTCCCTTTGTTTTCACCAGTTATGTCTTACCAAAAGATTTTTATTTATCTAAGCCTGGCTAATTGAAAGCAAATGGACCTAAATGACAAACTTTAATTCCCTCTCTTATAATGGTGTGGATGTGTTTGTGTGTGTTTGGCAGGGGGCGGGATTAAAAGGCAGCAACAATGCAGTGGGCCTGCATTATTATCTATTTTAGAATTTAAAACTTCTGCAGTCTTTACTTAATTTTAATAGAGAGAGAAACTGAACTATTTGTATAGACATATACTTAGCTTTGAAAGGATGAAGCAGAGATGTAGAATAGATCCAAACTTTGGAATTATTTTCTTAATCATCATTGAAGAAAGCTTTATTCTCCAAAGAAGATTTAAGTCACTTGTCCATATACCAGAAACTCAAACGCAGATCTGCACATTCAAAGTCTTTTTCTTTTTAATGTGTAATATACCATACCAGGAAGACAAGGCTTAAGAAATATAGGTTTATCATAGATACAGAAAACAAACTAATGATTGCCAGATTGAAGGGGGTTAGGGGACTGGGTGAAAAAAGTGAAGGAATTAAAAAGTACAACTGGCAGTTACAAAGTAGTCATGAGGATGTAAAGTACAGCAGAAAAAATAAAGTCAATAATATTGTCATAACTATATATGATATCAGGTGGGTATTAGACTTATTTGGAGTACTAGACCATTATGCTACACACCTTAAACTAATATAATATTGAATGTCAACTGTGGCTGTAAGATGAAAAAGGCAAAAAAAAATTAATTTATTATTATTTTAAAATAGAATTTATTGGGGTGGCATAGGTTTCAAGTGTACAATTCTGTAACACATCACCTGTATATTGTAGTGTGTGTTCACTACCGCAAGTCAAAACTCCTTTCATCACCTTTTATCCCCCCTTTATCTTCCTCCACCTCTACACACCCCTTTACCTCTGGAATCACCATACTGCTGTCTGTGCCTGAGGTTTCCCCCCTTAATCTCTTTTACCTTTTTCACCCAGTCCTGTAACCCTTCTTCTCTAAGAACAAAACAAAACAAAACAAACAAAAACCCACCTTTTAAAGAGAGGCTGACTATACTTGTGGGGAGATGCCAAACAAACAAATAAACAAATAACGGGGGAAAAGTGCACACACTTAGAAATATAGAAAATTGTTGAACTAACATGGTAACTGCGTTTCAGGTGCTCATGTTGAATCACCTCTAAATGTATGTTGAGTTAAAGAGATAAATTCAACGTACTAATTTGAACTTGCCTGTAATAAATATGTGCCCAAATAAACTTGACCATGACACTTTATATCAAATCTGAAAAGGGAATTGTCAGTCTCTCAGGAGAAATATCACTAAGTTACTTACAAGTAGTGCATTATAATTATATATACTTTTAATTTTATTGTTGTTGTATTACATCCATCCCCTTTTTCCTCCCTTCTGTCCCCTTCCCCACCCACCCACTCCCCATCAAAGTCAATTCCACTTGTTGTCCATGTCCATGGTTATTCCATGCTAGTTCCTTATCTAAACTGCTCCCCTTCTTTGCCTCTACCTTCCCCTCCCCCCTACCCCGTTCCCCTGACCACTGAAGGCCTATTCCTTGTATTCATATACTTGGTTCTGTTGGGCTTGTTGTTAGTTTTGCTCATTATTGTCCCATAATGGGTGAGATCATATGATATTTGTCCTTCACTGACTGGCTTATTTCACTAAGCATAATACTCTCCAGTTCCATCCATGTTGTTGCAAAGGGTACAAGTTCCTTCTTTCTTTCTGCTCTATAGAATTCCATTGTGTAAATGTACCAAAGTTTTTAATCCAGTCATCCACTGATGAACACTTAGGCTGTTTCCAGCACTTGGCTATTATAAATAGCGCTGCTATGAACATAGGGGTACATAGGTTCTTATGAATTGGTGTTTCAGGATTCTTTGGGTATAGTCCTAGTAGTGGAATTGCTGGATCAAAAGACAGTTCAATTTTTAGTTTTTAAAGGAAACTCCATACTGTTTTCCATAGTGGCTGCACCAGCCTGCATTCCCACCAACAGTGCACCAGGGTTCCCTTTTCCCCACATCCTCGCCAACACTTGTTTGTATAATTATTTTCTGAGGTGCCAAGAAGGAAAATATCAAAGGAAATGGTGATTTTTTAATAAAAGCAAATGTCCTACATTATCTTCATCATCAAAAGCTTTACATTTTAAGTACTCTAAGGCTACCTAGACACTCATAAAGGATATTTTTAATTATTCAGAAAAAACAAATCCCTTAGGTAAAAAGAAAAGGCCAAGGTACAAATATCCCAACTGGTAAAGTGAGGAACTTCTACATAATGTTGCACATGGCAAGCCCTGGGTCTTCTTAAAAAGTTTGAGTGTTTCAAAATTTAAATGTCTTAAATTATAATAGATTAGTACAAGTAACATAGTATAGTCTATAGGAAATATTTAAATGCACATTTTATGAAAGAAAAAAATAAATGTAGGACAGTATGACACAGTAGTGCATATTATAGCAGTTAGAATTGTTGAGCAAAATGGTATGGTCGGGAGAATAATGGCTTCTCAAAGTCCATGCTCTCATTCCTGGAACCTGTGAAATATGTTACCTTGCATGGTAAAAGGGCCTTTGCAGATATGATTAAGGGTCTCCAAAAGGGAAGATTATTCTGGATCACCTGTTGGGCCCAATATAACCAAAGGGTCCTTATAAGAGGGAGACAGGTGTGTAAGAGCTACAGAAAGAGATATGTAGATGCTATACTGGAAACTTGGAAGATACAGAAAAAGACCACAAACCATGGAATGTAAGCCCCCTCTAGAAGGTGGAAATGGCAAGGAAACAAATTCTTCCCCAGAGCCTTCAGTCCTAGGACTTATTCTAAATCTCTGACCTCTAGAACTGTGAATAACAATTTTGTGTTGTTTTAGCACTAAATTTGTGGCAATTTGCCACAGTATCAGTAGCAAACTAATACAAGTGGCCAAGATGGTAAACTTGACTGCAGCTAGAAAAATTAAGACACACATTAACTTTTAAGATGAACATCTGTTTCTAAATGATGTAAGCATTAAAAAAATAGAAAATAGGCTATCTTATTCCAGTTTAAAAGTCCCAATCTTAAAATTCACAAGGATAATGTATTGACACTAAAAACCTTTCTTAGACTTGCAAAAATGTTTTTCCCCACTTATGTAATGTCCAAAACACCTTCATATTCCTGGAAATCAACCATCAGGACAAGCTTTTGGCTTTTATTACAGATGTGTGAATCTACTCTGACCTTGAGAAACATTTTATTTTCATGTCTCAACCTCTTATAATGGGAACTGGAAAGAAGATCAATAAAATCAACCAACTGTAAAAATAAGGTCCATAGGGTGAAGTAAAATACTGTTAGAGGGAACAATATATGATAGTATAAATAATCACAAGGAGATTAGCTCTTGTGCAATATTTATATGTGAATCATGAAATGCCCCTGACTTTTGCCTACCATATTCTGTCCTGTTTAATTCTCCTTGCTATAAGGTGGCATATGGCTGACCTGACCAAAATATTCTAATCTGGTTCAGTAAAGATGATTAGATATTAATTCCACTTGAAAGTTCTTGTCTACTGTGCATAGTTTATGGGTAATTATGACAGTTACATTTATAATAGATTTTCTCAAAGTGTCAAAAATCAGTTTCTGCTTAGACATCTAAACTCAAAAATAGTCTGAGTCTTCCTTATTATTATATTTTCCTTTTGGAATTGACTGTTAATTTAAATAAAATAAAAAGAGTTTAAAAGTGCACATGTGCACACACAGAGACACACGTGCCATCTCACAATTTAACCACTCAACAGCTGGATATACTAAATAAGCCCCTAAGTTAACAAAGACTTGTCTTCATTTTTCTTTTTTCCTAAAACATGTATTTTACTCCTGTATAATGATATTCTTATTTTCTTCCTTTCCTGCCACTCATGCATTGCAACTGAAATGTTTCTGATTAATGTGCACTCACAATTGGAAAATACTGAAACAGACATTCTTTCCCTTTCCCAGGTATAACCTACTGAATGGTTCATGGAACCTAGAGCGGTCTCACCTTTGGATACTATGCTCATATAGAGCTAGAACAAAACCCAAACAAAACCAACAGCTAAGCCAGCATTACTTTTTATGCTTGTTTACTTGACAACGAGAGGGCTACAGATGGGCAGTGCAATGGATAAATGTGAACCAGAGTTTGTGGGTAGGCCACAGGTTTGCACGGGGATCCTTGATAGACCAGTTTCATTATTAAGAAGACCATTAAGCTGGTCAGAGAGACCAGATTTTAAACAGCTTCCTGTTAGACTTTGTTATTCCTCCTCTAGTTCTTGAGACCCTGAAGCTTTTTATTCTTCCTCCATAAATGGGAACCTTTGCTCTGCTTGGCATCCCAAAAGTCCCTGCCCGTTTTAGCAGTTTGTGTCATCTTTTTCTGTGTGTATCTTTGAATGGCTAACCTAACATTATGCCTTTCAGAGCTCCATCTCAAGTTATCTTCAAGTCCTAAACACTATTTGACTATCATAAAATTTACGCGCCTATACAACAATAAACTTTTGTTTTCCATATTTGTTATGGTGGCTGAAAACCGAGAGGGTAGATGCCCCTGAAGATTGCCAGATGAAATACAGAACACAGCAAAATTTGCATTTCAGATAAACAATGGATAATTTGTTAGTATTAGTATGTCCCATGCAATATTTGTGGTATGGGACATAAACTAAAAAAAACAAACAATCTAGTCATTGTTTATCTGAAATGCAAATTTTACTGTCTTCTATTTCTGTTTCTTAACTCTGTCAACCCCTAATACCCTTGGTTCCTGCAGGATCTAATGAGCCCAATCCTGGTAGGCATGCTGCAAATAGAAAGGTGAGAAACAGTCTTTATTAATCAGTGCCCAAATTTCAAATAACTACTAATGCTAAATCTAGGGATTTAAATCTTATTTTAATCATCAGAAAATTTTAGAAGCTTAGGATATAGTGTAAAAAATATATATTTTTTACCCCTCCACTAAAGGTTTCAGAAATCTCATATTCCTGTGTAGTCAGATACTTTGCACAAGTTCCTTACCTTTATTTCACATAAGGAATCGGACTGTGGCCTTTGATTCTGAAAATTATATTCTGATCTGCTGTCCAGAAGGTTATGTGGCCAGAGTGTTTTCCCCTGAAGTAGGGATGATTGTGACAAAAAAACCCTAAATGACCATTTTTAGAACCAGTTACAGTTCTTGAGAATTTAAGATTCTTTTCACTAAAATTCCATGTAATTTTTAGTTTCTTGATGTTTCTGTTACAGCGGAACAGCAACCTTTAAACGCCAACTGATAATTTTTGTTTTTCTTAGCCTATGTGAACTAAGAAAAACAAGAACAATGCAGTATTTTTTTTTATAAAGATAAATGTTTTCAACTTAAAAAAGTGCTTTATTCTCAGAGATCATGTCCTTTTTATTAGTGTGAGACCTTCTCTTTTCTGAAATTATGGTAATATTCATTATGAAGATTTAAAAAATGTTCTTACATAGAAAGTTGGTTGGCAAACTTACTGTCCCCCAAATATAAAAAAAAATGTACTTGTTTGCAAATCTAAAATTATAGACATCATGTAGCCTGCCTTTTATGTCTACTTCAGAAATACCATTTCATGTCTACCAATATTAAACAATATTACCTCTGATCCTTGTATCTCCATTTTGGTTATGGAAAGAAAACTGGGCTCAAAGAAATATTCTTGGCTAAAGATAAGTAGGAAAAGAATATTTCTATTATAAAGTTCATGAAACATGCTTTAGGTTTTCTTCTTTCCTATGAGGAGATCTGGCACAGTGTTACTTGACATAATTTTTATTTATATTTATTTAAAAATTTTCTTAACTATATTTTATTTATTTTGCTATTATATTTGCTATTATATTTGTCCCAATTTCCCCCCCCCCTTTGCCCCACTCCACCCAGTATCCCATTTCCTCCGGTAATGCCCCCTTAGTTCATGTCCATATGTCATGCATATAAGTTCTTTGGCTTCTCCATTTCCTTTATTCTTCTTAACATCCCCCTGTCTATTCTGTAACCACCAATGTGTACTTTTTTTATTCCTTTCACATCCAGACTATTCACCATTTAATTACTGCCTACTGTCAGCTTCTCAAATCATATTAATACAAAGTTTTGTTTTCATTATTTCAAAATGCCTACGTTAATCATGGCAAGTGCCATTATTTCTGAAGCCTTCAACTTGTAAAACACAATGTAGAGGAAAAACAGAGTATTGAAAGAAGTAAGACCTGTGCATAGTCAAAAAAAAAAAAAAAAAATCAATCTACTATTTAAGATGGAAAACTCCAAAAAGAGTAAGTTGTAGTTCCAGTAGCTTAAAATAAAGTTGAGTAGTATTATTGAAGGGGGGAGGATCTGACTCAAAAACCAAATTCATTTTTTACCATGGGTTTGGCACTGTTTCTAGGACAATTTTCACAAAAGTGAGTTCTGCAATACACCATTTCTGTGATATATTTCACAAAAATAGCATTCCAGAGTAAAATAAGTATTAAAGAAGAAAATAATGCTTAATTTGCTACAATATATCTAAAATACTATCATTTAACATGTAATAATTATATAAGCTATTGGCATTTTTACAAATTTTTTGTATTAACTGTTCAAAATCCAGTACATACTTTAAATATGTGTAAAAATATGTATGTGTGTAAATGTATTTTTGTATGTGTTTGGTAATATTGAAATTCATATTACTTAAAAAAGTAATTCTTTAGCCCTGGCTGGTGGCACAGTGGATAAGGTGCCAGCTTGTGAAGACAAAGGTTGCTGGTTCGATTCCTAGCCAGGGCACATAACCAGGTTGCAAGCCAGGTCTCCAGCCAGATCTGTAGCTGGAGGCAGGTGAAAGGCAACCATACATTGATGTCTCTCTCCCTCTCTGCCTCCCTCCTTTCTCCTCCCTCTAAAAATAATAAATAAAATCTTTAAAAAAAAAGTAATTCTTTATACAAGTGAATTAATGTAGGCAATGATATAATTTAAAAATTACAGTTATCCCACTTTTTTCCTGCTGTGTCCCCCTCCAGTCAGCCCAACACCCACTTCCATAATCAGTCCCCTCACTGTTATTCAAGTCCACAGGCCCTTTATATATGTCCTTTGACTAATCTCTTCACCTTCTTTCAATCAGTCCTTACTTTCCCCCTCTCCACTTGCAGGTGTCAGACTTTTCTATGATTCCATGGTTCTATTTAACTCATTGGTTTATTCTGTTCAGTAGGTTCCTCTTATATGTGAGACCATCTGGTATTTGCTTCTCATCGACTGGCTTATTTCACTTAGCGTAATAGTCTATAATTTAAACATTGTTGTTTTGATCAGACAGCAGTAACATATGCACTCAATAAATGTCAAACATGAACTACAACACGTTCAGTATTCTATAAACCATGCAAACAGCTGAGCATTCCAAACATTAGAAATGTCTGTAGTAGAGCTCAGCTCATTCTCTTTTGGAACAAAGAAATTACTATTATTTTGCAATTTTTATGGCCAACAAGGATTAGTAAAGCTCAAAAACATTTTGTTGCTTTTTTCATAAGAAAGAGGCTTTTGATAAACATCCTGGAAGAGGTCATGTAATACAAATACACATATTGCATTTTTCAAGTGTTTAATAATAGAAAATTGGACATTTACTGATACTTTGCAAAAATATCATCTGTTTGAATATTTTAGGATTCATTTTAATCCCCAACCATCCCTTTGAAGTATACATTATTGTCCACAATACAGAAAAGCATAGGGAGGCTAATATAATGATGTTACAGAGCTAATGAGTTATGCCAACGAAGGCAGGGACGAATGAATCCAGTCTGCTTTTTCCTCTATATCACGTTGGGCAGTTATGTCTTGTAGTTGGTTCTGAAAGTAGGAATGGCTCTCATCTACTGCACATTACTTAACTATTAGATAGACTAAATATGCTTATGATTCTTGTCGAGCCAATAAAATCCTTAAAAGGATTCTTATATGGCCTTGGTTTGGCTCAAGATTTAGATGGGGGGGGGGGGAGGGAATGGGATGAAAGTAATATAAAAACAATTTTAAAAAAGACTTAGATGAGATATATGATTTAAAAGCTTAATGTACAAGTTACTCCTGGCTTAGGATGACTAACCATAGCCCATCAGCTGTTTCAAGGCATGCATTTCAGTGTTTCTTACAGCCAATGAGCAATGAAAAAAGACAAAATCACATCTGTGACCCAATTTTTCTTTAGTTACAAGTCATTTACATCATGCACAGAATTGGATGGAACCTAAGGAAATTGTCCTTGGTTACTTTAATTTTCTCACTTAAAATAAAAGCATCTGCTTTTGACTTACTTCTTAGGAATAGGATGAGGTTGAATGACTGACTCAGAAAATATGGTAACGTTGTCCTAAATCTAAACAATACATACAGAAAAGATTCAGATCCAGAGACATCTAATAGCTTCTGCTAAAATGTCCTGCTCCTAACAGTGCTCAGCTGAAGTCAGATGGTTATGTCAGCAGTTCATGTAGAATGGTGAACATCAAAACTGTTTGATGCAGTAGTTATGCCACTGGGATTCCAAGAACTAAAACAATAACAAACCCCCTAAATCAGACTTCCCAACTGTATAATCTAAATATTTGTACTGCTATTTTTATTGATGTATTTTTTGTTTCTTTTCTTGATTTCTTACTCTCTCCAAAAAGTTTCTATAAAGCAAGTCTTTAATGAAATACGTTGACTAGGAAAAGATGGCATTGGCTGCAATAAGAGGATGAAGTAATAGAAAAGCGGACAAGTCTGTGGGTATATACACACGTGGTTAATACAATTAAAAGTCATTTATGGAGAATTTTCAAACAATTTTTGATTTGATTCTCATCGATGCAGAGGTGAGCAAAAGTAGGTTTACAGCTGTGAGTACATGAAACAGTTCATTCATGTATTCTTGTATTATTTGTTACTATTAACCTACTTTTGCCCACCCCTCTTAGTTGTTAACCGGTGTTATCTCCCCTTCGCTTAGCTAAATCATCATAAGGAGAAGGAGACTTGTGCTTGCTAAGGGAACCTGGAAGTCGTGGATGGGAAGTAAGGGACTGGCCTTGACTGAAGCACTAGTTCTGCCTTTATCAGCTGTGGAATCTTGGACAAAACCCTCATGAATCATTTTCCTAGTTTGTACCATGGTGGAAGACACCTGAGTGTCTTGTTTTGTTAGTTCTTCAGGGATAACAAAAATAGTCACTCAAGGACCTATGACACAGACTCCTTGATTTAAAGAACTATGAGAAACACCCCATGGCTCTCGTGTCAGTGAACCAGCTCGGCAGGCTGGCCTCCACTTCCACGCAGCATCTACATGCCGGCACCAGGAGGAAGTAATATGGCAGTTTTAATACAATTGAACTCGTATGTGAATTAAAATCTCTCATCAGAGCAAAATTACACATGAATTTATTCTTAAGAAATAGGCCTCAGTGGGAGCATGTGTAGGAGTGAGAGGTTCATACTCCACAAAGCCATTATCCGTGGACAGAGAACATTAAAATAAGAGGAAAAGTATAAAAATTATAGCAAACATTACAGATTTCCTTAAAGTGCAGTCAGTTGTAATGCCACCTAAGAATGGGATATGTTCTGAGAAACGCAAAGCTAGGTGATTTCCTCACTGTGCAAACATCACGAAGTGCAGGTACACAAGCCTAGCTATTCTGGTCTACTATACACCTAGGCTATAGGGTGCAGCTACTGCTGCTAGGCTACAAATCTGTACAGCACATCACTGTACTGAACACTACAGGCAACGGCAACACAATGGGAAATATTTTGTATCTAAATATACCTAAACACAGAAAAGGTACACAATAAAAATACGGTATGAAAGATAATGTAGGGCACACCTGCATATGGCACTGACTGTGAATGGAGCCTGCAGGACTCTGGGTGAGTCAGTGAGTGAGTGGTGAGTGAATGTGAAGACTTGGGACATTACTGTACACTACTGTGGACTTTTATAAACATGGTATACTTAGGTGACACTAAATTTACAAAGCAACTGAGGAAATCAAGCACAGCAGAAAATGATGCAATTAAGAGATGCAGTAAAGCCCTGGCTGGTGGCACAGTGGATAAGGTGCTGGCCTATGAACCCAAAAGTCGCTGGTTCGATTCCCAGCCAGGGCGCATAACCAGGTCTCCAGACCGGTCTCCAGCCAGGTCTGTGGCTGAAGGCAGGTGAAAGACAACCATACATTGATGTCTCTCTCCCTCTCTGCCTCTCTCCCTTCCTCATGTAAGGGGGATGTAAGGAAGCCCCCCCTTAACGGCCCTGGTTAAGCCCCCCTTAATGGCCTGCCTGTAAGGGGGATGTAAAGGGTTAACGGCCTTAGCTCTTGGGAGGTAGCCTTGACTGTACCCTTAAGGGCCTTGGCTCCTGGAGGGGAGCCAGCTGTAGCCAGCTTGAGTGATAAGAAAGGCGCTGAAAAACTAGCTTTAATTCCTATGTCTGTTTCGGTAACCTCGCTTGCAAGGCCAGGGAGTGAAACTACAACTATAAAAGTTGCTTTTTGCTTTAGCTCAGGGCCCAGAATTTGGAGAGCAGTTTCTCCTCTGGGACTGTGCGTGAATAAAGGATCGTACTCCTGCGCTTCCCCAGTATCTGGTCGGTTTCCTTCTGAATTCTGATAGAACACTCTCCCTCAGGAAATAATAAAATCTTAAAACAAAAAAGAGATGCAGTAAACATGAAGTCTATGAGGCTGTTGATGTGACACAGCCTACTCTTTTACAGCAGTTTTTTTGTAAGTAGAAAGAGTACATTCGATAGTAACGCTAAAAAGTATAGTATAGTTCCGACAGGGACTCTGTTGGTTAGTGTCGTTTTCTTCACCAAAAGATTTCAGGTTTGATCCCTGGTCAGGGCATATAACTAGGTTGCAGGTTCGATCCTCATTGCGTTGTGTATGGGGCAACTGATCAACATTTCTCTCTCCCCCCTTTCTTTTTCTTGAAAATTAATAAATATGTGCTCAGGTAAGGATTTTAAAAAGATAGTGTAGTAAATACATAAACCAATAACATAGTTGTTTATAAATCATTGTCAAATATTATATAGTGTACAAAATATTATATGCTATCCTTTTATACAACTGTCAGTGGCTGTAGGTTTCTTTACAGCAGTATCCCCACAAACTTGTGAGTAGTGTGTTGTGCTGCAACATTAGGGTGGCTAAGATGTCACTAGGCAATAGCAATTTTCTGGCTCCATAATAATCTTATGGGACCACAGCTGTACCTGCAGTTTGTTGTTGACTGAAAGTCATTATGCAGTACTTGGCTGTACCATATTAATATACTGGAAGTAAGAATGACCAGACTGACCACTTTTTCTTTTATAAGAACCCTGTTATGAACGTGTGCTCATTTTATAATTTATTTGTTACCTCACCTTACACATGCCCTGAGTGGGGGCACTCACAGGTGAAATATTGTACATCTCACCTAGGAGTGACCTGGAATGTTTAGAGGAAAAGTGCAATACAAAGTCCCACTGAATCTTGAGATTCTATTCCATACCAAGGGAATCCAGATTAAAGCCATTTAGTTTTCCTTTTGCACACCAATCAGAGGGCAGACTGCTATGAAAGAGACATCAGAGGCATGTGCCCCTGGAATTCTGATCGAGCCCAGAAATCTGGGTTTTATCCCATCATCCAAAGGGCTGTACCAAGATGGGCAATGCCGAAGAAATACCTTTTGATGATGATAAAACTATATAACACTTCAAAATAGCTCATTTCATGGAAAAATAATCTTCCACATTCCAAATTCTTAAAGTAGCTAACATAAATAAAATTGTGCAGGTTAACTGTTGCAGGAAGAGCTCATTACATCCTGACCGTATCTATCTGGCAACTGCTAACCTTATCCTTTAAAATGCAGCTCAGTGATCAGCATGGTGTTGCTGCATTACTTCTTAACACATGTTTTGTTTACATCTGATGTCCCCCAGAAAGGTAAGTAAAGTTGACTTTGTTGGATATCCACAGATACATGGTGCTGAGTAAATGCTTATGGAGTCATGAAGAAACGTACAACGGAGCCTCAAACAATATAGGTGGGCCTCACTGAAGGGTGATCCAGGTTAACACAGATGAAGGAGTAAGAGGTAACTGGATGAACCAGCCAAGGGTGTTTGTTCAGGAGGAATACTAGGACATGCTTTGGTTTGTATAAAACCTCACTTTGCAGAATATATCATTTATTTCCTGCAAATAATTTACAACACTTATTGAAAAAGAAAATAGTTTTGTAAAGAATCTACTTTGTGGTTTTAACACAGAAGTTGCAAATACTACTAAAGATATCCACAGTTCACAGTATTAGTTAAAAAAAGAAAAATAACAGGTCAACAGTGATCACTACAAAAGTTCAGTGTAAATAATATAGCAATGGGGAGCCATGTAGGATTTCCTCATATTTTACAAAGAAGAATGAAAAAAGCAAAACAACAAAGTCCCCCTGGGGACCTTGACTTAGAGGGGCATGCTCATTATCTAACCTGGTGCTACTATTTGAGGCTGAACATGTTTCTTTGAAATGTATTAGTTGAATACAACTCTCTCTTCTGGTGTCTAAAGTTCTACACATGTGATTAACTCTGAGGCATCTTTGTAGTATAGCTGTGTTATCACACTTGTAACAATATAAACTCTTCTCTGTTTACAATAACCAGAGAGAGCAAATCTACCATCTCAGAAGAAGTAAATATGACCTACGTGAACCTAAGACTTCACTTTTAGCAAGCAGTCAGACTGGCTCTGCCCCTCTGCCTTCAATCTCTGTAGGTTGCTAGGTAACTTAGGAACCCAGCAACTAAATGAATGGCTTTGCATTTTTGAAGGTGACTGGTGTTTCATGACCTAAAAGAGAGTTAGAGCACAGGTTAGGAATGACCACAGCTTGAGGCTGCTGTCCTAGCTTCCTGGTCCCCCGCCATTCAGGAAGAGGAGATGCTGACAGAGGCATGAGAAGAAACCATTGCTTCCCCCTCACACTCACTAGAGCATCCTGCCCTCTTCCAGTGTATGAGGGCCTTTGCTCAGCCTTGTAGACTTTACTATATGCCTCCTGGATCCTGTCACCAGCATGAGAGGATCAAAGGATGTTTGGAGAGAGAATTTCAAACATCCCATATAATCCATTTTTGTGTAACTGACTCTCCCCAAGGGGGAAAAAAAAAAGTCATGTCGCATATACACAATCAATACATACATGAGAAGAACTGCATGGAATTGTAGATGCTTGAGTGCTTGAGTGAAAATCCAATTTGAACTGGTATTTAAAAAAATGGTATGGCTCAGCGGGAGTCAGGCAGACTCGCTCCCAGTACTCTGATCTTGGGAAAGTCATTCAGACTGAGTGGGCTTCAGTGATAGGATTGGACCAGATATGGAGAACGTGAGGGGTATTCTCGGCATGGGGGCCATCATCTTCACCATTCACTAAAATAGCCCCACTTTCATCTCTTTAACATAATGAAGTTCTGATAAAGAAGAATAAACGAACAAACAAAAACCCCAAATAGCAAAATAATTTCAAAGGTCCTCATGACTCCATCATTCTTGGGTCAAAAAAATATGCTTAAGAATTATCTTAATTATATACTTGTGATAAAACTAGGGGAAAAGTTAAAACTACCCATCCTCTCTGGCCCTCTCGTCTTACCTCCTTTGTTGAATACCTTGGAATGTGCTGGCTAAAATTAAAAAAAAAAAATTCTTGTCCAACTCCAGGGGGCACTCATCATGCCAAAGACAGTGCCAATGGTATTCCCTGGATGTTGCCCTCAATGGCCCTGATGAAGGTGCTCTTAGAGGAGAGTGAGACTGTGTTTGAATCTCTTCTCAGCCACTTACTAGTTATGTGACCCTTGGCGAGCTGTTTAATAATCTCTCTGATCCTATTTCCTCCTCTGTGAAATGGAAATAATAAATTGTATTTCCAAAGGCTGCTGTAAAAGCTAAGTGAGATAACATGCAAAGAATGTGGTGTAGGGCAGCAAACCAACACCAATATTAGTTCTCAAAAATCACAAAAACTACCACGTTTTATAGTATAGAAACAATTGCATCTAAGACTTGTGGCCCACACTATGAGACGGGACCAAAAGATACTGTGACTATGGGTACAAATCTCATCTAAAGATGAGAAAAAGAAGATCTGAAGATGGGCTAGGTACTCCAAAAGTTAAAGGGATCAGAATGTAGTGACCTGAGAACCACCCAATTTTTGTCTAGGACTTGTGATAACTGGGAGAAAGGAAGACTAAGCAGCTTGCTAATTAATTAGGGTGTGTTGGTACAACTGCTATCAAGGATAAGCAACGGTTTAAATAAGACAGGATACACTCATTAAGGACAAATGTGCTGCCAACAAATTACAGTTCACTTAATTCAAACTTTTTTGCCTTCCTTAGGAATCCAGGACCAAGCAACATCTAACTGCACTAAAGCTTTTGATACTTAAATTAAAAAGTGAGTACCCTGGCTGGTGTGGCTCCGTGAACTGGTGCCGGCCTGTGAACCCAAGGGTCGCTAGTTCGATTCCCAATCAGGGAACATAACCAAGTTGCAAGTCAGGTCTCCAGCCAGGTCCATAGCTGGAGGCAGGTGAAAGGCAACCATACATTGATGCTTCTTTCCCTTTCTTCCTCCCTCCTTGCCCTTCTCTCTGAAAATAATGAATAAAATCTTTTAAAAAAGTGATTAACACATACCATAAAGCTAACACTTTAGGAGCTAAAGGTTCTGAAAATGATAGAACTAGAAGGGATTTTAGATTATTATCTCATCTAACTTCCACATGCTACACTTGGGAAAACTGAGATCTAAATAAGTTGATATCATATGCCTGTGGTCATAAAAGGCAGAGCCAATTCCAGCACTTGATCTCATTAACTTATTACTGCAGGAAATCAATTTTTAGATTTATCCAATACACATAGCAACAACTAAACATTGGATATATGGACTCCTATCTCAACTTTGCACAATTAGGGGTTCACAGGGCCCTGGAGGACATCTGAAGGAGCGGGTCAATGGCTGATAGACGTGGCTGGTGGGACTGCATGGGGAGGCCTGAGGATATTCAAGAAGGTAAATAAAGAGCACACAGAAAGACTGCTGTGTCAGTCTGGGATTTGGATTTGGATGGTGACAATTATGGTCTAGTAAGAGACCAAACTTAGAACTATTCTTCATATCCAGGTTGTAGCACAGCATAGTGAATAAATAGCACATAGTGGGTAGTTGGTCTTTATTTGTTGTATAATTGGATGAGGAGCCAAGAATGAATAAAACAACGAAAGAACCTGTTCTGAAAGAAGGAATGACTACTTCGGAGGAGAGTGAAGAGGGACTGTGTAGTGCTGTCCCTTAGGGGAGGAGGAAGAGAAAAGTCATCAAAATGAGGTGGCTCATTTCCTTTGCAAGGGCAGTGGAATGAGTCTGTGGCCCTCTTGCTTCCAATTCACACTTCCATCCTGAGGATATGTGCAAGTCCCATGGCTCTGCTTCCGGTCCCTCTGCACTTAGGGCAGAACGTGGACAAGTGAAATATTCAAGGGGAATTGGTCTCCAAGGACAACAGAAAAGTCAAATTCATAATGTCATATTTATTTTACTGTTTTATTATTATTAGTTTTGTTTCTCAGAGTAAGACCCAGATTTGTTTTGTCAAAGTGTACTGTACAACTTAAAGTTCTTGGGATTTGATTTAGAAGAGAGACTATACTTCCTTTTGTGTGTATATTTGTGTTTCTGATAACTAAAAGGGTGGTTTAAGTGTTAAAGATATAATTCACTTTATTAGTACATAATAATCTTGGTGGCAATAAATGTTCTTTGTGTCTGTGTATTATTATGTATGTACTTATATATGTAAATATGTGTATATTTATATTTATGTACATTATATTCAATAGATGTGCAGAGTAATCTATGATAGGATAGTCATCAAAATGTCAATGTTGGCTATCTCAATGTAGTGAGATTTTAACGGATTTAAAATATAAATATTCCCAAACCCTATCTCTATACTTGTCACACTAGTTTTAGAGGAGACTCTATACTTAAGGGCTAACCAGGCAAGCTACTGACCGTACTGATACAGGTAGGGAAAATGTTTCATAGCATCTCTTTCCATTTGCATGTAGCCTTCTGTGTGCTGAAGCCTGCTATGTTCTGACCTTTTGACAAGTCTGCTAAAGCTGGGATTCCAAAACAGGATTTGTTCCTGAGCACTGATGCCACAGACATGATAGAAAGCTGTATCTCATTTGAGTTTCTAAAAAGTATGGGGTTAGTGTTCGATAGCCCCTTTCCTTTAATATTTATGTCTAACATCTGGCCACTTTGAAGTAAAGATGTACCATTCATCACCTCTTACATATTTTTCTAGGACTAAATAACTATGTCTCATAAACTATGAGACAACTGTATATCAGTGTCCAAGAAAGTCCTTTCAAGGTTCTCGTGATATAAGCAACTTGCTATATAAGAGAAACACTAACATTTCTGAATTATAAGTATTGGACAATGTCTTCTCCATACAACATCCAGGAGACTAATGACAAAATGACAATGAGTATGTCAATTGCTGCGAGAGAATAATGGAGTTCTGTCCAACATTCATATGAAGATATGTACAGGCCAAAGAACACAATGTCTCTAATGTGACTTTCATTTGACACTTGATTAATATAAATTTTGCACATTTAAAAAATTCCTTCAAAGTCAGGAGATCAGATCAGTATAAACACTGTTCTTCAACTTGCTGAGTGAGTGGCAAGGCTTGCAGATTTTTAGCACAGTTTCAATTTCCTAAAAAGAAATACCTCCTAAAAGAAATGTGTTAAGCACCCACTTAAATGTTTCTCATTAAGTTGCCAATTCTGGGACTTGGCCCTAAAGGCTGATTTACTGCACTCATCCTAACTCAGCTTTGCATGCCATTCAAGAAATAAAAGCTATTTGAAAGAAAGGGACTACATCTGTAAGAATTTTCATATTAATATTTGTAAAGTATCTTGAGAAGTAACAGGAAAAAGCAACCCAGAAAAAAGTGTTCTGCAATACAATTATAGAAATGGTAGCCAAGAAACCAAACTGAAATGTTTTTCTAATAAAGGAGCAGGTTTATCCTTATAGTACAATCTTAGCTAAGTGGCTCATTCTTCTGAAGAGACCAGATTTTGGGTAAGTGTGAAAACACACCACTGGGTCCAGATTGGGTATACAATGAATTCCCTAACATAGTTCTCATGCTGTTTAGCACCTTGATTTTTTTTTTTTTTTCTTCTCTTTTTTTGTCTTTATGTTGTGGAACACCTATGTCTTTAAGTAAAGGTGAGTCTAAGAAAACAGGATGACTGAAGTCATACAAAAGCCCACTCACCTCCCATGATTTTGGATTGGCAGTTAATAAACTCCGGCTTCCGGTCCGTGAGGTACCTCTGGCAGGTGTGGTGAAGGATCTGGAAGAAGGTGCATTTTTCTGAGGCTGTGCTGGCTACCCACTGGTCAAAAGCATTTTCAAACAACAAATCAAACTCTGCAGAATCCTGGAAAAAACAGTGAGATAACTACTGATCTCAGTGTATAAAAACTCTTGCTTCTAGCTTATGCCCAACAAAAGACTCATAAATGCTAACCCATCTTTCTAAACTTTGATCCTAATCATAAGGTACATCTTTATTAGGATCCAGGTGCATGGAGAATCCACCTTTCTGTGTTTATCAAGTAAAACCCAGATATTACAGTATTTACAATTTCCCTAGGAAGCTAATATTGTAGAATTCCCTATAGTTTACCACATATTAACTTGTGTTACAAATTTAGAGTACATATCACCCTCCCAATTACATTGATTCCTACAGCACTAAGCCATATTAATCTTGCCCCTCACTTTTGACAGGGAAAGATTCCCCTCATTAGTTTAGCCTATAGTTACAACTCAAACTTTATTTTCTTCATTATTGATATTTTATACAGTGAATGTGTGAGCAAAAAGGGTTAATATGCTTTGAATAAATAACTCTACCACAAAATATTTCTCATATTAAATCCAATAGACTCCTAAACTTTTAAGGCGCTATTTCTTTAAGTAAATAAACCTCATCACTGGTGGCATGAAGAGATAAATAAAGCTTGGATAAGCATGGTTTTCTATATTGATAACCATGGACATGACCTCTGAGCTCTGGCCTTTGCACTTTGCTAATAAACATATTATTAGAGGTAGCATTTCTTCAGTCTGCATCCCTTTAGGTTCCTGCATCAAACATGATGAAAGTATTTATAATTCCCTATAAGAAAGGCACAGAAATCGGAAAGTCTTAGTCATGTAACTGAAACAGAGAAATAGCTTTGTCAAAAAAAAAAAAAAAAAAAAGCTTTGTTTAGCTTTCCCAGACAACCGTCAGGCCTGCCAAGGTCAATGAAAGAGTCACTGTGTGCGGAGAATGTCATTGTGTGAAGAGATGGCCTTTGAGCAGCACTTGACAGGTCACTCACCCGATTAGGATCGATGCCATTCACCTGGCGAAGCTGCTCAAGCATCCACTGTGATCTCCGCACAAACGACGTGGAGCCTTCAAACTGTTTGACCTTCGTAATGGATGCCTGTGTGGGTTTCTTGTTTGTCACTGTCAAGAAAAGACCATTCACATTAGTGGGTGTGCAGCTTGGTTTCTTTCCTCTGCTAGTGGTGCTTCTACTTCACACCTACATGCATATGTAAAATAAGAGCAAGAGAAGAAAAATCTCTCTCTCTCTCTCTAGAGAATGAATATGCATGCCTTTGGTAAGGGGTAAACTCAAAAGATATAGAAGTTAGAATTTATAATCTCCACTCTCAAGCAGTTATAATACAATTAGGATTTGTAAGGGCTGTTTCCCTTTGGTCTAAGTCCATTCATACTGAACCGACTTAACCTTAACAGAAGAAGGCCAAGTACCTTTAGTGGAGGCTTTTGAGGAAGAAGCCTATGGGCTGACTGGCACCAGGGGCGAGTCACTGGGAAAGCCTGAATTTTAGAGGAAGTGGAGGTTCCCGGCTTCTCTAAGGAACTGCAATGCATATTTCTAATTTTATAGTCCAGTGTAAATATTTCTGGTTTCAGTGACATGGAGTAATAAATATCTTATTCAGAAAGAGAACAGTTTGGCTTTAAAATATAGTCCAGTTTGTATCGAGTTTGTACCTGACTGACTGTGTATGACATTCTGGGTGCCTCCTCCCTCCAATATGAATTCCTGAGGTCACCACACTTGCAGGACCAGGACAGTTCCATGCTGATAATGGAATGCCACCTCTCAGACAGAAAGAAGACAAGCACTAGCCACCAGGAGGGTGTCACTTGCAATAGCTCTACATCTATTTACAAGACTTAGAAGAGTCCACAGTGGGGAGGTAATTGTTTTGAAAGGGCTTTCCTGGAAGCTCCTAGGAACGCTGGCTATAGGAATGGCAAGATTGAACAGAAATGCCACTATTACGGAAACTAGGAAGAGTGGAAAGCACCACTCGTCATAATGAATGTTATCCTAAGAAGAGTGTGCTTCAGTGGCACATTCTTTCTTTGTTTCAAATAACCCCCCAGATTTCACATTTTCAAATAACTATGCAGATGCTCAATGGATGGCAAAGAGAATCCTTGAGGGATGAGGGACAGAAAGCATCTCCTCCAGTCCTGGCTGGTGTTAAGAAGACTCCTTCCATGCATGCCCAAGTTTATAGCATTAAAGGGTCTGGGGTCATTCTCCAAGAGGAGAATGAACTGTGGATACCCTACCTTTAGGTCTGGTGAGAATCCTTGTGGTTCCAGGGCTCAAGACTGTTTTTTTTTTTTTTTATGACTTTAGCACAATCTCATCTCTTTGCTCTTAACCAGAATTAAGCAAATGTTTTTTGAAATTTCATAATGTTAGGTTTATTACCCATTATTTCAGTTATATTTGGCTAAAAGCTTCTGAACATTTCACACCAATTACATTCGCTTTCATGGCTAAAAAGTCATCATCCCCTTAATGCCCACAATCAGAGGAAATTTATTGTCTTCTATTCACAAATGGCCTTTCTGGCCTACAGCTCCAGGTATAGGCTTGCTAAGTACCATTAGGAATAACTATTACCAGTCTGCTCAGGGCTCTGGCTATACATTTAATTCAATTCATTTCGTTTTTATGTCTCCTATGACATAAGGGAGATCTATTAGGTTTCTCTGATAGTCATGTCCTGCTCTATGTTTTAATGTTCAAGTAAACAACGCACCTGGAATATATGCAGGTTCTAAAATGTGCTTAAAAGATTAAAGAATGCTTTTCAATAACAGGAAAACATGGGTTCCTGTATTAGACACACATCCCTAAACACAAAGAGGATTTCCTCCTTTGTTTATATAAATCACTCATCATTTGGGCATTCTGGGAAACATGAACATTTTCTTGTAACTTCAATTAAAGTTGTCATGGACTCCTATTTTTTACTTCTGGCCCATTTATTTCCAAATAGTTTACAGCATTTATAAAAGCTCAAACACAATGCAAAATTACTGTAATTATTGGCATGTTTAGCACTGACACTTTAGAAAGGTAAGTTTCATTGGAAGCTTGTCACTGAAATGAGAAGTCTAGGAACTGCACCCACATGACAGATGCTCCACAGAATTGCTCAACAGTGATTACACGGCAGAGTGGTCATTTTTAATGGAGGCAGTTACAACTCTATCCATTCCTGCCTTTTCCCTCCTATTGATTTATTCCTTGCCCAGTTCTTAGAATCTGGATAGTTTTCCTGGGTACTGAGCCAGGTTTAGTTTAATTTTTATTTATTGTTATAATTTCTACCACCCTAGTTTTTATTTTGAAGCAGGTGCTGTAAAATTATAGTATTATACACATTATATAGAGTTAAATAAAGACTTCCCTGTACTGAAATCAAAACACTTGCATAAACACACTGCTGCCGAGTTCCATGCTTGATGAAGCCATGTTTTAATCCCTTCCTTGTTTAGAGGTTTTAGGTGTCCATAATTAATAAAAAATAAGACAAACTGCAGATGTCTAGTGAAAAACAGTAATTTATTGTCCTCTTCCAAAGGAAAGCTAATTGATAGCATGCTTAGAAAGTGAAACCTAAAGACCTGGATCAGTAATTTAATAATGCTGTATGTCCAACTACAATACCCCCTACAATAGATTCCATACTCATTATATTGAATCATTTAAAAGTCCAGATAACCAGGGGATTTCTGCCATCCCTTCAACAGTCATGAGGAGAAGGCATTTAAAGGGGTGGGATGGGCACAACATTCTTAGGTAATACCACCTAAAGCAGCCTGGTCTCCTGGCTCTCCATTTCAATGGCACCTCAGAATCGCCTGGGCATTTTATAGTAAATACACCAAACTATGTGACCCAGAGTCTCTCCGGGTGTGGCCCTGACATCCAGATCTCAAGTCTCTCAGTTGGTTCTGAGGCACACGACTGACGAGACCACCGAACTTGTGTATTTGCTTGTTTAACAAATAGTATATATGGAACATTTATGAGGTGGAAGACATAGAATTAAGTTTTGTGGGCAATTCAAAGATTAAATAAGAGGTAGTTCTGAATCAAGAACCCGGACAGGGTAGGGAATAATGCAAAAACAGTATTAAGGCATAAGAGGATAAATGACATAGGAGTCACCTGAGTTGCTGGGAAGAGAAGGGGCCTTCAGGACCAAGGTCGAATTGGGAAAAGTTAGGGAGGGTTTCATGAAGCAGCCACCTTCCAGGAAATACCATTATACCATTAGCCCTCACCTGGACTACTGCAATCAGCTTGGCCACTCAAAGTGAAAGACTGAACCACCTTTTAAAAGCTCCTCAATGGTATTCCAAAGCATTTACAATCAAGTCCAAGCTGCTCTCCATGACCTGCAAAGGCCTAGGTGATCTGGTCCTGCTCCTGGCAAAGAGCAACCTCTTTCTACGTTTTGCAAAGGCTGGTCCCTTCATAGAAATACTCTTTTCCCTGTCCCTGCCTACCCCTTATGGTTGTCTCTTGTTCAGTATTCAGCTCCCAGCTCACATGTCAACTCCACTGGAAAAATGAATTCTGTGACTTTATTTAAGTGGGTTCTCCAACAATGTATTTCTTTTCACTGAACTCTGTTCATTTCAAAACAGATTTATTTCAAGCCTGGGTAAAAGAGTCAACATTTGTTTCTCTGACATACTTGTGAAGAACAAAAACCAGATCTCCATAATGTCCCTTTAGTCTGAACATGTAAGATGTGGCTAAATCCCCACAATGATCTTCTAAGCTACACCTACCAGCTTGTGATGAGGACAGAATAATTTGACAGAATAACAAATTACATTTTTCACAGCATTTGAAACTTTAAAAAATCTATTTTATACAGTTTCTGGCACCAACTTGCCAAAGTAATACTGTTAACGAATGGAAAAGCTGCAACTTACACAATGAATTTAAGAGTCTACTGCTCTTTCCATTATAGTTTTACACTGCATTATCAAATGCCACATTTTATTTGGTGCGGGGTACTCATTAAATAAGGATTAATTGAATCCTTTTTTTCTAATAATTATACTGTTGTGATTTTGATAATATCCTGAATTGTCATTTCCTTAACATTTCCCTTTAAATAACTTGCTTTGCCACTTAAACATGCTCAATGAAAAAAATACATATTAAAGTCATAAATAGATGCAGCTTTGCCTACCTTAAATTAAAAAATAATGTAAAAATATAATTGAAAAATAAAAATCATGAAAACATAAATGCTATTAATTTCAAATTAGAGAGTTATCAGTAGAGGACTTGGCATCTGATGCCTGCTTTATGGTAAAATGGTGGTTAGCAAGTGTAGACAGGTGTTAAAAAACTAACATAAAATAGATATGCCCCTAGATATAATCACAAAGCTTAAGCAGAAATTGCTTCCCTCAGGCTAATGTTTCATAAGCATTTGAACTCAGTAAGTCAAGTTTTGGGGTTCTTCAAACCTAATGCTGTTTTTTCTTTTTTGTTCACCCCCACTCCTGGAACCCACTGCTCTCTCTGGTGGTATCTGAGGAAGGCAGAGGCATGTGGGACAAACAAATCCAGTTCTGCTACCAGTGCTGAGATAAAGAATGTGGTTTCCATGGCTGCACGCCTCCTCTTCAGCCTGCATGTAGACTTGTTCTATATCCTGGCTGAAGTTAAGAAGCAGTGATAGGATCTATTAGGTCTGGAACATCATTACTCAGGTTGTATAACATCTCTATGTCATGAACTAATGGTCTAGTGAGGTCTTTTAAAAAATGATCCCTCCAGGGAACATGGTACAAAAATATAATAATAATAATAATCAAGGAGTAGAGACCACCAATCTTGCTTTTGCCAAATCAGAAAATTCTATTTAATTGAAAACCAATATGCTAGACTATATTAAAGAACCATCTTAGATCATTGGTCTTGCAGTGAGTCAGGAATTTGTGAAGGGACAAAATAAGACTGATGAGGAAAAAAAGATAGAAATGAGAGCTATTTGCAAAACAGTGCAGGAATACACATTGTCAGAGATTAAGTGGCCAATCTTCCATTTCTAGGTCCAATGGTGGAGGGATCACTTAAAAAAAAGTCATTTCTCGGTTCCCAGCCAGGGCACATAACCAGGTTGCAAGCCAGGTCTTCAGGTCTGTAGCTGGAGGCAGGTGAAAGGCAACCATACATTGATGTCTCTCTCCTTCTCTGCCTCTCTCTTCCTTCCCCTCTCTCTAAAAGTAATGAATAAAATCTTTCTTAAAAATGACATCTTTTGTTTTTAAAGATTAAAAAAAAGTCATATCTTGTACTGGCCAATGTGGCTCAATTGGTTGGAGCATCATCCCATAACCAAAGAGTTACAGGTTCAATTGCCTATCAGGGCACATGGCTGGGTTGCAGGTTTGATCCTCAGTCTGAATACATATGGGAGGCAACCAACTGACATTTCTCTTTCACATCGATGTTTTTCTCTCCCTTGCTCTCTCTCCAGAAACAATGAAAAATGTCCGTAGGTGAGGATTAAAAATAAACAAATAAATAAAATAAAAAACAGTCACACTCTTTTCCTTACAATCTCTATATTTATAGTATCATTATATAGTTATATATATATGAAATGGACTTAACTAATATATATCTATATAATGAATCATTCCAAACAAGAAATCAATTTTGCTTAATACAAAATATCTAGTCTCATCTTAAAACATTACTTTAAGGAAATAATCAGCATATAAATGATTACTCTCTATTCCTTTTAAAATTTTAATTATATTTTATTGATTATGTTATTACAGTTGTCTTAATTTTCCCCCCTTTGCCCCTTCCACCCAGCACCTACCACTCCCTTAGGTAATCTCCACATCATGTCCATGAGTCATGCATATAAGTTCTATGGAAACTCTATTTTCTATGCTTTATTTTACAAGATCTGTCCTGAAAGTATCAAACCAATGCCAACATAATTAACAGTTCACACGGCTGATATTTTTGGGGCAGACATTGTGTACATCACCATGGCTATTCTGTAACTACCTATTTCTACTTCTTAATCCCCCCACCTCTTCACTCATTTCCCCACAGCCCACTCCCATCTGGGAACTATCAGAATGCTCTCCGTATCTACATTCTTCTTGTTTGCTTAATTTGTTTTTTTAGATTAAATTGTTGATAGATTGGTATTTACTGCCATTTTATTGTTCATAGTTTTATCTTCTTTTTCTTAAATAAGTCCCTTTTAACATTTCATATAATAATGGTTTGGTGATGATAAACTCCTTTACTTTTTTTCTTGTCTGGGAAGCTCTTTATCTGCCCTTCAGTTCTAAATGATAGCTTTGCTAGGTAGAGCAATCTTGTCCATAGGTCCTTGCTTTTCATACTGAATATTTCTTGTCAACCCTTTCTAGCCTGCAATGATTCTTCTGAGAAATTAGCTGACAGCTTTACAGCAACTCCCCTGTAGGTAATGAACTGCTTATCTCTTGCTGCTTTTGATATCCTCGTTCTATCTTTAACCTTTGGAACTTTAATTCTGATGTATCTTGGAGTGGGCCTCTTACACTCATCTTGTTTGGGACTCTATGCTTCTTGGACTTGCATGGTCTATTTCCTTCACCATATTAGGGAAGTTTTGTTTTCATTATTTTTTCAAATAGATTTCCAATTTCTTTCTCTTTCTCTTCTCTTCTGGTACCATCATGTGTGAATGTTGGACCTCTTAAAGTTGTCTCAGAGGCTTATTATACTATCCTCTTTTTTTTTTTTTTTTGATTCTTTTTTTTACCTATTGCTCTGATTGGTTGATTTTGCTTCCTTATGTTCCAAGGCATTGATTTGATTCTCAAGCTTTACCCACTCTACTATTGTTTCCCTGTAAATTGTTCTTTATTTCAACTAGTAAATCCTTCATTTTTTACCAGATTTTTTTTTATGCTATTGAGGTCCTAAGTTCCATGACCATCTGAATAACCAGTGTTTTGAACTCTGTAACTGATAGATTGCTTATCTCCATTTCATTTAGCTCTTTTTCTGGAGTTTGGATCTGTTCCTGCATTTGAGCCATGTTTGTCTCTTCATTTCGGCAGCCTCTCTGTGTTTGTTTCTATGTATTTGGTAGAGCTGTTATGAATCCCTATCTTGTAGTGAGGCCTAATGTAGTAGGTATCCTCTAGGGTCAGTGGCACAGACTCCCCTATTGCTCAAACTAGGTACTTAAAGCTACATCCTTCATGTGGGTTAAGTATACCCTCCTCTTGTAATTAACCTTTGACTGCTGTTGGCAGGTTAATGGAAGGGATTTACCCAGGCCAGTTAGCTTCAAGGATTAGCTATGACCACTGACCACTAACCTCTGCCCTCCCTGGAAGATCAGCTGTGCAGGAGCAGGGTGGAGATGCTCTGTGTGGTCTGTAGCTGTCCACTGGGTGCACAGGCTCTGGGGTTTCTTGGGTGATGCAGACCAAGGTCAGTCTCTACCTGTGTTTTGCCCAGCATCACCCTGCCTAAGCTGTAAAGCAATCTGAGATGCTGCAACTGTGCTGGGCCTGGGGCCACTTAGCAAGAAGTATGGGGGCTGGAGGCTCATTGAGGGTAGCTGTTGCTTATTTGAGTGGATTTAGAAACTTGTGAAGCATGAGCCAAGACTAGTCATTCATATGGAAAAGCAGCTTGGGTGGGCCCATAACTTGGGTGAGATAGAGTCTCTGTGGATCTTCAGGGTGGGGCAAACAGTGTTAGCCAGGTTGATGAAGCCTCCATCCTGTTGGCTCTGTGGTAGGAGGGTTCAGAAAAGGGTCAATGCCCTCTGCCTGCCTTTCTGCTGGGAGAAGTCTGTCCCCAAGTTCTTGCCTTGATGCCTGACACTTCAGTTCCTCCCTGTACGCCACTGGTGCCTTTAAAGCTGCTACTCTGGTGCTAAAGCCTAGAGGGAGTGAGTTTGAGTAAGTCCGTGGGTGGATTCTTTAAGAGGACCTGCTTGGGACTCTAGAAGTTTCTTCCATGGACTCATTCTCCATTGATTTTTGCTGCCAGAAGTTATGGGGAGTTATCTTTCTGGCACTGGAACCCTGGGACGGAGGGCCTGGTGTGGGGCTGGGACTCCACGCTCCTGAAATATTCCTCTTGAATTTTTATTTACCACACGTGGATGTGGGACCAGACCACTCTGCATCTCTTACCCTGCTACCAGTCTGGATGGATGTGGTTTCTTAATAACAGGGTTGCTGGGCTGTCATTCAACCCAATTTCTGCCAGTTCTGAATGATGGTTGTTCTATAATTTAGTTGTAATTCTGATGTGATCATGCAAGGAGGCAAGCTATGTTTGCCTATGTCCCTTTTTGACTGGAAGTCAACCTTTATATTTTCTATTTCATTCTTCATAAGAATTTTTACACATATACTAACATTGGCATAAACAATTTTTTACACACATTAATCACCAATAAGTCATTTTATCACTTTATGTGGTCATTTCTCAAAAAAAGGTTCTTAAGAACAAATTATTTCTCTATATATTTTGTGTGGAGGCTAAGCACAGTTATGTACTTAAGATACCTTAAAATCTCACCATGCTTAGTCCCAGCACAATCTTGTAGGTAAGTAAAGGTCAGTGTTTTGTGGTAAGACTTAGCTCTCTGATCTGTTGGAGTCTAACAGCTAGAAATTTTGATTTCTACAAGATTGTTATTAAGAAATAATTTGGAAAAGGAAAAAAAATGATGTCCGCATATAATCTTATCAGGGCTGCTCTTTAGTTGTGTCAGATAATGACTTAAAAAAATCTTCTGAAATGTGGTTCAGGAAATAAAAGAAAGAATAAAAATGCCTTTGGGTGTTGACGTGGTGAAGAAATGGGCTAACAGGTAGAGATGAGAAACAATTGCTTAGAACTGGTTTCCTTAATGCTCTTCTAAAACTCTAATAATGTATGATAAACCTAGGTAGGTTAGTAGTATGTATAGAGAAGTATCAGGTTTGAAACCGCATCAGTAGTTTTTTTTTTTTTTTTAATTTTATTGTTGTTGTATTACATCCATCCCCTTTTTGCTCCCCTCTG
>PVIW01002761.1:0-199806 GCA_004026585.1 Noctilio leporinus | reverse complement strand
AGTGGTCAGGGGAATGGGGTAGGGGGGAGGGAGAGGTAGAGGCAAAGATGGGGAGCAGCTTAGACAAGAACCTAGTATAAAGGAACCATGGACATGGACAACAGGTGGGATTGACTTTGGGGGGAATGGGTGGGTGGGTGGGGGGACAGAGGGGAGCAAAAAGGGGATGGATGTAATACAACAACAATAAAATTAAAAACAAAACAAAACAAAACAAAAAGGAAAATCAAGGGCCAATATGCCTGATGAATATGATGCAAAAATTCTCAACAACATATTAGCCCACCAAGTTCCACAGTACATTGAAAGAAGCGTCCATGATCATGAGAGATTTACTCCAGGAATGCAAGGATGAAGTTTGATGCCCGTATGACTCACCACACCAACAAAGCAAAGGATGAAAATCACATAGTCATGTCAATAGATGGAGAAAAAAACATTTGTCAAAATGCAATATCCATTTATAATTTTAAAAAACCCAACCAAGTGGGTATAGCAGGAGCATACCCCAACATAACAAAGGCCATTAGGACAAGCCCGCAGCCAACATCAGACGAGGTTGGGAAAAGCTGGAAGCCTTTCCTCTAAGGTCAGAAAGAAGACACGTGTGCCCACTCTCACCACCTTGATTCAACTTCTAAGTGAGAAGATGTTTCAGAACCGAGTAACACCAAAAAGGGTCCACATACATGCAGTGTGTCCAAGTCTGGGCCTTGCATACAGAGCCCTGCTGCTTCTAAGTGTAAGAAAAATGGCCATGTTAGACACCAAAGAAAACCTAAGTTCAACCTCAAAAGAGTAGTTCAGAAATAGCCTCTAATCACAAAGCAATAAAAGATAAAATAACATAACCAGGCAACAAACACTAGCACCTTAACAATCGGACATTGAAAAGTGGCTTTTATTTTATTTTATTTTTTTCTTTCTTAGGACAAACAGGAATTCCAAGCCAAAGTTGGAAAATGTTTAGAAAAGAACAATGATTAAAATATTATATATCAACATCTATGAGATACAGCTAAAATAGTGCTCAAAGAAAAATCTAGGCTTGAAAGCCTTATGCTAGTAAACAAGGGTAAAGAATGCAAATAAATCAGGCATCAATTTTGGGGGTGAGTTTAGTGGGGGAGGGATATGATGGCTAAAACTCAAGCTCCTAGAATTGGGACAGGCAGAGAGGAGGCACTCAATAAATACTTGTTGAGTAAATGAATAGCAGAATAAACTTTAGAAAGGCAAAGAAATGATGGAGTAAAATAAAATCATTATTAATACATTAGGAAAAATAATAGCATCAATAAGTATATCCCAGCAGCTTTTCCTTGAAAAAACAAAATTGGGTAACCTAACTACACAAACTACAAT
The DNA here is from genome assembly GCA_004026585.1 of Noctilio leporinus. Lineage (NCBI taxonomy): Eukaryota > Metazoa > Chordata > Mammalia > Chiroptera > Noctilionidae > Noctilio > Noctilio leporinus. The sequence continues at coordinate 198,441 of PVIW01002761.1, read as the reverse complement.
GTAGCAAAGCTAAAATACTCACAGACACAGGAAAAATTCAGTGTAGAAACCCACTTTGTTTAACCCAAAGCAAATACATTTAAAGATCTGGAAGAAATGGATAATTTTCTGGGCAAATATAATTTACCAAAACGTTATTAACCTCAGAAAAGATATAGGAAATCTAAACTGACCAATTACTACAGGAGAACAAGGAGAAAAATTTTGGAGATTTACCCCCACAAAACACAAAGTCCAGGTGCCTTCAAAGGGGGAATGAATTCTATGTAATCTGCAAGAGCACAGAATTTCAGTGCTATTTAAACTGCTTCAGACCATGGGGAAACAATGCAGGGTACTTCCAGATTCCTTATATGAAGCAAAAAACCCCAAACCACACCAAGCCAACCAACCAAAAACAGAAAACAATGATACTAACTGACAAAGATTAAACACAAAAAGAAAACTGCAGACCAAACTCATTTATGAGTTTTGATGCAGAAGACCTAAGTAAAGCATTAGCAAATAAAATCCTGCAACGTGTTAAAAAAAATAATATACCGTGAGTAAGTGGGATCTATTTTAGGAATTCAAGAATGATTCATATTAGGAGATGGATAATATTATTATTGCTATAGATAATGAAAAGCATTGGATAATATTCAACAACCATCCTTCATAAACTGTTTAATGAGTTTATGAATTTATGAATGTCTAAAAGATAGACATTTCTTACCATGATAAAATATATCACTTAACCCCAAAGCTAGCATCATGTTTAATGCAGAAAAAACACTATGTATTCTATTAAAGTTAAGAGCTTTAACATGTTCTTGAGGTATAAGCCAACATAATTATACAACAGAAATAAATAAGAGGTATAAAAATTAGAAAGACCAAGGTAATCTATATTTTAGATAATATAATCATAAACCAGAGAAATTTGAGAACCTCAAGAAAGGAATACAACAATAAGAATTAAATTTAACATGATTAGGTCTAAATATAATATACAGATATCAAAAGCGTTCATATATATACAACCATCAGCTAAGAGACACAGAAGACTGCATTTCTAATAATAACAAAAAATAAATATCTAAGAATAAATTTAACTTTAAAAACGTCTAAGATTTCGCCCTGACTGGCGTGGTTTAGTGAGTCACCAGCCAGCAAACCAGATGGCTGCCTGTTTGAGTCCCAGTCAGGGCACGTGCCTCGGTTGCAGGCTGGGTCCCTGGTAGGGGGCATGTGAGAGGCAACCACACACTGATGTTCCTCTCCCTCTTTTTCTCTCCCTTCTCCTCTCTCTAAAAAGAAATAAATAAAATATTTTTTTTAATGTCCAAGATTTCTATTTAAAAAATTTTTAACACTCCTGAAGACTGCAAAATTGGAGATCAGAGTAAATGGCAAGGCAAACCATGTTCTTTTTTAGGAATTCTTAATATATTGTAATAAAGATATAATTCTCCCAATTGTTCCCTAAAGGTAATGTAATCCCACTAAAACTATATATATATTTATTTTTTTAATTTATTTTTTTAAAGATTTTATTACTTTTAGAGAGAGGGAGAGAGACATCAATGTATGGTTGCCTTTCACCTGCCTCCAGCCACAGACCTGGCTGGAGACCTGGCTTGCAACCTGGTTATGTGCCCCAGCTGGGAACCGAACCAGCAACCTTTGGGTTCTCAGGCTGGTGCCTTATCTACCGTGCCACCAGCCAGGGCTGCCATATATATATTTAAATAGACAAACTGATGTCAAAGTATTTCATATGGAAAAGCAAGTGCCAATAACAGGAAATTTTTAAAGGAAAATTCTAAAAGCCTGCCCTACCAAATATTAAAATAGGTTTAAAAGTACAAAACTTAAAACACAGTGACCCTGGAACATAAATATGTAGAAATATATTGAGATTGGTACAGAACAGGAAGTCTAGAAATAACACCAAATACCTATAAAATTTACTATATAAAAGGAAGTCATCCCAGATCTGTGAAAAAAAGATGGAATAATTAACACCTGCTAGTAAGACAACAGGCTAACTGCTGAGGGGGAAAATAAAAGAAAAAACAAAGCCACATTTTACGTCTTACACCAGGTTTGAATTCCAAATCGACCAAAATCCAAAATCCAAAATTAAACCATACAATTAGCTGGGAGGATAAACTATGGACAAGTTACTTTATAACTGGAACAGGGAAGCCTTAAAACTATAATACGCCAGCCCTGGCCGGTGGCTCAGTGGATAATGCACTGGCCTGCGAACCCACAGGTTTCTGGTTCGATTCCAGAACCAGAAAAACCAGGCCAGGCACATAACCAGGCCTCCAGCCAGGTCCATAGCTGGAGGCAAGTGAAAGGCAACACACATTGATGTCTCTTGCCCTCTCTGCCTCTCTCCCTTCCCCTCTCTCTAATAATAATAAATAAAAATCTTAACAACAACAAACTATGATACACAACCCAGAAGCCATAAAAACAAGGGCTGACAGATTCAACTGCACAGATTATAAATAATTAATATCCCTGATAAATAAAGAGCTCCTCAAAGTCCATTAGAAAACAAACATCAACTACCAAATAGAAAAATAGACAAAGGATAATAAGAACATGGAATTCATGGGTAAGAAAATAGAAGTCACTCTGAAAGATATGAAGATATAGTTAACTTCACTCATCATAAAAGATGCAAATTAAAAGTTTACTGAAGCAAGTTTAAGTCACATGTCTTTGAACCAGGAATTCAGCCCTATAGGAATATATCCTGCACTTGTACCCATATAGTAGGATGGGGGTCCCCCAAATATATTCATACGTCTACCCAGAACCTGTGAAATGACTGCTTTTTTAAAAGGGCCTTTGAAGACGTAATTAAATTAAAGGTCTCATTGAGACGAGTGGCCTTAAGTCTGATGATAGGTTCCTCGAAGGGACAGCGGGCCACACAGAGCAGCAGTCAATATAAAGACGGGGCGGACATTGGAGAGATGGGTTTGCAAGTCCAGGTCCACCAAAGACCAGCAGCCGCCGCCAGGAGCTGGGAGAGGCAGGGAACAGGTCCTGCCTCCAAGTCTCCAGAAGGACCCACGCCAATGCCTGGCTTTCAGGCCACTGGCTTCCAGAACTGTGAAGTAACTCCCTGTTACTTCATGCCACCCAGTTTGTGGCACTTTGCTATTGCAGTCCTAGGAAACGAATGCATTTTACCTTGTGCAAGAACATACGTGAAACATCATTCATCACAGCGTTGCTCGTAGCAGGACAAGACTGGAAACGTCAAGACACCCGATTAAATGCCACACAGTAGAACAGTATGCAGGTATACAACAGAAAGCAAAGCTCCTTGTAGACTGATGTGGGACAATAGTCCCAAGAGTAAACAGCTGCCACGCGAAGTAGGAGAGTTTATTTACAAGGGACAAGTCATAAAAGCGCAGACAGGCAAAGAGGCACCGGTAAGGGAGGCTGCTTCCACTGGGACTTAGCAGGCTCTGGCCCTCCTCCATGCCCAAAGGACACCCTGGAAGGCAGCAGAGCCCTGTGGAGGGACATGGCCAGCAGGGGTGACCTCACAGAGAGAGGCGCAGAGAGGCGTCTCCTGGCTTCACCCTCTTCCCCTCTCTGATCTCCCTCCTGACCACCACCACCCCCACCCATGGTTTGATCCCAGATGGCACCTGGGCAAAGGCAGTCCTGTGAGGTATTCCGTGTGGTCCACGCCCCAGGGACAGGGCAGCATGGAGCATGGTGGAGAGCACTCTCGACAGGCATGTCTGACATCATCATCTTTTAAAGCCAGGTACAGAACAGTTCATGTAGTGTATCGCCATTTCAGTCAGGAAAAATGTAGGACATACATGCACTGGTTACCTGTGCATAGCAGATATGGACCGACCCCCCAAGAAAATGATTACTTTGACACTCTGGGGAGGGTGCCTGAGTGTCTGAAGTAAAAGAGGGGAAACTTTTCACTGTGTGCCATATTATACATTTTGAATCTTGAACCATTTTTTCAAAAAATAAATTAACTCTTAAAAGTTTAACATTAACGGTCGTCAAAAGGGAGCCCACCAGACAACGCCTGGCTAGGTCCGCAGTCCACACCGGGGACTGGCCCTGCGGGGGACAGGAAGAAGTGGCCCACCTGTCAGGTAGCGCCTGCAGCACGGTGGGCATCAGCACTCCCGAGATGGCCTTGTAGAGGATGGAGTCACACACGCCAACGATGTTCACCACTGTGGAGGAGCCCAGCACGGGCAGCATGTGGGGTGGCATTCCTTGCCAAAAGTGCAGAAGGAAACTTTGAACCTGTACGGACCCCCCAAGAGAAGAACCATGAGGTCACACGGGGCCTTCCCGACAGGGCCACGGGACTTGCCCATGACCATCCTAGCCTGCAATGCTATTACCTGCTTCCCCTGGAGTGGCCAAGGTCACCCCAGCCTGGTGTGGCTCAGGGGGCCCGGGAAGGCCCTCCTATCCCAAGGTTCCCCCCTGCCCACATGTGTGGCATGCCCATTGCCACACAACCCTGTGGCCTGGCAGCCCGGGGTCTATCTAGTCTGCGGTGGGTGAGGGTTAGCCTGTTAACCCATCAGCCCCTTCATGCTTTCTGGGGTCTGGGGAGAGTTTAGAAAAGGGAAGGTGGGATATTGTTTTTTAAAAGCTCAGACTAAAGCCCTGGCTGGTGGCACAATGGATAAACACCAGCCTGTGAACCCAAAGGTCACTGGCTTGATTCCCAGTCAGGATACATGACCAGGTTGCAAGCCAGGTCTCCAGCCAGGTCCGAAGCTGGAGGCAGGTGAAAGGCAACCATACATTGGTGTTTTCTCCCTCTCTCTGCCTCTCTCCACCTCTCTCCAAAAATAATAAATAAAATCTTTTAAAAAGCTCAGATTACTAGAACTGACTATTCTCTGGGCCTGTTGGTGCCCGGGCCCCCCACCCCAGGTATACTTGGAAGGAAGGGATGGTGTGTGAGCAGCTATTAAGAGGAATGAAACTGGGAAGGGAAAAGGGTAAGTACCACAAGGAAACACCTCCTGATTCAACCTGTGTGCCAAAAACTGGATAAAGTACAAGGGCCTCTTTCTATCCAGATGCCTCTGTTTTCCCAGAGAGCCCTGGTCCGGGGGTGCCTTTAGGGATGCTGGGTGGTGACATTGGGGCAGTAAGCTGTGTGCTGCCCCAACCCCAGTACAGGCAAACAACAGAAATACAGCAGGCGCCCGGATGTGGAGGTATTAGTGATACAATGGTAGCAGGAACCCATGCTAAACTGCTGGTAAACGGATGGTACGGTGGATGTCCAAAGTAGGGAACCCTGACCACACCCGCAAACCTGTTTCTTTTAGTGTGTGAGCTGGGAGCCAGGGAGAGAGCCCAGGATGGGGTAGAGCAGTGGGACAAGGTAAGAGAAGTGAAGGGAAATGGTAGAAGATGATTAAGTTGTATATATTAATAACATTTAAAAGACCAGAGGGGAAGGGGGAGGGGAGACAGGGGAAAGAAGGGGAAGAGTTTAGTCAAAGAACTAGTATAAATGACCATGGACATGGACCACATGTGGGGATTGGCTGTGGGAGAGGGAAGGGGTGAGTGGGGCAGGGGAGAGCAATGGGGGAAAAAATGGAACAAGTGTAATACAATAATAACTTAATTTTTAAAAATCTAGGCTTCAGCCAACACTGAGGAGTGGCTCATCTTGAAGTCAGGGAGTGACTGAATTACTGTGATCACATGGGCTCCTCTTGGTTCCTAGACTACGTATCCTCCTTTCTTCCACAGATGGGCACTCACTCCCCACTACAGCATTTCCCACACCCCTGGTTCCCCATATCAATCCTGGTCCAGTGCAAGAGATCATTTTGTGCCCAGTCTAACACTTTGGAGGTGGTACTATTATTGGCATTAGCTTTATTCACAGAGTGCCTACTATATGCCAGGTACATAGGCTCTCTTGCTTAACACTCATAATACTACAGCTGAGAATCATGACTCTTATTGTGCAGAGACATTAACCTATTTGTCCAAAGCCAGACAGCAAGGTGGGAATGGAGGGCACAGAGCTCATGTCTGCCTGTCTCCCTACCCGTCAGTCTCGTGGCTAGTTTGCTCTTCACATGGTAACTGGGCTCCCGCCCCACACCTGAGACCTGTGTCTCTCTGTGAGCTGCTGCCCACTTTCCAGCTTTCTGCCCCTGCCCTGTTCTTCGGCCCCCTCTGAGAGTAGGGTCTAGCTTTCCCCTCACCAGGCTACCCGACCCCAGCCTGGCAACCTGATCTCGGCCTCAGGGGTCAGATGTCTCTGACTTCTGTGGCCTGCCTAGACTTCCCAGTGTCAATGTTAGATGGGAGGCCTGGGGTGGGGGTGAGGAATGGGGGGAAAACATGTCCCCTGGCTTCCTAGAGGGAAAATGCTAATTGCCACAAACCTGATCAAAGCGGTGAATAAAGTCATGTTTGCAAATTGTGCAACTCCAGTCATAGTTCTATTCATTCCATGACAGTGAAAACACTGCAAAATTTGTATCCAGATTGACAATGAAAATAAACACAAGCCAGTGAGTGAAGACTGCCTTTCAGGATTCTAGTCCTGGCGCCGGTACCAACTGGAGGTGTAATATCTCTACACCTCAGTGTCCTTACATGTGAAATGGGAATAAAACTATTTGCTGGAGAGGTTTGGGTACTTATATAGAGCCTGGTATGCAGTAGTTGTTTAATGAAGGTTAGCTATTATTATCACTATTATTAATATTATCATTATTAATTATATCAGGGAAGCACTACCACTGCTGCTGGGCCCAAGAGATCAGTGTATGTCCTAAGTTTGTATCACACCCTGGTCTCAGTTCTGAATGTCACCCAGCCAGAATCCTTGCTGTGGCTCTGCTCACCTACCATTGGGATACCTGGTGGCTGATGGTTGGTCTGGCTGGGCCTGGAGCAGCCACATCTCCCCGACATCCTCTGGCTTGCCCTCCAGAGGGCCCACAGCTGTGTGGACCCTAGAGGACCGACCCTGGGGGCTGCCTTCCCTCCCAGCTCCCCGGAGAAAGATCTGCCCAGCCCATTCCTAAGATCTGGTGGATTCCGCATTCATTTGCCTTTCTAAGCTCTTCTTGCATACAGCCCTACTCTTTTTTTTTTTTTTTTTTTTAAGATGAGCAGTCAATTTCTAGCAGAAATTCTGGAAAAGATCAGCGGCTGTGTGTGTTAAAACAAATCTGTGGAAAATCAGTGCCTTCTGCAGGCATCTGTTCACGAGGCGCAGGGAGCCCCAATCACCACTCGGTCTCTGGAGCCGCCTTTCCAGGGGGTGTTTCATGCAGTTTTTACCCTCCGTGCTACCCTCATACAGAGACCATTTACCGTCCAAAGGTACTGGTCCCTCAGAGTGAGACGAGAGAGACAGGAAGGAGGAAACAGGGCAAAGCTTAAGAGCCGATACTTGGAAGTCAGGCGTGAAACAGGCAGTGTTTCCATCTGGAGGGAGGGCTGACAGGTCCTCCCTCCAGATGGACTCAAGGTTTGCAGCTGGAGCAGTAGGGCCGGTGGTGGTGGTGGTAAGCTCAGGCTTGAAAACAGATTTGGGAGGGGAAAATCAGTACTCTGGTTTATGCTAACTTACACATCCAATGACTTTGAGACTTATTAGCTTTTATAAAATGGAGATAATGATGTCTACCTATTATTAGAATTAAATCAGATTAACTTACATAAAACACCTGGCATCGTGTGGCCTTTAACAAACGGAAACACGACTAGAGGTAAGGAAGCAGTTTGGACTCTTCGAAGGCACAGCAGGGACAGAATCAGAGGCACATAATTGAAAGGGGTTATTATAAGGAAGTTTCGTGGGTCATCTGTGTCGGGCCCCTACTGGCAGGATCAGACAGACGCTGAGACGAGACCTTGAGACTAGGGGGTAACCCAGCTCCAAATGCGCCACCATAGTGGAGTCTCTGGAAACATTAAAACCAAAACTAAACGAATGCTCTCCTTTAGTTTTCCTTGACCCTCTCATTCTGGCTGTAATGATACTCTGACAAAACTGTCTCCCTACTAGGCCCACCAGGCAGGACGCAGCTCACTGGTTGGAGCCAGGAAAAGGCCACGGGAACTGCAATTCACATGGAAGATTTAGAAAGGGTTGTGTGTGAGTGTGTGTGTGTGAAAACGTGGCACCTAGTTCCCAGGGTGGCTGTGAGGATTAAGTGAGCTAATAATGTGCATCAAGGGCTCCCAGGAGGCCTGGCACCTAGCAGGAGCTCATGAAATAGAGGAGCTAGTTTTACTCTAATATTTGAATAGAGTGTTCACAGCTCAGCCTGTGTGGACCTACCTCATCAAAGTTGGCTCTTATCACAGTGTCCAGTATTCGCTGGCAGTGCGTTCGGTACATCATAATAAAAGTAGAAACCTGTGGTGGCAGGTGGGGAGGGACCAACAGGAAAGGGGTACATTAATACATGTGACTGCTGCCCTTAGAAGTTCCATTTTCAAGTCATTTACTCCCTGAGGAGGGGAATGAAGTCCACCTCATCCCCACTCATCCCCGACCTGTGAGACACATTCCCGCCAGAGAAGCTCCCTGCCCCTCGCCTGGCTTCCTCCTCAGGGCTCACGCAGCCCATTCACCCTGGGGAGGGGACACTGGTTTCTCTCTCTGTCTCCATTCTCCACCCGCTGGAACTATGGGCCCTGGGAAAATAAAATGGCTTTTTATTCGTGCTTGTGTGCCCAGCATCTGGCACCGTGCCTGGCACGTAGTCCAGTTCAGTAGGATTGATTGAATTAAACTCTCCTCATCAGCTGAGATACTGAAAAGTTAAAACCTAGTGTGTATTTATTAAGGAGAGGTGCTTTTGCCAAAACCACAAAGAGAAAGTTGGAAATCCTCTGGAATCTGCTTGGCAAAAAAATCCTCTCTCCATCTCCTCTTCTCCAAGAATTTCAAAGTGATGGTATAAGACACGACCAATAAAATCTTTGACTATAAAACTGTGATTTCATCCTATCTGCTACAGCACATGGGAAAATTAACTTCATCTTATAAAAAAGCAGGCTAGAGGAGAGGGGTCCTTCCTTTGTGACATGAGTCAGTGTAGTATCATAGATGCATGGGTGCGTGGGTTGGTTGGTGGGTCGGGAGGGAGATAAGTAGGTGAGATAAACTTTTATTTTAGAATATGAGGGTTTGTAGTAAAGTTCTGAATATACTGCAGGGACTTCCCATAGCCGCCCACACCCAGTTACCTCTATTGTTAACATCTTATATTAATGTGGTACATCTGTTATAACTAATGGACCGCTACATTGTCCATGACTAAAGGAATTCTAGCTTTATATTTTTAAACTCCCTGTGTCACAATTAAAGTGTGTGTATGGGTGTGTGCGCGTGTGCATCATGTGAAAGAGAGAGAAACCACCCGCCCCTGGTAGCACTTCAGATGTGGTCACCTTCTCCTCAGGCAGACTGGCTGGCAGATTAAGATCTTTGACATTTGGAAACTCTGGCAGCAACGTTCCAAGTTTGGACCGGGGTGAGTACGCCACTGTCTGCTTGCTCACTTCCTTCTTGCCCGTCTCGCTCACCCAGGCGGCTCCCTTCTTGGAGTACATCACATCGTAGTACTGGGAGTTCTCCTTCACTGCAATGCCGTAGTAATGGTACCTGGGCCGCAGAGAGAGAGAGAGAATGAGGGCGCCCCGAGTGGCTGTCAGCGGGGGCTTCCTGAGCCAGGCCCACCCTCCTGGGGCCAGAAGAGTTAACACCCCCGTATGGCTTGACAGCTCTGAAATCTAGAACTGAACCCAAGTTCCACGTTGCCAGTCATCAATCACACAGGCAAAAATAACCAAAATTGCCTCCTACAGAAAATGCGAAGTCAAATACTGTGAAAACCAGAAAAGGGGATAAAAAAAATTTCCGTTTGTACTTAGCAGTCTTATTTCTGGCTAGTTACATGTGACCTTGGGGGCATGGCCTGCAGTCTCCCCCATCCCTGATGACCCAAGAAGAAGGGGGTGTTGTCCACGGCTGCAAACCACTGACAAAAGCTTTTCTTAATAAACGATGGTCTTAAGCCCTGGCTGGTGGCACAGTAGATAAGGCGCTGGCCTGCGAACCAGAAGGTCGCTGGTTCGAATCCCAGCCAGGGCACATAAACAGGTTGCAAGCCAGGTTGCAAGCCATGTCCCCAGGCAGGTCCATAGCTGGAGGCAGGTGAAAAGCAACCACACATTGATTCATCTCTCCTTCTCCGCCTCTCTCCCTTCCCCTCTCTCTGAAAATAATAAAAAATCCTTTTAAAAAAAATAAACGATGGTCTTAAAGAACTGTATCTTAACAAAGATCATTTCAGTGTTTCTGTTGACCCTGGGTGTAAAGCAGAGTATTTTATTAACTCAAATGGACTTGCTGACAACCATCTTTCCAATTAGGACAAGCGGACGGAGGCCGCCTTTTGTTTGGACTTTAGATTTGAGCAACAACCTTTCGAGTGCTTGCTCTGTGCCAGGCACTCTACAAAGCAATTTATGTGTATTAGTTTGTAAAATCATACTATGAAGTGGGGGATTTTGCAGTCTTTTCTTTCAGAGGAGAAAATGGAGGCAAGAAAGCTTAAATCAGCTCAAGGTTATACAGCTCTTTTGGGGAAGAGCAGGTTCTTGCCCAGACAGGGCTGTTCCGTCACTCATACCACTGTGGGGCAGGATGTCTGACGGACTCTGATGTTTGTCAGGGCCTCTCATGGAGCATCATAACTACGCTCCTTCCCAGACTCCAAACATGGGAATGGAGCCCAAGGATCAGCATGGAAACAGGGCTTGCAGGTAATTCGGATACACATCAGTTTGGATTCCCTAGCAGGCTGGGTTAAGTACCTGCGTTCCATTCCCAGCCCTATGGTCCCCAATGGCCGGACGGTCTGCCTTATCTGCTATTGTCAGTAGGATGCCCATCAAAGCAACTCAGAGGGAACTAACAGCTTTACACATGTTACCTTCTTTAATCTTACAAAACCTGTGAGGCTGGAACTAACTATCATCCTCATTTTATAGACTAGGGGACCAAGGCCCAGAGAATTGAAACAACACACCCAAGGTTACCCAGTAAGATAGTGGTAGAAGCAGGTTTTGAACCTCCAAAGTGATGTTAACCACTAAGCCAGCAATTCTCAAACTTTACTAATAGTAAGAATCACCTACAGAACGTATTAAAATACAGATCCATTCCCAAAGATTCTGATTTAGTAGGTCTACAAGGGATTTTTACAATCACAATGCAACATCAATGTAAGTAATCCCTGGACCTCGCTTTCAGAAACACTGCAACCTATTTACTACTCTTTTCTACTCCTCAAAGTATGGCTGGTGATGGTCACAACACAGCCCAAACGAGAAAGCATTTTGAGAGGTGGGAGAGGCCTCACAGGGACAGGAGAGACGGGCCCACAGAACCTTCCCTTCTCCCGCCCCCACTTCCCTGGTACCATTCTGAGATATTTTGGCTTAGTGGGCATCTCGTCTCTAGCTGCACGCCTCCTGGGATGAAGTACCCAGGTCCTCCCAAGGCCGCCCAGCTCATTTTAGGGCCGTATGGTTCTCAGAAAGTTCTCTGTGTGTGGAGCCTGATCTGTCCTCTGCGCCTTCTACTTCCCAACTGTCGTAACTGCCTTTCCAACTCAGAGCCAGTGCTGTGGGGGCAGGGGCGGGGCGGGGGAGGGGCCGGGTTCCACAGCTCCAGGGGCCAGGTTGCCTTCATCGTTTCTTAAGATTAAGATAGCCGGAACAACCCAGATGGGACCATTTCTCGATTTTTCAGAGTGCTAAAATGGTGCTAAAATCCACAGCTGCGGGAAGCTGATGCTCTGATCACTTCTTACTTCCTCTATTTCAGCTTTGGAGGGCAGATCAAACACACCCCATCTCTACCACCCAGCCCCAGCCCCAGCCCCATTTATTCTGTCCTGGTCAGTTTGCGCATTTTTTTTTTTTTTTTTTTTTTTTTATCCCTAAGGCCGAGAGACAGGTTGGAGAGGAGAACTCATCACCTTTCAAAGGTTGAAGGTGTGATCCACCTTGAAGGGTCCTCATGAAGAAGAAACAAATGAAATTGATTACATGAAACTTTTAAAGAAGGATTGCACAATTTGCCAATCTTGAGGTTAAACAAAACAAACAAAAGAAACAGACCAAAACCCCAGGCTCTCACAGGTAGACGGAGAGACACTTTCTCCAAGCTTGTGTAGGGTGGGAAACCTTTCCGTTCTATCTTTATTTACTATTTCTACTCTGAGAAATGGGCAACAATGTATTGGAGCCATTACTCTATAGACCTTGAGCAGGAGAGAAAGGATTCAGTTCCATGCATTCAGCATTCTCCCATCCATCCCTGCACTTATCCATGTGTTCGACCAAGGCTGGGAGCTGCCCTTTGGGTGCCAACTGCTGGGCTTACCAGCAGGTAAGGAAGAATCTGGCTTTTGTACGTGATATTCTTACCCAGGCTCAAACCTCACGTTAAAACAGATACTGGAATGTCTCATTGGAAACAAGATTTGTTCTTCAGAGTAGTCACCTTGGAAGTTTATGAGGAATTTAGTCCGAAATGTCCCTGGCTAAAAACTTTTCTAGACGAATCTTTGGAAATCGCTCCCAGAGCTCCGAGCCCTGCAAATAAACTACTCTGGGTGTGTTCAGAACTTTAGCAAAGAGGGTTTTCCCCAGTTTGAGTGCCCACTTTCTTCACCTTGGCTCAAAGTTAAGCCCACACTGGTGGGGGGATGGGCACATGGTGCCCAGGAAGGGCAGGGGTGGGGGCAGGGAGGGCCAGTACTGGACAGGCTACTGTGGAATCTCCCTTGGCCACGAGTCTTACAACTTTGTGTGGTTGGGTTTTTTTTTTTTTAAGTTTCAGTATTTTTACAAGTGAGCATGTGCTGCCCTGCTACTTAATAGGATCACGATGTTTAGAAATGCTGCATCATAAGGCACTCTCTGGTAGGTTCACCTTGTGCATTAGCATAATAAAGGTCCTGAGAAGTCCTGCACCAGGGGACCTGTTTCAAACTTACAGGGCCACCAGACCTTTTCCATGGACCACCTATTCAAGTCCAACACATTTTGAACCCCCTTTGGGGAAGTCTTACAGAGGCAGATTTCAAAGCAGTCTGAGCAGCAGAGGCTCACACGGGAGCAGGCAGGAGTCTACACACCCTCCTCACTCCTCGGGTCAGCCTGTCTGGGGCTGCCCCCTTTTAGTGATTCTCTGTGACAGCCCTTTTGCCACAGTTGCCTCCTTCTGTCTGTCTTGCCTCCCAGAACATATGCTCCAAGAAGGCAGTGACTTGCTTGCTCCTGTATATCTGACGCTCAGGAAGGGTGAAGCAAATAGCGGTAGGTCGGTTGACAGACTGATGAACGGGAAAAAGTGTGCTCCCGGCACCACCATAGCCCCGACCTTCCCACCCCACCACCCCACCTCTGTCTCAGGGGTCATGAGGACAGGTTGCTCTCTGGCTCGATGGACACTGGGAGAGCAGAGGGTTTGCTCAGGGAAACAATCCAAGAAGCTACAAGGTGCTCCTTCCAATAACGCTCAAGGTGATTTTACAAAAACACCTAAAGGCAGGGTGGCAAAAAGTCGGATCCCTTAAAGCAGCTGGGCCAGAATGGTGCAGGGCAGCGTCTCCCAGCGCCTGGGAGGGAGGCCCCGCTGTGCTCGGGCCAGACGCTGCGTCCAGGCCCCAGGCAGAGCCCAGGAAGGACGCCTGGGGCGGGGGCCTTTGGGGGGGCACGGTGGGTGCTTACTTGGACTGTCCTCGGGTCCCGAGTCTTCTGGTGGTTAACTGAGGAAACTGCTGCCTTATGATCTGTAAGGTAACACAAGAGGCGGTTAGTCAGCTACCAGGAGGGTGAGCTGGGGGCACAGTGCCAGAGTTTTGCGAACAGCCATCTGAAGGAAGGAGGAAAACACACTGGTGGCTTCAGTGACTTATTCGGAGCCTGCCAGGCCCTGAATAGCTGACCAGTGTTGGGGGCCGCGCTTCATGCCTCCCACTCAGAGTAGGGACAGCCTTCACCCCCCCAGCTTAAAGCCCTCCAGCGGCTTCCATGGCGCCTGGAACTGGACCCGCCCCAGCCGCCCGGAGCCTGGGCCCCGCTGTCTCACTGGCGGCCTGGTCTCCTCCCATTCTCATCCCTCCTGGCCAGGGCCCAGCCACGCTGCCCTTTTTTCCTGTTCCTGGAACACAACCTGGCTGGCTCCCCACGGGGGGCTTTGCACCACCCTCCCTACCCCACTCCCCTCCTGGCCTGCGTGGTGATCTCATCTTGATCCTTAAAGAGCTGGGCTCCTTCTCTACAACACTCGGGCCCCCGGGCGAGGTCCCTCTGCCCAGAGGCCTTCTCTGACCAGCCAGCGCAGGGTCCCTTGCCATCACGGGCCGGCTGTAAGTTTTCTCGCTTTGCACTCTCTGAAGTGAGCCTGTTCACTAAACCTTATTTTTGTTGCCTGCCCACCCCTACTAGACTGGAAGCTCCCTGAGAGCAGGGCCCTGGCACCCAGGAAGAGCTCGACCCTTATCTGCTGAATGAATGACCCTGACTCCTACCCTCCTGGGTATGCTTCACTCTTCTGCAGAGTGGAGGCAGGTAACTGCTGTTGCCCAGGGCTACCAGGTGGAGGCCCAGAAACCTGGGAGGAAATGCTGTCTGTCAGGTGAAGACTCAAGCAGGGACCTTGTTTACAGGGCTGGTGTTTGTCCTGGGGCAGGACAGTGCAGGTCCTGTGCCTTTGAATCAGCTGGGCCACCCAGGTCAGACCCAAGCTCAGCCTTTTGTTTAACATTCAAATGACTCAGTTTCCTCATGTGTAAAATGGGAATAATAATACCCCTCACCTGAAAGAATTTTTATGATGATCTGAAACAAGTAAATATACATAAATAACTAGCAATAGTGCCTGGCATTTAGTAAGGCCTCAATCATGAGTGAAAAAAAAAATCTGCATCCCTCCCCAAGAGTCGCTGGAGAATCTAGTGAGATGACTGCAGATACCACTTTTGAAGGTAAAAAGGGCTTCTAAAATGTTATCCCCCCATGCGATCCTGAACAAAATGTGGTAAGTCTCTGAATTCTTCCATGGTGTCACTTTTGTAGGCAGCATATCCCTGCTTTCTCTAACCCTAACTCTTGGAAGCTAAGGATGAGGGGTTTCTCACCTTGTCTATGTCCCTCTCAAACTGCTGTGACTGAGGGGCATGCGGTGTCTTCAGAATGGAGTCTGACCCAGGGCCAGTGATGGGTCTCCCAGCATGCAGTTCCCTTATGCAGTCCAAGGTCACACGGGGGCCTGGTGGCCCATTCACCTGAGCAACTAACCCCAACTTCTGGCCACTCACACCCTCCAGGCTGGTTTCAAGGTCACAGCCTGCAGCAGCTGCTCATAACAGCACACTCACGACAGACACAGACTCGCCAATAGAGGTGGAGGTGGAGAGTGGAAGGGGAAATACAGAACCAAGGGATTCTTCTTTTTGGTTAAAAAGTGGTTTAGGATTTGATTTCTGAGTTTCCCACATATCCAAGCAAAGAAGATAATACCATAAAGTTACAGGCATCCTTGTATCTATATGATAAACATGTACTAGTTGCTGAGGAAAAGCAGAGGTTTTCCTGTGTTTCGGTCTGGAACATCTCTCCTATGCAAATGGGCACAACAATAAGGTGCCATGTTGAACGTTCTGATATTAGCTGACAGTTGGAGAATGATAACATCGACTGTGTCCAGGGTGTGGTAGGACTGAGCTCCTCATATGTGGCTGATAACATTGTTCATGGGCACGACCCTTCCCCAAAGCATTTTTACAATAAAAAATATTTAGCCTTGGCTGGTGGCTAAATGGACAGGTGCCAGCCTACAAACCCAAAGGTCACTGGTTCAATTCCCAGCCAGGGCACAGAACCAGGTTGCAAGCCAGGTCTCCAGCCAGATCCATAGCTGGAGGCAGGTGAGAGGCAACCATACTTTGATGTCTCTCTCCCTTTCTTCCTCCTTCCTTGCCCTTCTCTCTAAAAGTAATAAATATATATTCATACTTTTTGATCTATTAATTCCAGGAAAATAATCTAAAATAAAAAACTATGTGCAGGACTACTAATAAAAATGAAAAATTGAACACAAAACAAATGTCCAGTGATAGGTAACTGGCTAAATAATTAGCTATATATACTCAATAAAACATTTAGGCATTAAAAATGATGGTAGCAAAAGCTATATCACAACACAGAAAATGTTTATGATGATGTTCAATGAAACAGCAGAACTCAAACTACATTTATGCTGCAGTTATAACATGTTTGGACAAACACAGGAATGGAAAGGGAATATAGAAACATAAAAATGAATGTTTGTTAGGGTAAAATGAAAGGGTTTTTGTATAACATTTGTGTAAGAAATCCACTTTTTTGCATAGAAAGGGTTTTCTTACTAGAAATATTCCTAACTGATAAAGGAAGTTCAAGCTGATTTTGAAAAAAGCACCAAATATATACCATGATGTTATACTCATTTATAAAAAGAATATTTATTGTTTTCAGAGAAAGGGGAAGGGATAGAAGGAGAGGGAAAGAGGGAGAAGACGTCAATGTATGGTTGCCTTCCACCTGCCTCCAGCCATGGACCTGGCTGGAGACCTGGCTTGCAACCTGGTTATGTGCCCTGGCTGGGAATTGAACCAGCGACCTTTGGGTTTGAAGGCTGATGCCTTATCTACTGTGCCACCAGCCAGGGCCTTCTTTTTAAAAAGTTAATCATTCCCTATACCCCACAAATAATATGCAGATTTTTAATGCAGCATTTTGGTTTGCTAAGCTTTAGCGCTACTTGATTGAAGGGAATGGGCTGAGTTCTGAAGTCTTAAGTGTTTATCCACACAGTGTCCCATGCACTAAGGTCCACATGGCAAAGGGCGGGACCTGGCCTGAGGCTCAGGTACCAGGGGCCACAGACGCTGGTCTGGAGATGCACCAGACAGACACTGGATTGAGGACAGGCTTCTGGAGCTGATTGTTCTACCACTACAAGCAATAGAATGAACCAGTACGTTTGTAATTCTTTGCTCTATGATCTTGAGGAGTTACTAAGTCACAAGACCGGGTCTGCAAATTCACTGATCAACTGAACTCTCATTCCCTCCATAGCCGATAGGTTTTACTTACTCCTTTAGTACGCTGTGTGAATCAGTACATGTGGTTTTACCACCTTTGCGACCAGCATCCCCTCCCCTGAGACCCAGGACAGAAGCAGGAATGACTCCCCTCTCTTCCCGACTCTGCAACACCCATGTCCTGCTGACTCCAAGACATGTGCCGAATGCAGACACCTCTCCCGACCCCCGGTCCCACCCACCAGGGGCTCTCACCTGGACTACAGACACCTCCTCCTAACTGGTTGCCCTGTCTGCGGTCTTGCTGCCCCACCAACAGGACCTTTCTAAAGTCCCAATCTGACCATGTCCTCACTGAAAACAGTGGGTGCCTCCTCACTACCTGCAGTGGCCAAATCCAGCCTCCTGCACTGGACCAGGAGGTCCTGTGAGACTGACCCCAGGCCAATTACCCAGCCTCTAACCCAGCCCCCCAACACACACACATACACACACACACACACACACATACACACACACACACACACATACACTCCCTGTGCTCCAGGCACATGCTGTTCCCTCTGCCTGGAGCACCAGACCCTCGCTGTGCTGGACTCAATCCTGAGGAACTCCGCTCTTCCGCTGAGCCCCTCCCACCTCCCCTGAAGCTCTTCTCATGAAGCCTAAGATGCCCCATCTCTGTCTTTCCAGCCAGTTGGGAAGCAGGCTTTGGGGTCAAGTCCTAGCCCAGGCATTGTGCTAACAACATTGCATGTATTACCTCAGGTAATCGTTACAAGCTAGTTTCCACTGCTGTCCCCTCTGTATGGTAAACTGCGGCTTGGAGAGGCTAAGTAACCCACACAAAGTCACACAGCTCACCAGGCGCAGACCTCGGACTGGAATGTACCCAGTCTGACTCGATCACAACAATATTTTGGCCTCTGGATGAATGCAGGGACCTCTTTAACGGTACCCTTTCTTTCTTTTACGTCACAGCCCTGCATCTCTACGTGCTCGCTGTTTGAGGAGTGAAATCATGTCTTGCTCCCCGATACTATTCAGGGAAGATTTCTGTTCAATTCCCCTCACTTTTATCCTCTTGGACATGTTCTGGTGGCCTCTTCTAAAGACGGGGTCTGAGAGTCCTGTCCCCAAGTACTCGAGGGAAAGAAGGATGGTGACATCAACAGGAGGCCTGCTGTTTCCTCTTCGATGAACTCCACCCACATGCAGTAAAGTGGGAATCGAGCAAGTCAACACTTCTCTGCTTATTAAACAGGCTAAGAAAGGTGGTCTGTCTGGATAGCTGAGGTCCCCCAGGGAACAATCCGGGCCATGGACTGTCTACTCCGGGGCCTCTGACAACTCTCCGCAGCCAACTGCCCCTCCACCTGTGCTGACACCACCCTGCAGCTCCACTCTTGGCTTCCACCTATCCTCTTCAAATGTCCTCACAGGACCCCTGAGCTCCATTCAAATCAGACTGCTCAATTCTCTCAGCGATGCTTGGTGTGGGCTGCACATCTCTGCACCTGCCACCTGCCACCCTCTCCGCCTCCTGCATCCAACCCCCTCCACTCCCTCCCCTGTGCCCCACCCACCCAGCATGCACCACTCCCCCGTGGATAGCCTTCCGATGCTCTGACCAGGTAAGAGCTCTTCCTTCTCTAAACCATAACAACACCGCTACTTCCCACCTGTGACCAAGATCCATCCTTTCTCTAAGTTGAAGGAATCCTGATCCTACCCACATTTTCCCACCTCCATCCATCCCAAGGGTCATGATCGTGGACCTGGATGGCTACAGTGGTCTCCTCGTTGCCTCTGTGTCCAGCCATGCCCCGACACAATCACATCTGAACCTTCTTTTATGATCACAATCACTCTGTGTTCTCTCTCCCTCTGCCTGGCCTTTCCCACAGGCAGTTCTCATTTTCTGGGATCCTTCCTCCATACCCCTTGTCTACATAATGTCTACTCATCCTTCAAATATTAGCTTATTCTTTATTTCTTCCTTCTGGGCCACTTGTTTGGTTTAAGTGACCATGGTTATGTGGCCTGTACCAACCTCACAATGAATTAATAGTCTAATCAACTCTACAAAGTCCTTGCCTAGGCCTATGAGACTACATGAACTGGATCTCAGCCTCTTTTTCTCCAACTGTTCCCCACTCTAAGCAGCTGCTGTCCCAGTAGCCACATGGGATGCCTCATGGGCACAGCCTGGATTCATTCACCAGCAAGCATTGACAAGTTTTGCCACAGGCCAGACATTCTGCCAGGTACTGGGGGTAGAACACTGAACAAAACAGAAGCCGCCTTTGTTTAGGAAGCTTCCAAATGTAAAACAAATAAAAAAGTCAACATGTCTTATACAGATAAGTGCCAGGGGGAGGAACCAACAGAACAGGGTGAGGGAGACAGGGAATGTAGAGGTGGGGTATTATTTTATTTAGGGTGATAAGAACTCCGTGATGACCTGAGGGAGTGAGGGAACAAAACTTGTGGGCATCTGGAGGTAGAAAACTGCAGGCAGAGGAGACAGCCAGTGCAAAGGCCCTGGGGTACGGGCTTGCTGAACATGTTTTAGGAAGGGAAAGGAACCCAACGTGGCTGGAGCAGAGCAAGGGCTCAGAAGAGAAGATGAGGTCAAGAGGCTGGGAGGGGTTGGGGAGCGTGGCTCACAAAGCTTTGCTGCTTTCATGCTGAATGCAGTGGGGAGACTTTAGCAGGCTTTGGACAGGGAGGTGGGAAACAAGATCTGATTTACCTTTCAAAGGATCATTCTGGCTGCTGTGTGGAGAATTGACTGTAGGGGACAAGGGTGGAAGCAGGGAGACCAGTCACAGGCCACTGCCATAGTCCAGGCAGCAGATACTGTGGCTCAGTGGAGCCAGAATGAATGAATCATTCCTCTTTCTTTGGCCATTGAGGTTGGTTCCAGTGTTCTGCTAAGATAATAATGCTATTAGCAGTATCGTTTGCATAATGATTTTTATTGTTGATGTTTTGATTAGGTTTTTCGTTCCCCCTCCTAATAGTTTCTCAGGCGTGGAGCTGCTTTGAGTACAGGAGAGAAACATTTCAAGGTTCCTAAAACATCCTGTCAAAGTGCTTTCCAGTGAAGGGCATTATCACTTCTGAAAGGATGCTAAGTTGAAAAGTCTACAAGTCCTTCCCATCCCAAAAGATCTTTTTCTCTTTCCTTCTGTACAGAACAGGGGTAGTAACACAGGCTGACAGCAGGGTTGGAGCTGGGGAGTGGACCCCGGCTTGTCTCCTGGGCGTTATTAGACGGAAGTAGGAGGAGGGTACAGGGTGGAAGTCCCCCCAATGGGCTTTCACTGGCTCGTCAATGGATAAGGGGGTGGGGGTCAGGGTGGGGGACGACCAGCTGCCACAAGGGGCTGCACCAAGGGGTCCACGTCTGTTAACACCTCTCTCTGCCTCCTCTATTATGTCTCCAGCTAGTCCTCAGCCTTCTCTGGCCCATTCTCCTCACTGACAGACAGCACTCTGCACCGCAGGCCTTTGATGGATTTTCCGAGGATCTTCATTCAAATCAGTTTCCAGGCTTTTGCCCTGTAGTGTGGCCTCCCAAGCAATCGATTTGTGTAGTTAGAATAATTCAGTTCTGTTTGCGAAAATACCTGATCGGAACACATTTGATAGCCAAATCCTCCCCTCATCCCAGCGAAAGAGAGAAAGGTAATTTCACAGAAAGGACTTGGAGGAAAGGAACTGTGTGAAGACATGGCGGTGGGGGATGGGCGGAGACTCACGTTCTGCCCAAATGGAGGTCAAGACTTTTCCCACTCTGAGCAAAGAAAGGCGGGTACAGACCAACCTCCTCCTTCCAGCCCCAACAAAACCCTGTGGGAAGGGGCTTTCCTTCTCTCTCTCTCTCTCTCTCTCTCTCTCTCTCTCTTTAACTGTTTCTTATGGCCTGCAAATTACAAATTATTCTCCTCTCCTTTCATCAAATAATCAAAATAATCAACTGGTTCAGGAATCTGAAAGCCCAGCACAATTTAGTTTGGGTCTCAAAATGCAGGGTCGGTTCAGCCCTGCGAAGGCTGTTCAGCGTTTAATTTCTGGAGCAAGACTCAGCAAACAGTCCACCGCCTTTGTGGGGCTGTGAGAGTTGAGCTTCCCAGTTTGATAAATGAGCAGACGGCAGGCAGCCCCCTCTCCCTTTTTGTACGGGCTCAATGAAGCCTGCCTAAAGAACGCCACATGCTGTTCTAGCTAGTGATCTAACATTCCGCCACATCCAGCCTTCCAAAGTCCCTTTAATTACTCAGGAATCCCACCCTTCTCTCTTTCAGCCTGGCAGACGGGGTGGGGGTGGGGGTGGGGGCTTCACAAGGCTGAGGGTGGGAAGTGGGGAGTCCCAGGAGAACTACACTCTCCGGAGCTTTTGTAGGTGGTGGTGGGCACGTTTGTTATTCATCTCCCCAGGTCCTTCTTCTCCCCGGGCAACACGTTGCTCCATGTTCAAGGGGACATGGCGTGCAAGCGTTCCTGACACCATTTTGTGGGGCCAGTTTTTCGGAACAGTGAGTGGGTTTTAGGGAAACATGCCTGCAATGGCATACTCAAACCACCACCCTCCTTTAAGATGTGAAAGGGAAAGGAACTAGTATAAATGACCGATGGACATGGACAACAAGGTGGGGACGGACTGTGGGAGAGAGGATGGGGTGCGTGAGGCAGGGGAGAACAACAAGGGAAAAATGGGACAACTGAGATATAACAACAATACGTGAATAAAACTAAATTTTAAAAAGATATGAGGGAGGGGGGAGGTAGAGGCAAAGAAGGGGAGCAGCTTAGACAAGAACCTAGTATAAAGGAACCATGGACATGGACAACAGGTGGGATTGACTTTGGGGGGAATGGGTGAGTGGGGAGAGGGACAGAGGGGAGCAAAAAGGGGATGGATGTAATACAACAACAATAAAATTAAAAAAAAAAAAGATATGAAAGGGAAAGAGAAGAAGAACTGACACCCACTGAGCATCACTGGGCACCACGTACTACCCAGGTTACACTTGGTAATTTTATCCTTAAAACAACGCTGCAGCAGAGTCCAACAGTTCCCATTTCACAGATGAGAAGCTAGAGTCCAAGGTGACTGACAAGGCTGCTCAGACTCACAGGTTCCGGCCAGGGGGAGCCCCAGTACTCTGTGCCACTTTCTCTCCTGACACCATGGGAGTCATGAGGTGTCCACTAACTGTGCATGAAAACATGGATGTCCTTTCTGGGTGTCACCTCGGGAGATACCTACAGAGCCACTTGGTCTCATTACTCTACAGACAGATTTTGTTTTATTTTGACCCCAAATTGTATGATCCTGATTCAGCGTGATCCCTAAACTTAGTCAACGGAACAGCTCTGAAAAAAAAGCCTTTTCGTTGCTTCCAAAGATTCAATCTACCCTCAGCAGGCAACGATTTGCCACCAACAAGGACTTATCCAAGGTTCCAAAGTAAGGGCGTAAGTGCAGATCCTCCCATACTTTGGAAGAGACAAACTCCCATATGAAAAGTCAACTATGCTTAAAACAGCATGAACATAAGAGCTGTGGGTCTTATTTCAGAGGTCATTTGGGCATGGGAAAAAAAGAACGGGCTTTTCAAATAGCAAGAAATTCATACAATGGCAAGTTAGTGTTTCACAACAATGTGTTGTAGTAGTCTTGTGCCTTCTCTTAGGTTGAACCAAACGTCACTGGTTCGATCCCCCAGCCAGAGCACATAACCAGGTTGCAAGCCAGGTCCCCAGCTGGAGGCAGGTGAAAGGCAACCCTACATTGATGCTTTTCTCCCTTTCTTCCTCCCTCCTTGCCCTTCTCTCTCAAAATAATAAATAGAATCTTTAAAAAACAAAACAACACCTAATTTTCTCAGCAAGAGAGAAATGATTAGAGGAAAAGAGTCATTAAAGGGATTCTAACTATCACAACTTTATGTCTAAAAGTGGGATATTTGCTTTCTTGGTTGACAACAGACCTGGCCCCTTTTTCCAGAGAAGATAAAACAAGTAAGCCTTATAATATGAATAAGAATTTTAAAAAAGATTTTATTCACTATTTTTTAGAGAGAGGGGAAGGGAGAGAGGCAGAGAGGGAGAGAAACATCAGTGTATGGTTGCCTTTCACCTGCCTCCAGCTACGGACCTGGCTGGAGACCTGGCTTGCAACCTGGTTATGTGCCCTGACTGGGAATCAAACCAGTGACCTTTGGGTTCACAGGCCAGCACCTATCCACTGAGCCACCAGCCAAGGCTCGAATTTTTAAAACACCCTTCCTCAATGCTGCCCTCTTGAAATGGATATTTGACAAAACAACCTTAATATGCTGATGTAACTCAATTTGATAAGTACTTTTTGGTAGCACCTGCTGGTCCACAGAGTAAAATGCTGTAGGTTCTGTAGGAAATTCCCCAAAAGAAAATTCCAAAATTTACAGAAATTCATACCTAGTGCAACGTGACAAAAGTGGAGTTTCAAATCATACGTATGGATTGATGGATGATACTGAGAAAACCCCTTGGGCAGGAAGGTGACAGTTAGTCTGTTGTCCTTTGAGGGGTACCATGGCTGGCAATTCCAAGGAGTCTAAGAGTCCAGGGCTGTCCTTGAGCTGACTGCATGACAGTCACATGTATGAGTCTGACAAAAGACAGTCATCACGCACTGATTTAGCTGGAATAAGGTGAGTTACATAAGGTACAGATTAAGTCAAAAATGGAATAATTCTGAAGACGATAATGAGAGGGTGAGGGTGGTGACGCCAGCATGTGGGAAATTTTTAGAACAATTGTTCAGAATGAGGAGCAGCTAGAGGAGCTGAACGTTGATATGTTAATGGGGACATATGAAAAACACCATGTATTAAAGCCCTGGAGTGTTGTTATGATAAACTGAAATCCTAACCACAGCTAACGTGCACTGAGTGTGTATAGTTACCGGCACTGTGCTGAGGAAGCCCTTTTCACAGTCATTATCAACAGTTCTTCAGGGGATTGCTCTCATGTTTCCATTTTACAGATGAGGAAACTGAGGCCCAGAGCTATTAAGGAATCGCCTCAGCTCACACAGCTGGGCAGTAATGGATATGGATTCAAACCCAAGCAATCTGACTTCAGGGTCTAGACAGTGATAACACTGAAGCCACCTAAACAAACAAAATACGGGCTTTTGCGTGAAACCAGACACTCTGGTGTGGACACTCCACACCAGATACTGAAGGTTACGAATAACACGAGCAAGAATATCATACACACATTCCATGTGCTTATTTTTTTTCCTCAAAAATTGGAAAAATAAGCCCTGGCTGGTAGCACAGTGGATAAGGCGCCGGCCTGCGAACCCAAAGGTCACAGGTTCGATTCCCAGCCAGGGCACATAACCAGGTTGCAAACCAGGTCTCCAGTCAGGTCTGTGGCTGGAGGCAGGTGAAACATAACCATACATTGATGTCTCTCTCCCTCTCTGCCTCTCTCCCTTCCCCTCTTTATAAAAAAATAATGAAATAAAATCTTTTTTAAAAAAAAATTGGAAAAATAGTCTCCCAAAACAGAATTGCTGTTTTGTTTTGTTTTGTTTTGTTTTATTCCACATTGCTCAAGCATAGCAGGCAGGGAGGAAGGAGCCAAATATTTAAGGAAGACTCACCCACAGCCCACACTGCCAATGACCACACGTCCTCATGGGCGAAAGGCAGACTACAAGTCAGCTCAACTCATACAGATTCATCCTTTGCTCTAGTTTCCTGCCTCTTACTGGGGTGGCTGCCGTGCAGAGGGGCCCGGTGCTGATCCTGGACCTTCCAACCCAGCCCTGCCATTAAGCATAGGGCCCTGGAACACCACTCAGTCCCGTGGAAAATAAGGGGGTTTCCCCAACAGGTCTCTAAGTCACCTTGACAGAGTCAACTTATTTATATTGAGGGGTTAGTAGCTGATAAGTATGAAGGAAGTATCCTGTTCTAGTCTAGTTGCATTTTTACAGACTTGCAGGGGTTGAGGAATTGGGACATCAGCAGGCCTTCAGGGGAGGTGTATTTGCAAGGCAAAATTCCCGCCCCCCCTGTTCAAACTGCACTGTGCATAGCTGTCTGCTGCTCACCCATGAATACGCCTCTTCCTGACGAGTTCATCAACCTGCTGATGAACTACAAGTCATGCTACCTCACACAGTCTTAGTGCTCACACTGGGACCTCCTATGTTACTTTCCATGGGCTCCTCACTGAGAGCACGCCCTGCGCTTTTTCAGGATCGCGGGTCCCATTGCAGAGCTGTGGCCTGTAAGAGGATACGTAGGCTTGAAATGGGTGAAGGGGGTCAGAAGGTCCAGGCTTCCAGTTATAACATAAATAAGCCCTGGAAATGCCAGGTATAGCATGCAGACTATAGTTTATAATACTAAGCTAGACCCAAAGAGGCCCACCCCAAAACACATCATAATTAAAAGGCCAAAGGTTAAAGATAAAGAGAGAGAATCTTAAAAGCAGCAAGAGAAAAAAAGAGAGTTACCTACAAAGTGCTTCCTGTAAGACTACCAGGTGATTTCTCAAAAGAACCTTGGTGGGCAAGAAGGGACTTGCAAGAAGCATTCAAAGTGATAAAGAACGAAGACCTACAACCAAGATTACTCTATTCAGCAAAGCTCTCATTCAGCATGGAAGGGCAGATAAAGTAAAGCTAAAGGAGTTCATCATCACCAAGCCATATATGAAATGTTAAAGGGACTTAAGAAAAAGAGGATCAAAATTATGAACATTAAAAAGATAACAACAAACATAACTATCAACAACAGAATCTAAAACATAAAAACAAAAACTAAGCAGACAACCAGAAAGGGATAGAATCAAAGATATGAGGAACATCTAGAGGGGTATCAGCTGGGAGGGGGAAGGAAAAGAAGAGGGCAAAGGGGCAGGGGTTAAGAAGCATAATTGGTGGGTGCAGAATAGACAAGGGAGATGTTAAGAGTAGTGCAGGAAAGGGTAAAGCCAAAGAACTCACATGCATGATCCATGGACATGAATTAAGGGGGAGGGTGAGATTGCTGGAGGGAGGGGTTGCTGGTCGAAGGGGAGAAAGAAAGAAAAAAAAACAATACTGTGTCATTATATTTGAAAGTTGCCAAGAGAGTAGATCTTAAAAGTTCTCCTTGTAAGAAAAAATTGTAAATATGTGTGGTGATGGAAACATTGTGGTGATCATTTCTCAATATATACATATATCAAATCTTTACTCTGTACACCTAAAACTAATACAATATTATATGTCAATTAAAAAAAAAAAAGAAGAAGACATGGCTATCTGAAATGCCCTCCTGTGGATAAAATTACTAGTTCCCTACCTCCTTTCCATTCTAATAAACCTCTAATTTTTTCCTCCAGGACACAATGGACCACGTGTCCCTACCTTCCTGGAAGCCGGGGGCAGTTAGTGAGATGTTGGGGACATCACCAGGCAGGGCTCTGGGCATGCTCCCTGAAGAGGGTGGGCTCACCTGGAGTTTCCCCTTTTCTCTCCTGACCCACTTTTTTCTGCTCCTTGCCTGCAAAGTAGCCTTTGCTGTCCAGCAGCTGGTTTGGCCCATGAGATGACCTAGAAATTGGAAGTCATCTGCTAGGGACAGAAGCAGAGAGAGAAGCCCAGGTCCATGATGCTCTTACAGTGATGTCACACCACTACTGGGCTACCTTCTTCTCGACTTATTTTATATATTAAAAAAAAATAAAACCAAAAATTTATTTAAGCCTCTGTTTAGGGATAGGGATACCCATAGCCCCAACCCAATTCCTGACAGAGACACATTCTGATTTCCATCCCAGGATCATGTCGCAGAGAAGATTCCAGTGGCCTTGGAGTTGGCTATGCAGCCAGTGCACAGGGCTGTGTGAGGGCTGAATGAGGTGATGGGGGGTGGGGTGGGGCCCGGGGTTTGCACAGAGCCAGCGTCTCTACCATTAGCCTCTGGTTGGAAAGCATTTCTGGCTAATGTGGTAAAGGTCTTCACATGTGTGCAGACTAAGTTTCCCATCTGACAGATGGAGAGACCGAGGTCCCGGGAGGGAAAGGGACTATCAGACCCTCCAGTTCAGAGCCCCACACTTGGCATTACCAGAACCCCCTGGCCTGCAGCATGGTGGACATGCAGCAAAGGTCTGTTGAAGGCGCTCGCTGGTCTTTGGGCCTTGACTGGCGTGCACATTACACCTGCCAGGGAAGCCATCCCTTTTCAGGTTAGACACGTTCTCTGCTCAGAAATTGGAGGCAAGGTTTCTCTTTCTAAAAGGATTTAGCTTGTTGCTGAGCTCCATCCTTGCGCAGGTAGAATTTTTGCTTTAGCGTTTTCAAAAGACCAGTGGGAACAGGAGAAAGAATGAACTGGTACCCATTTCAGATTCCATGGGCCTCGTAAAGCTGTGGTTGGGAGAGAACACACGGCCCTGGGGATTTTCCAGGACTGGCCTTCACGCCGCTGCCCGCCACCCTCACCCCAAAGGAGCTGAAGCATCTTCCTCTGCATCCCTCCAATCCTCACTGTTCACAACTCGAGAGGCAAATTTGCCATCGTGGTCAGAGGTTTCATATGTGCCTCTGTCCCCTCTGCCCTTCATCCCCTGAAGGAAGATGTCCCCTTGCTTTGTACCCATGACCCAGCATGGGGCTCAGTCCAGGACTAGTGAATATTAAACAAGTGACTGAACCCAAGTGCAAGGGGCGAGGAAGCAGCATGAAGAATAAAGGCAGGGGCTGCACAGTGCCTGGGACACCAGGGGGATACCTGAGGGAGACATTTCTCAACTGCAGTGACCAGCACATGCGGCCCCCTGAGAAACAGAGAGGCAGAGGTGTCTCCCAAATTCCATCACCTAGATTGACTGCTAATGACTATACCAAAGGGGGAAGAACCTCTTTATACAAAACTTGCCTCCACAACACACCCACTGACCCCTCAAAATAACCTGCTCTGTGTAAATGAGATGTCAAGTGCATGAACTCTGGAGCCAAACTTCCCAGGTTCACATCTTAAATTCACCACTTACTGGCTATGTGACCTTGGGCATATTACCTGACTTCTGTGGGTCTCAGTTTACCCATCTTTGAAATGGGGATAATAACAGTTTGCACCTCATAGCCATTGTTTGAATGATCAGGCAATGCTGATATATGTAAAGTGCTTCGAACAGTGCCAGGTACACGGGAAGCCCCATGTAAGTGGATGCCATTTTCATTAACTGCATAAGAAATCAGGAAAGGCCACATTCATAATGAGATGTAGTGAGGCACTTGTACCATCTATTAAAGAGTTGCCCTATGATAAGCTTGGCAATTGAGCTGGGTATGATGTCACAGGTAGGTCAATTCTGATTTTATCACCTTGGGTTTGTTTAAACTGACAGTTCTATTGTTCTCTAAAATTTAACATTGCTGCATTTTGGGGCAGAACTAGGGTTACCCTTTTGGAAACATTTTTTCTCCATTTAACAAGCTTAGAGGAACCAGCAGCAGGAGGGCAAGGTCAGGGGAGAGCTGAAGGTCAGACCACACACACCCTTTCCCCATGGCAGGTCCCTAGGCCACACATGGTCTGACCAGAGCTGGGAGTGGGGGATGCAAGACTGCTGGAGTATAGGACTGAACTTTCAATGCCTAAAAGAGAGTCTAAATTATTAAAAAGAGGCTTGTTCTTATAGTCAATCACCAAGAAGCTATTGAACTTGCCATGAAACCATCAGGGGTCCGGGAAGGGAGTTTGGCCATTGCAGGGTTAAAGGAGTGACTAGAACAGTCAAAGCCATTTTCTGTCTGCCCATAGACAAGCTCAGCATGTTCCTATGTCCTCACACTTGCAGGGGCTCAACCAGGAACCTCTAAGACTCAGGGTGGAGCCACTGGGTGACTCCTTGGTGCAGCCACAAGACCTGGGGTGGGGATGGGAGGTTGGCTGGTGAGCACGTCCCTTCAGCCGGTGAGGACAGAGATCCACAGGGGCTCCCCCAAACCCCATGACTGAACCCCTTCTCCTGCATCGAGATGAGGTTTAAAGCCGAGGGCACAGATTTCTGGGAGGAAGCCCCAAAAGCACCAGCTGGTCTTTCCTGCCCTGGCGGAGAAGAGAAGGGGCAGCCTGTCCTTTCACAAAGCCAGGGCTGAGCCGCTGGGTGGGACAGGCTCTGGCTTCCATGGGAGACAGAAGTTCTAACGTGGACCAAACTGGACTTTACCACAGCTGAGTTTTCATCATCTCAGTAAGACCGGCATGGTGGCTGAGCCTGCCGGATGCTGGGAGATTTCCCTGCCATGTCGTCAGACGCAGGGCAGCAAGGTTGGACAGACGACTCTTCAAAGTACTTAAGATACAGCCAGTTTCCACTGGCACATGAACAAGTCCACCCCTACTCAGCAAAGGAGCTCATGGAAACTGGGTACAATGCCAATTTCATATAGTTATCATCCGAGGGAAAACAAATCGCATATGTCCAGCGAGTCACACGGCCCCTGGCAAATACTACTAATAAAAGGCATCCGACCTCTAGCAAATATCTGAGGGTCTATTGTGTGCTAGGCCTCTTCTAGGAGCCAGGTGTCTACGGTGAACCAAAAAAGGCCTCATGCTGCTTCCACTGTAGAGAAGGAGGCAGATAAAACGTGGCGACAATATTCTGTAACATAGACTACATATCAGTCCTGTGTCACATATGCAATTATATATCATAGGAGGTGTGTCCCGAAAGTATTGGCCACGCAAACTACTTAAATTATATTGACATTGGCTTGATACTTTCAGGACAGGCCTTGTATCTATTAGATAATACATAGCTATAGACTATAACCTAATATATCATGATATAATCAAAAATTACATATGCCATATATCATCCATATGTGGTGCTGCAGAGAGTGCTGAGTGCTATAAAGAGAACTAAAATCTGGTGAAGCAGAGGGGCGAGGAGGGACCGGGGCCAATCTTAGCTAATGGTGCTTCCTTCCGCTGGTAGAGCCCTGAATTCACAGTTTAAAAAAACTCTCATAGCTCTGTCCCACTTTATCCCTCGGGTAAGTTGGTGAGAGATTATTCCAGTCTAAAGATAAGGAGATGAGAGCTCAGGAAAGTTGAGCGACTCCCAGCTGGTGACCTTTCATCACCCTGGGCCGCGCGTGGTAAAGGCAGGAAGGCGGCTGCAGCCTGGGGCCTCCGCACTGTCCGCAACCCCCGAGTTGTCTCCGGGGCCCAGAGCCAACACTCCTTTCCCGGGAGCCAGTGCTCACGGGGCCACAGCGTGGGAAAGAGGGTCTCTGCTTCAGATCTTCCTTGCAGGAAAGCAACCACTGCCCCTTTGTCAAGGACAGTACCCCGGCCAGGGGACACGGGGCGGGAGGGGGCAGTTTCTGCACTGATGTCCGTGTTACCTCAGCCCCCTTGCAAGCTGGGTGGGAGACCACCACCAGCCTAATTTGAGATACTGACCCTCGCCTGCTCTGAGTTAAAAGTTCATAGATAAATCACGAGGTGGGAGGAACCGGTTCAAAGGGAGAGTGTGCACATTACACGCCAGGCCTCGGGGACTGCAGCTGCAGTGTCCTGGGAGCCCTCGGGGAGGGCACATGCCACAAGCTCAAGCGGAGCCTGTCCCCGTAGGCCCTGCCACCCTCCACTGACTGGACAGCCCCAGTTCCCAGTGCACTTGAAATTGATGGCAAGGCAGCTGCAGTTTTTGCACTTGTGCTTTTAATACCACTAGAGCATTTCCTTGCTTTTGGACTGAAGATAAGACAGATGTTTATTTGGATGTTTGGATACGTACTTTAATTACTATTTTGGAAGCAGCCTGCACTGCGCTGCTTAAGGAGAAAACAGTACTTGAAAATATATACGTATATATTTATTTACTTTTAAAGAGGGGGAAGGGAGGGAGAATAGCGGGAGCGAAACATCTATGTGAGAGAGGAACATTGATTGTTGCCTGCTGTAGGAGGACTGAGCCTGCAACCCAGGCATGTGCTCCGGCTGGAAATCAAACTGGTGACCTTTCACTTTGCAGGATAACGTCCAACCCACTGAGCCACACTGGTCAGGGCTGGAAAAATATTTTATTTTTAAATTAATTAATGTATCTATTTTTAGAGAGAGGGGAAGAGAGGGAAAAGAGGGGGGAAATATCAATGTGTGATTACCTCTTGTGCACCCCCAAATGGGGACCTGGCCTGCAACCCAGGCATGTGCCCTGACTGGGAATCAAACCGGTGACCCTTTGATTCTCAGGCCAGTGTTCAACCCACTGAACCACATTGGTCAGGGCTGGAAAAATATTTTAAATAGCCATTTGGGGTAAATGAGACCTTGGGGACATAGATGTCATCAAAAACCAAGGATTAGAGAACAAAGATACCTGGTGGAGGCTGTCCCAAGAAGGAGTGAGGAGAGGGGAGGGGGAAGGAGGGAGAAGGAGGGGGGAGAGGGGAGGGGGAAGGAGGGAGGAAAGAGGGGAGGGAGGGGAGGGGGGAAGGAGGGGAGAGAGGGGAAGGGGAAGGAGGTCGTAGAGGAGGAGTGAGGAGGCAGCAGGATAGAGAGATTTGTCACTAGTGGGGAACTGGCAGGTGGCCGACCAGCGAGGCTCCAATGGCAGGAGGCAGAACAACATTTTGAAATGATGTCTATCCCATAGGACAGTTGGGATGTAACCCCCTCCTACCAACTTCACTTTCGGAGGATCACTAGGGCTGTTTTGTGCAGGGAGGCCCCTGCATGCCATTCCCAGTTCACAATGGCTCTGAGCAGGGCTGTCTAACAGCTGTCTGTGCTGATGGAAATTTCTGGCTGTGCTGTCCCATGTGTAGCCTCCAGTTACATGTGGCCATTGAACAGTTGAAATATGGCTGGTGTGCCTGAAGAACTTCATTTCGTTTACCAACTGTAGGTGGCTAGTGGCTACCATGCTGAACAGCACGGGTGGAGGGAGAGGTGGCGTACGCAGAAGGAAGCGTGCCAAACCCTTGAGTGGCAAGTGCTCCAGGATTTGCTGAGATCTTGGTGGCAGGCTTGAGACTCAGAATAGGAACGGGACTGGGGCTCTAGGAAGAGGGGCAGCATTAAATCAATTTTCCCTAGATCACGAGGTCAAAGAAACCCTAAGCTGACAACAGGGTTACAAAAGAACCTGAGAGGTCTGACAGCGCTCCTTTTTGTTCCTGCGACTGATGTATCTTCTGGGGATCTGCAAAGGGGACCCCTGAAACGGATACACTGGCCTCTTTGGGCCATTCCAGTCCTGGCTACACCCGCATGCAGAAAACTGGTAAGGAAAGGAATGGGCCTGCCTATTGTTTGGTATCAGGTGCTGTAAAAATTAGATGTAGACAAACGAAGCTAAGGAAAGGAGCAAGTATTCGATGTAAGGTAAGCCGGGCCAGCGGTGCTAACATCCCCGGGGAGGGATCCCAGAGAGCTGGGCTTAGGGTGCGAGGCCTTCCCTTCCCAGAGCCAAGCAGCCTGCCGGTCCCAGGCTCACCCACCCACACATAACACCCTCGTGAGTTCAATGTTCTCTTCGCAGAGGGAAAAAGTTACTTTCTCTAAATGACGTACTGCAGGCATTCAAGCCAGACACTTTTCCCTTTATAACCTGTCTGAATTGTGAGAAGTTTTGAATACTTTGCTATTATTTTGCTCCGGGACTTGGGCGGGTATTCCTTCGTGAACAAGTATCTAAACTTTATTTATTTATTTTTTTTTGCTGTGCAGTAGTAACTTACAAAGTCTGGCAGCTGAAAAAGAGCCAGCTGACATGATTGAGAAATGTGCACCCATCACTCAGGAGGCTGGAAGAAAGGAGCGAGCCGGGCCGGCGCACTCACCTTCCCAAAGCTGGCGGCGTTGACCGGCTGTGTGTCGTTCTTCTCGCAGAAATCCAGGTAGTGCATGTAGAGGGCGCTGCGGGGGATGCACACGCCCTCCGCGATCTCGTAGTTCTCCTCCAGCCTGCGGAAACACATTGACGCCCAGTGAGCACACCCCCAGCGGACGGTTAGGACCTTCCTATCCTCCTCCAGAGCTTGGGAGGACCTGAGATAAATCCCTTCCCTCAGCGGAGGAAACCGACGCCCAGGAGGCCAAAGGCACCGGTCCAAAGTCGTGATGGCGTTGGCAGGTGGGCAGGAACAGATTTCTGGGTCCCTGTGGCAATGACCGCAGGTCACTTTTCCAGCCGTTCTCCCCAGTCCTGCCATGCGTCTGGCTATACTCTGGGTGGATCGGGGTCCCCCAAGCTCCAGAAATGATATAGGGTCTTGCAGGAGCCTCAGGCAAGCTTCAAACCACACACTGTTTCTAGTGCAGCCACTTCTAAGGGGTGTCACCACCCTAGAGCACATGTGGGCTAACAATAGCTGTGGGTGGGGGTGACTTGGGAAAGCAAGTGCCCTCAGAGAGGCAGGACAGCTGGATAGTCACTAACCTGCTGACTGAAGGGAGGCTTTCTACCCACAGCAGGGAGCTGAACCCCTTGGTTTCTTTAGGATTGCCTTCTTGGCTGCACCAGGACTAAATGATTCTAGACCCATTACCTTCTTCTTCTTCTTCTTCTTTTTTTTTTTTTTTTAGAGAGTGGGG
Source organism: Noctilio leporinus (assembly GCA_004026585.1). Lineage (NCBI taxonomy): Eukaryota > Metazoa > Chordata > Mammalia > Chiroptera > Noctilionidae > Noctilio > Noctilio leporinus. The sequence continues at coordinate 164,645 of PVIW01002761.1, read as the reverse complement.
AAGGGAGAGAAGCAGAGAGAGAGAGAAACAGACAGAAATCAATGTAAGGTTGCCTTTTTCACCTGCCTCCAGCTATGGACCTGGCTGGAGACCTGGCTTGCAACCTCATTATGTGCCCTGGCTGGGGAATCAAACCAGCGACTTTCGGGTTCGCAGGCTGGCACCTTATCCACTGAGCCACCAGCCAGGGCTCCCCATTACCTTCTTAATGAGTATAGGTCAGGGGTTCACAGTAGGGATTTTCAAGTTGGGCCAAATCCCAGCCTGGTCACTTGCTGGTTTGGTGACCTTGGGCCAGTTACTCAACCTCAGGCCTCAGTTTCCTTTCAGAGGTGATGACTCTAACCACTTCAGAAGGTTGTTGTCACGATCGGATGTGATGTGTGGCAGATGCCAGCCTGCCCCCAGGTGAGTACTTGGTAGGTGATGGACCTCATCATGATCCATCCATTCTTCTCTTCCTAAAACATTTGTGGGCTCCTATAGGGCCAGAATAAGTGTTGGATATTGGGAACATCAAAGGCAGACTAGATTTTTTTTTCTTCCTTATCCCAAACACCAAAATGTAGTCACCAAAAAGAATCCTGCCTCCTTTGCCATAGACACACTGGAAGGTTAAACACATCTTCCAACAGAACTTCTGAGGCCCATGACCATCTCGGACTTTCCTTTAAACCTGCTCCCTTCTGAGGCTGGGGCCCACGTGGTCCCATAAATGCACCAACAGAAAGTATTTCTCCTTTGATCATGAACTGGATTTTACGAAACAACCCAAAAGCACTTGGAATCAAGTTTGAAGGATCAAGTGACTGGAATAACCTTTTTATACCCTAACATTTTTCAGAGGGGGCAGGGAGGGTCAGAAATAAGACATGATTCTAACGTAATGAAATAAATGTCCTCAAGTGGCTTCTAACTTTCTCTGCGGGCACTTGCCAGAGACCTGGTCCAGGGTTGTTGTTGCTGGAGTAGAAGGAGGAGGCAGCCTCCCGAGGTGCCCACTGGAAAGGACAGTGCTCATTTGGCCCCTTCTGATGTGCAGTTGAAAGTAAGTCAGTTCAGTCTTCGTAGTAAAACCCCGTGGGTGGACACATGCTCAGATAAATGAAGAAGACTGGTGCGGATGGTCCCAGGTCATCCCATCTGCCCCTCCTCTTTTTCCAGGAAGGGGAACATTGAGTAACTCCTGACAGTTTTTACAAGTGTTTAAGGAAATGCTTTATGCAACCCTTTCTGGGCAACTCAATTCCTTGAGTCTGAATCACTTCTGCATCCTTGAAGGCCAGCATATTCCTTGGCACACAGCAGGTGCTCAGTTAAGTGTTTGGTGAGGGGCTGTTTCAGTCACATGGTCATTCAACAAATATCTTTTGATCTCTCATCACTCAGGTGCTGGGGATACCATGGTGAGCAACATGGTCCTTGTTTGCATACAGAGAACAGACTGGCAGTGGACAGATGGATAAAGGCATGGGTAATCTTTAACACATATTTATTAAATGCCAGGCAGTGTTGAACACATGAAGGAGAGGGCAGTGAATGAAGCAAAGGCCCTGTCCTGAAAGGGCTCACATCCTAGTATATGTGTCCCCAACAAAGTAACCCAGACCTCAAAATTGTGGGAAAATGATTCCACATAGGGATTAGGCTTCTTGGGGCTCCCCTCACTTCAGGTCTGGCCTGACTGGACACCAGCCCTCTAGCTTAGCCTGGACCCTGAGGTGCCATTCACAGTACTGTTTCTCTGGAAAAGGCAGTCCAGAGGTCTTAATAACAAGCATACACACAAACTTGTAGGAGCCGTCTGAATAACACATCTTTCACAGACATGCTTTGTTTGGCCTCAACAGCGTTGGCCCAACTTTTAAAATCCAGGACATTTCACATTAGAATCTGGATTTCTGGCTTCTTTTGAAAAGGCTGAGATCTGGCAACGCTGGGCCCATATTCCCGCATGACAACAATTGGCCAGAGTTACATGTGCCCTCAAACTGGCCCGAGTCCTCACTCCTCCCTATTTTTCTTACACCCAATCTATTTTCTATTCCTTGTCTGGCTCCTGTTGGCTCTTGTGTTAACATAAGCCACGATCTTTGCCCCAGTTTACTTTGCAGTCTAATCGGGGAGAAAAAAATGCACCCAACTCAAAAGATTGAAGTACTGCGAACTGCTGACCACAGGTGCAGTGCAAGGTGGGGTGGGAAAACAGATCAGTGTTAGGTGAGGGTGGATGATGACGGTTTGATGGGTGGATTGGGGTCGCGACTTTGCAATAGCAGCTGCATCTGCTGAGCTCTTACCAGGCACAAGGCCCTGAGTATTGATGATCTCATTTGATCCTCACAATAACCCCAGGAGACAGATATTATACCCATGTGTTAGATGAGCAAACTGAGGCTCCCAGAGCGGAACCTATTTTCCGGAGGCCATGAAGGCTAGCTCATAAAGCTAGGTCTCACTCTAGACCAGTGGTCTTCTCCAAGGTAGAGGGAGGGAATCGTAGGCAAGAGAACCAGCAAGGATGAAAGACAAATGTGGTGTTGCTTTGGATGATGGAGACACTGGTTTGAGTGGAGAAAGCAGCTTGTAAAGGGGAATCTAAAAGGAAAGAACCATGGAGGAGGTGTGTGGAGAATCTTTAAAGGCCCATGAGAGAATATGGCCTAAAATAAGAGTTTAACAACTCCTGGAGTTGAAGAGTTGCTACAAAAGTATTATTTTCAGAAGGCCATTAGAAAGGAGACTGAGTGAATCAAAAAAAAAAGAAAAAAGAAAAAAATAGAGACTCACAGGCAGGAAGAGCTAAGTGTTTCTGAGATGCATTATAATAATAATGTCATCAATAACAACAGTAACTAACATTAATTTAAAGCTTAATATGTTCTTTTTGCCAGCAATGGCTTGGGTATAAAATAACGCAACAAGTCAATTTCATAGGTTTCATCTTAGACTATTGCCAATGCCATTAACCACTCTCTTTGAAAAGCTTTGACTTCAAGTCGTCAAACTATGGAGGAACATCTTCCAGTTTGGGGCATACACATGAACAAATTTGGGCAGCAAGAAATTTGTGCATGATGAGCTGCAGAGAAGGGGGAGGTATCCCCTTTTCTTTATGTTTGCTAATGAGCTCCTCAGATTAATTTTGGCCAGAAAAATCCATGAGCACATTCAACAAACACACAGTTCAAACCATGCAGAATTCATATTATAAAAGGTATATAAGCCTGTAAAATGCCAGGTGGAAGTTAAGTTTTTTTAAGCATGAGAATAGCACGGTCAAATTTATTTCCCTTTCCACCTATTCCGTCTGTACATTACAAATGGGACCACCAAAGGACCACACCTGGGCCACCTCGCACACCTGTGGGGGTATTTCTTTTTGCCATTATGAAAGGTCACTCTGGTTTGTCTTTGGTGGGTGGATAAGACAAACTGGTAGGGCTGGCACACGGTAGGTGGCTAATTAGTATACGATGGATGAATGACTGAATGAAAGAATGAACTAATAACTGAGACCACTTAGAAGCTACTACAATAGTCCAGGCAAGAAATGGTGGCGAAGGAATTGAAGGAATGGCCAAGGGTAGCAGAGATACAACATTTAGGGTGTGGGTCGCTTGCGGGCAGATGTGAGAGGGGTAGGAGCAACTAGGGCATGTTCTTAGGTTCCTAACTGGGCTGAATGGATGAATGGGGGCTTCACTTCCCAAGATTAAAAAGATGCAGGCGTGGGAGTTGGGGGCGGGGCAGGAAACAATGCTTCCAAATGTGGTGTTAAAGAGTGCAGACCCCCAGGTGAGTTCCTGGGTCCTCCCACTCATTAGCTCTTTGACTTAAGTCCCCTGCGCTCAGTTTCTATTTGTTGTTCTTGTGGCTTTGTTTGCTCATTAAATCTGGCCAAGAGATTGGGGTTAAAATACAAGGTCAAGATGAAAATACACCTCATTAAATGAACCCATAGCAGCAACAAACTATTTGAGTCAGATGGGGGTACATCATAGATTGCACAGGCTAATTAAGCATTTACTTGCCCAAGGCCAGAGCCTCTGAAGAACTACATTTCTACCCATGTTTTATTCCTCTCACCAGAGCTGCTTCGCCTCAAGGTAGCTACGTGGCTTCTATGACTATGCAGCATTTTAATAGCTCTGTGGAAGAAAGGATGTAATTGCCATGAACAGCAACCTTGATGTCTGATCAGTTTCTACTGTCAGGAATAGCATCGTGACATCTTTCCCCAACCTCCTCACAAAATCCAGAGGGTCCGTGGTCCACTGACAGCGCTATCTGGAATGTCCGCTGCCCTGACCAAGGCATGGCAGAAAGGAAGGCGGTTAATTATTTCTCTTTGCATCTGATGAACTTTCCCCCTTATCCTCCGCACGTTTAGAGGACATCATTAGTCTGACATGGCAAACAATAGTGCATTATACCTGGGTATTTTTAATGATCACCCAAAAATTCCGCACTTCTTCTATTCTCTGATCTTCTATTCAACAACTTGATCATATTTGAATGGAGCCTATCCTATTATGGAGATAATGAACTCGGTCCACTTAGCTGGCATGAATCATTATCACGGTGTACATTTTTAAAAGGCCTCCTCAGGAGGTTTCGGCATGTGGTGTCCCAGCGCACACGGAGGAAGCTTCGAATTAGTATTTTATAATGAAGAGCAAAGAGCACCTAACGTAATTGTCCATACCCCACCCCGTTCTCATTTTCAACCTGTTTTCTTATATGTACACATGGCCTTCCCGTTTGAAGTCCCCACTTCTTGAGTCCTTGCATGCAAGTCTAAAACAGGAAATGTTTTCCTTTATTTGACCAAAAGAAAAGATAACAGGATTTTTAAAAAACTTTGCTGAATGTCATAATTGAGGGTTGAGATGGTCGGAGACACCATTCACTATTGTAAACCATCCTCTAAACCTTCCCTTTCCACCTATTCCGTCTGCACATTACAAATGGGACCACCAAAGGACCACCCCTGGGCCCCCTCGCACACCTGTGGGGGCATTTCTGTTTGCCATTATGAAGAAGCAGAATTACTGGACCCACATATTAAAATCTTAATAGGATTGCAAAATCGCCCACTCATACAGCTTTACCATTTTAAACCTTAATGTCAGCTTTACAAAATCCCCTTTTTAAAAATGAAGAACCTGGCTCCACACCATAGCACCTCATTCTCTGAGACAGTTACACCATTCATGTTGCCCTGCTTAATTATCCTTTCTCCACCTGTCCCTGCGGCTTCTAACAGGACAGTCATACCTTGGCATTATCTAGCACCTCTGGCTGCTTTCGGAGCTGAAGTGTTCAGCCTTCCTTTTTGGAACTCACATGATGAAAGGAACATGAATATCAGACGTCAGGTGTTGGTTGTACCCAGTGCGTCTGTCCGGTCCAGGAGCCACAACCCCGCCAACAGCTCCAATGTATTTCTTTGGAATGCATCAAGCCCCTCCTCCGCTTCTAGCCTCCGAGATCATTTTGAAGATTTACTTTGTTTCATATTAATGTGAAATATTGAAAGCCCATCAACCACCCAAGGCTACATTCTTATGTTTTCAACAGAAAGGAAAATGCCCAAGAAAGTGACAGTTTGGTCTTCTACGCGCCTCCCTTGGGGAAGGGCCTGACTTCCCCCTGAAAACTACTGAAAGGGAAAATGGGGTCCACCCTGAGGGTCACAGGGAGCTGGGAGCCACTCGGAGACAGGGGAGCGGATGTGTGCTGGCAGCGAAGAGGCCGGGATGGCGGAACAGACTGCTTTCCATCCCAAATCCTCAGCGTGAATAGAGGTTTTGTGCGGCCAGGATTCCAGCAGTGCTCACCATCCCCAGCGGGCTGGGCTCCGCTCACCTCGTGACCGAGGATGCCGGAAAGGGTTTGGCAGAAGGCGTTTGACAATATTTGCCAGTTTTCTGCTGGGAGCTGCCTCCAGATCACGTGGCCCCGATTATTTTAGGCTGCTTGGCTGCTCTATTACTTGTTCTGAGAATGGGGGTAGTCTCCAGGGAGACGGGAAGAGGCTCACGGCAAGGTGGGGGAAAGGGGGTGAGGCGGAGAGCTCTTGACCTCATTCTCAAACAAGCCAAATGTCCAGGGAGAGCTTGGTCCTCCTGGGCAGGTGGCAGCCACCTTGAGGGTGAGGCCGACGTCCCCTCAACATCCTGCCGGTCTGTACACGGCCACTGGAGAGAGGGGACAACATGGAGGCTGTAAATGACTCAGAGGATGAGAGGCCATGCTGTGGAGCTGGGTCGCTATTTTTACAAAAAGCACTTTTTCCCGTGGGTGAACGTGTAAAATGGTAAAGCCACTGGAGAGGGCGAGTGTGCAATCCCACTACGATTTCCGTGCACAGCAGGAACACTGCAGAGGGGGCGCAAGGCAGGGCCCTATTTGTCATGGAGGAGGTGAGGTGAGGTGTGGGCCTACGCTGAACGTCCATCAGGAGGGAAAAGTGACATACGTTCCGCTCCTGCCTGACAGGGAAGACTGAGCAACTGTTACAGGAAGGTCGTTCCTCATGCACTAATGTGGGTATAGCTCCAGAACGATCTACTGAAGGGGACAGGCGTGGATCAATACAGCGTGTCAGGCGGCATAACTACATTTTCACCGTTACACGTCTGCATCCTTTTTGTAAAAAGGAGACAATATTAAACATAAAGAATCACAGTTCAGAAACCTCAATCAGTGCACATGCATGTAAATGCACAGGCGAAGGACAGCACGGGCACACACGTATGTACACACACATTCCAGTTCTCTCTGGTAACTGGGTTGCTCTTCGTGCCAGGAGTTACATGAAGAATTTAGCCTGATCTGGAAAGTTGTTGTTTTTAAATAAGCAAAGGTATTACTTGTACAAGGAAAATAAAATAAAAATATGTACTAACTCAATGTATTTGCATCTTGCCTTTTTAATTAAAAAAAAACCGTACAATTATTTTTTTAAATGAAGAGGAAAATGAGACAAAGAAAAGAGGTTAAAAAGTACTTGAGCATAAAGGAGACCTATTACCAACCAGGCCACATTTCCCTATAAAATGGAAGGTGCATCCGGTCCCTGTTGAGACAGGTTTTATACTGAAACTATATCCTAAAGGTATTTACTCATATGGAACTTTGTACAGGAGGTCACATGTCCTGCACCACCGGTTTAAGCAGAACCTCTGGCCGCCTCCCTCTCCCACCCCAGCTGTACTGCTCTCCTCCTGCCCGTTCTGCTCCAGGCACACAGGCGGCCTTCCCTCTAGTCTCTTGACCCCGCTCAGCTGCTCCCAACCTGGGGAGAGCAGCCGTGCCGTGATGTGTACCCACGCTACCCCTCAGGACTGAGGCGCCCTTCCCCACTGCTGGGAGGTTGGTTCCTGAGGCCGAATCCCCTTCCTGGAACATTGTCCTCAGTGGAACATGAAGGGAACTGCCCAGACTTTTGTCCCCTCCTTGGGGGCAGCCTACATCCAGTGATGGCAAGGTGAGGGACAAAGGACTGGATCCATGCCAGTCATCTCTGAAGGGCTGTCCCGGCTTCAGATCTCCATAGTAGATGCTCAGTAAACATTTCTTGAATTAGTGAATGACCAAAATTCTATCTTTAAAATATAATATAAGTTCTGGCTGGTGTCACAGTGGAAAAGGTGCCAAGTCTGGCAACCCAAAAGTTGCTGGTTCGATTCCCAGCCAGGGCACATAACCAGGTTGCAAGCCAGGTCTCCACTCCAGCCAGGTCTGTAGCTGGAGGCAGGTGAAAGGCAACCATACATTGATGTCTCTCTCCCTCTCTCCCTTCCCCTCTTTCTAAAAATAATGAAATAAAATCTTTAAAAAATAAAAATAAAAAAATAAAATAAAATAAAGGGATTTAAAGGACAGTTTGATGACTGAGCAACTTGATGCCCTTGGGTAATAGTAAGACTAACATATATATTTTCAAATCTGATTTGCCCTTGAAAACCAATATATCACAAAAAAACAACCCAGTGATTAACTTTGTGATTGGAGGGTGAAGTTTCTTCTGGAATCATCTATATGCCCCTCTATTTACAAAACTGATAATCCGTGTAGCATCAGGCCCAGTAGAAAGAGAACCGACTGCGTGCATGTCAGGAAGGACAGGGGTAAGCCGAATGACTGATGGACAGTGGCGAAGGTTTACAAAGACCTGCTCGATGCTCTGTGCCACACACTCTTCAAGCCCTTTATGCATGAACTCATTTCCTCTTCATGACTACCCTATGAGGCCGATGCTACTGCCGCCCCATTTCGTAGGGGAGCAGACTGCGGCAGAGAGAGGTTAAGGAACTTGCTGGAGATTCCGCAGCTGGAGAGGAGCAGAGCAGAGCTGGGAATTCGTTACTGGTGGTCTGACTTGGAAGGCTGCACTGTCTCCAGCCTTACTCTTACCAGGCAGATGTCAGAGAATCTCAGGAAAACAAACATAAGCAAGGTGATTTTCTTATAATCCCCTTCCAATCTTTTATTCTAAAACGTTGCCCTGGCCGGGTGGCTCATTAAACTGCAGTGTCATCCCACACACCAAAAAGTAGCAGGTTCAGTCCCCAGTCGGGTACCTACACAAGGCAACTGATTGATGTTTTTTCTCACATTGATGTTTCTGTCTTTTTCGCCCTTCCTTTCTCTCTCAAATCAATAAACATATCTTCGGGGTGAAGATTTTAAAAAATAAAATAAAATAGACGGAGGGGAGCAAAAAGGGGATGGATGTAACACAACAACATTAAAATTAAATTTAAAAATAAATAAATAAAATAAAATAAAATAAATGTACGACATGTTCCAGGTATTAACGCAAGAATGTCTGATGATTCCTTGCATGTCTAGAAACTCTCGCCACAGGCCCTTACACACGGATGCCTCAGTCGATGTCCTGGCAGCGTGGGGATTTGCGTGGCCATAAGTTAGGGGGAAGGTGCAGGGAGATTAGATCAGGGAAGCAGAATAGAATTTTAAATAAATAACAAAAATAAACAGAGGAATACTACGGGGGCAAATCGATGGAAGCCCGCCAAAAAGATGGAAGTAGAGCTCCTGAGAGTAACCTTGGCCTTCCTTGTGGCACAACAAGTTGAGGGTTGAGATTTGAGAGAGAAGATTGAGCTACGTTCCTGATCGCTGCCTTCCTCTCACCTGGGGCTGGATTAGGCCAGAGCATCTGGTACGAATTGCTCATTAAAGCCCATCTGCTTCCCTTGCTGAGCTGTTCTCCCTTCTCCATCCTTCCTTCGCTGTTAAAGAGACCCAGTCAGGTGCCTGCTTCTGCCATGCCACGGCTATGTGAACCCTCAGGCAAATAAATGACCGCACTGTCTAAGCTCTATTTCTTCATCTGTGAAGTGGGTCGAGCAATATCAGCTTCCTAGACTCGTGAGACTGAAACGAGGCGCAAGCACCAGGTGGCCAGCGTGGAGGCTGACACAAAACAGATCTCAATCTCTTTCCTCTCCCCTCCTCTCTTCCCCTCCTCTCTTCCCCTCCACGTCACTCCTTATCCCTTCAGGTCCACTGGGCTGCTCTGCCAGGGGGTAAGAGCCCCTCAATTGACAACATCCTCGAAGGGGCGAATCTCAGGCACAGGTGGTTCTGTGCGTTCACAGCCATAAAATTTCTAAGTAGCCCTGGCTGGTAGCACAGTGGATAAGGCGCCGGCCTGCGAACCCAAGGGTCGCAGGTTCGATTCCCCAGCCAAGGGCACATAACAGGGTTGCAGACCGGGTCTCCAGTCAGGTCTGTGGCTGGAGGCAGGTGAAAAGCAACCATACATTGATGTCTCTCTCCCTCTCTGCCTTGCTCCCTTCCCCTCTTTCTAAAAATAATGAAATAAAATCTTTAAAAAAAAATTTTTTCTAAGTAAAGCTCTTCAAGGAGACTTTACCTGGAAGTGTCAAATATGAGGGCAACCAGTTAAACAACATCACTAAATATTACATCAAGTCCAGGGATTCTGAATACTAAAGAGAAAGCCACTCTGGTCGATAATGCTTATTATTAATGTTAAAATAGCTGTAGGGTAGTTGCAGGCCGCTGCTCATTCATTAAGGCTCATTGAGAGGGGTGAACAGGCCTATGTTTCTACAGTCTGCTGCAGCATTATTAACTGAAGTAATGGATTCCATTGAAATCAACTAAAATAGCATCCATGTGGAACTTGGTCCTTGTCAGCATTTGGATGATGGGAAAAAATTGACCCCCAAAATGGAATAAATATGAAAATTCAAATCTCCAGGCTAAATCCAGGTTGAGTATTTCACACATACCTGCAAATTAAATTGATTGCAGGTGGGCAATTGGGTGTCAGGTTATCCTGGCGATGTCAAAATAGACAAGTGCCATGTGGTCCTATGGGTTAGAAAGACATGAGCATCCCATCGAGAGAGAACTTGCTAAAGATGGAACTTACCATTGCAGAGTAGCAGGAGTGGAGTGGGGCTTGGATGCTCTATTATTTTCTTTTTCCTCATCTGTTGAAGGAGAGAAAAAGGAGCTAACTTCAGTAGGAAAAAGTAAAAAGCCTTTCAGCTTTCAAAACACTATGTTTCCCTCAACTGTTGAGGCTTTGAAAGCAATGATGTTTTGGCTTTTCCAACATTTTAGACTTATTATCCTTTAATAAGAAAAAAGGGGGAAACTGACTTTTACAGAAACCTCTTACACCAATTTGTATTTTTATTTGATACATGTTACAGTTGGAAGAGCTCTCTGTTTATCACTGAGCAATAGGGATGCACTTAACTTGTCATTTTTCCAACTGAAGCAAGATGTTTGACTCAACAGTTTTGACCCTAAGAACATCCTGACCTCGCTCACCATTTTCTTCTTATAAAACTCCTTTGGAACAGAGTTAGGGAAAGATAGGGAGAGTATGAGCGTTCAGAAGAATCAGCTTAGCAAAACAATAGAACGGGGGTCCATCAAACTTTTTCTGTAAAGGGCCAGATCGTAAATGCTTTAGGGTTTTCAGTCCAAGAGGCAAAAATTAAAAATATTATGCAATAATTATATAATGAGAGAAAATAAATTTCACAAAAACTTTTATTGACAAAATTCAAAATAATAGTAATTGAGTACAAATTTTGTAACACAGGGCTATTAATGACAGGAATGAAGTTATTTGGGGGGAAGTGGGTAACATTTTTAAAATTGGGGTTCCAAGTTCACAATCCCTATTATCAGGCTAGATTTGACCTGTGGGGAGCTAGTTTGCTGACATTTGCCATCCAGCAGTCTGAACAACAGATCAATCTTTGCAGCCCTAAGAAGACTTGCTTATAATTTTATCACAGATTAAGCGAGAAATGCATATAGTCTCATCCGCTTCCTAATGAAGATTTTGATACACCTGGTCAATTTAAAATAGAAGTTCTTGATCCAAGAATCTGACCCAAGAAGACTGGTTACACATGACAGTCTCAAACGAAAAGTAGCAATGTCTAAACCTACAAATATAACCAATAAAACTTAATGAGTAAAATGGTCAACAAAATAAATCTCTGGTGTAAAAGCTGTATGGAAAACAATTTGTACCCATGACAATAATTAAGTAAAAGAAAAATGTACATTAAAAAAAATGAAATGAACTGTATCAAAATTTTAAAAAATAAATTAGCACAATAAAGTTGAGTTCAGAAAATATATTCTTGATGGAAACCTATCAATATTGGCAGGACTCAGATTATAATCTCTGCTCTTCAACACCATGGCAGAGGCCACTGTTGCTTTAGTCAACAGCTGTGTGCACTCACCTTCCTCCGCACCAGCAAAGCCCAATTCAGAGGGTGACCCCCTTGCAAGTCCTAGAGAGTGAATGTTGATTCAATCTATCATGGTAATTTTACGTCATCTAGCCACTGATGGATTTATGCGGGGCATGTGACAGTGCCGGCCTGTCAGGCTTGAGGGGAAGCTCTCTGGGGGCTTCTGGGAAAGATATTTTGCCTAATAAAGAGGAATGGGGCCATGATTTTGAACTTCTGGCTCCAAATACAAATGTTTTTTTGTTTTTTTGAAAGGAAGGAAGGAAGGGAGGGAGGGAGGGAGGGGAGAGGAGGGGAGGAAGAATGGAAGGAAGAGATTCTGGCCCTGGTCTGCCTTTGAAGAGGATAACTGGCATGAGGCAGCAGACTTTCACCTGGGAAAAGGGCAGCCTGAGGACAGTCAATGCCAAAGTAGGCTGAAAGGAAAAGAGGGGAAAACTGTGGGTCCTGAATGCCTTGTTGTGCCTCTGATTAACCAACCCCCAAAAGAGCTGCCTCTTTGTTTTGTGAGCTAAGACATTTTCCTTAGTTAATAAAACTTCTTTTTATTGAGTATTCTTTTCCCTGCCACCAAAACCATCCTACCTGATACAAACACACTAAATGTTCTCAAAATATCCCCATACGGCTTGGGCTCCGTACTTGTTCATGCTGCTTTGTCAACCTGGAGTTCCTTCTAAATGTTTCTTACCTTTTCCAGCTTAGAGTAAATGAGACCACCTCTCTGAAGCCTTCCCTGGCATAGTCCAGGAACCATTTATCCTAACTCTGTTCTTCTACAATCCATTACTTGTTTCTCGGTTGAACAGGGTTGCCACCTAGATCATTGTTTCTGTTCATATTCATCTCACTGACTTCAGCATCCTACTTAGTAAGCTCCCATTTAAGGCAGGGATGGATGGTCTCTTAGTCATCCTTATTTTCCCTCCCTCTAGTGCCTTCCAATGGGCATTTAAATAGTTCGATCTGTCTTCCACGAATGACTTCCACAATCTTTAAAAAAGAAAAATAGTACAACGACAAGCATGAACATGAGTCTCACAAGGATGCAGATAAACAGACACAAAGAACAATGCTCGGACTCAGTTGATGGCCAAGAAATAAGAAGAAAATGAGGAGGCCAAACTTTCCATGTATAAAAGTAACAAACATTTTAAATAATGATAACCCCCAATGCTGGGGTGTAAAGGGTAAAACAAGGAAGAACTAGATAAACAACCTAAATACACCTCTGCCTGGCTTGTGTGGGAACATGGTTAACACTTCTGTTCCCCCTGCGTCTTTAAATTTCAGAATTTCAGCCAACTGGACTAGATTTCAAAGACCCATATTCTAGAATCAATTCAAAAACTTACTGGCCCTGACTGGACAAACCGCCCAACCCCTGGCTTCATTTCTCTTCCTTTGTAAAATGCTCATTTTATAGGACTATTGTCGGAATCATATTCATTAATTCAATAATATTCATTGAAAACCTAATTTGTGGCAGCTCGACACTGGGGATAAAAAAAATTAAACTTTTGTCCTTGGGTCTAGTTGGGGAAACAAAGACCAACAGTGTGGAGAGAGGCCAAGCTCAGTAAGAAGTGATAAAGACCGCAATAGGGGTGGCAAAGGGAGGGAGGGGAGCAGAAGGGAGGGGTCTATGTGAAGAAGCAGGGCCTGGGGGAGGAGGCTTCCTGGAAGAAGCAGGGGGAAGCTGGGCCCTGGAGCAGGCCGGAGAGGGGCACCGGATGGCAAGGAAGGTGTAGCCAAGTCAGGGTGGAGAAGGCAAGAGACAAAGACAAGGGGACCTGAAAGATCATGCCACCTTCCCGGAGGCTCAGAGACTGTGGCACGTGTCCTTGTTGGGTGTGGTGAACGCAGCAAAGGAGCTGGAGAGGCTGTCTGACAGCCCAGTGACCCTGTTTACGCTTCAAGACAGTGTCTTGTCTCTACCCTGAGGACAACAGCAGTGTCTCCTGTGAACGGCTGGTTGGGAACAGTAAACAGAATGAACATGACAGAGATAAGAGTTTAACATCCTGGCTGCAGCGCCCCATTCGGCTGAAGCCAGAAACAGTTCTCCTTCTGGGAATCCATCCCAGTGTTCTTCATCACAGGTGACGCCTGTCTCTACGGTGTCAGATTATTTTTTCCAGCTGAATTTTGTTATGACCCGTTTCAGATACCAGTGAACAGGAAAGCGAACTGGCTTTGAGGGCAGGGAGACCTGGGTTGGAATCCCAGCTTTGCCCCTAACTGTGTGGCAGCTTGACTCATCCAAGCCTGAGTGTTGGATCTAAAAGAATCATAACTTGCCCCGGCTGGTGGCACAGTGGATAAGGTGCCAGCCTGCGAGCCCAAAGGTTGCTGGTTTGATCCCCAGCCAGGGCACAAAACCAGGTTGCAAGCCAGGTCTCCAGCCAGATCTGTGGCTAGAGGCAGGTGAAAGGCAACCACACATTGATGTCTCTCTCCCTCTCTGCCTCTCTCCCCTTCCCCTGTCTCTGGAAATAATGAATAAAATCTTTAAAAATAAATAAATAAATAAATAAACAAAAGAATTGTAACTTATATCACACAGGGTGGTTTGAGGATTAAATATAATATATGTTAAAGACTAAATACATTTTCAAAGAACACTATAATAACAATCATCGCATTTATTGGGCAAATACTTAAGCCAGGTTCTGGGCACCACTTTCCATTCTATTCCTCCCAACAGTGCTCTGAAGATCCTTTAGGTCCCTGTTTTATAAATAAGGAAACAGAGCTGTGGCAACTCTTGTACCTGTAGGGGGTCTTGCAGCCCCTGAGTGCAGACGGGACCTCCCTGGGTGCTCAGCAGGCTACTGACAGTGTTTGGACCATAGCTGATTCCCCCCACCCCCGCCCACCCACCTGCCAAAGTGGACCCTGCAGCTCAGCCATCAGAAAGGTGCCTCCACCTCCGCAGGCCCTTTTCTAGACCACAAGTGACTTCTTGCCCAAGGTCTGAGCGCCCAGCATCCTTCCTCCTCAACGAGGTGGGTATCACACCCAGGCCCGGCCCTCCTAACTGATGGCTCTGTATCCTAATTTACCTGACATGCCAGTTACACTCGCTCCCTCATGAAGCAGTATTTATTATGTCTACTACATTCCAGCCCTAGGCCAGGGGCTAAAGGGTGAGAAAAAGAGACACGGTCTCTTGAGTTCAAATTACCAGTAAATCACACGTAAGTTCTGTGCCACAGCTGGGAAGGGTGGGTCCAGGGTGGCTGGGCAGCACCACACGTGGGGAGTGACCCCAGCTGTGGGTCTGAAGGAGGAGCAGGAGCCGTCTAGGTGACAAGGGTCAGAAACATCCTTAAGTGGATGGAGAAAGCCACAGTGGACAGACTTTAGGAATTGGTCCTGCCCAATGCCTTTCCATTTTAACAGGCAGAAATGCCTCCAACCAAACAAGATTCATTCCTAAGGCAAAAAGTCCAGCCAGGTTCCTGGGGCCATTCGCAGTGCGCACTGGACGGTCCACCCTCAACGCCCACGCCGCTCGTCCCACCAAAGCGGACAGCAGCAGGCTGCTTCAAGACTGCCCACCAGGACGCTGCCCCGTGCCTGGTCTCCTCTTGCTGCTCTGTTCTGTTCCCACTTTGCAGGTATGGTTTCTAACACACCCCAGGGGATCACAGGGCAGCTGCCAGTGGTGGGCAACTCTGCTCCCCTCCCTGGGGCCATGTCCTAATATAAAGTCCGGGGCCAATTTTCCAGGCTCAAATCCTTGCTCCACCCCTCACTAGCTGTGTGACCTTGAACCACCTTTTGATGCCTTAGTTTCCGTATCTGTAAATCAGAGGGAAAAACAGTACCACCGAGCACACACCGTGAGGATTCACGGAATCCTTCCTGGCAGGAAGTACATGCTATCTAAGTGTTGTTCCTTGTGATGAGAATAGCTGTCACTCCCCTGGGAGACAATGTGCCTAGATCTTTGGCCCACGCAGGGCCGTGTCTAGCAAGCCCTGTTTCTGGGACAGGGGTATGTGCTCCTCCCCTGAGCTCCTGCGACACCCTAGCTGGTCCCTAACGAAGCCTGTGTTGCAGGGTGTGGTGGCCACTAGCTGACCACAGTGTTTTGCATCTGCCTTGCTTGTTTGTAAGCTCTGTAGGGGACAGCTGGTGCTTGCCATTGTGTCCCCAGCACCCACACATGGCAGAGACTCACAGAGTATTTGTGGGACAAATGAATGGCTAAGAGAACACCGCAGTTCAACGCTGAGCCCACCCACCTGATTTCAGAAAGCATGGAAAACAACAGTGCTATCAGGTCCATTTACTGGGGGCTTGTCATGTGCAAAGCTTCTCATGTTTCTGCACACACTTTTCACAGCTGCCTGGGAAAGTGAATGATTGAATGCATCAAGTAGGAAACATCAATTGTGGTGTGTAACATACACTTTGTGCTTAATCGGTGCACATTAGAATCATCCCCTTTTACAGAGGGAGAAGCTAAGGGTCAGGGACGTGAAGCCATTTGTCTGAGGTCACACAGCTAGGGATGGACCAGGAGAGGGACCCAGCCTAGCTGACATCCAAACCTCCCCAAACCCCAACATTTATAAGCTCCCCTCTCTCTTCAAACCTGGAGCCCTGGACTGCAGATTTTAGGGAATGCATTATCTACCGAGTCATTTCTTTTCTGCCTCTCTACTGACTAAATTCACCGTATTTGGAAACCTATTCTAGACTGCTTCCTGCCTGCAACCAGAGTGGCAGAGTTGAATGTTGGGGGAGAAAGTTTCTAAATTAATTACTTCTTTCCAAATCCCATAAAAGGTTCAAGTTGATGCAAGTCTCCAGTTTCATTTCAAAGTTTTAATTCTATTTCCTTCCATTATACTAACCAGGCTGCACCTGGACAGACCTCACCTGTCGTGGCCATAGGACTGCCAAACATTTCATTTCCCCTTATCTACCCCCTTCCCAGCCCCTGCAAAGGGCACCGGCTGAAATCGGGGAGCCTGGCCCCAGGCCTCTGGCAGCAAACCCTTCTCCCCATGGGAGCAGGGCTGCATCCCGAACAAAAATGTGATGCTGGCTCTGACAGGTGGCACACCTGCTGCCCCTCACCTGCTCTTGGTGAATACCTTCACAACCTTGGGACAGGAAAGGGCCTTTCTAACTTGGACACAAAATCCAAAGCTGTAAAGGAAAATACTGATAAGCTTTACTGTTCCAGAAACCCAAGGCTTCTACGTGGGTAGAACACTTGCCATAAGTACAGAGGTAATGACCTGCCTGGGAGAACTACCGTCATAGCACAGACGGCGGGATCATCTCCACTCCACAGGAAACTAAGAGGAGGAAGACTAAGAACCATGAGAAAACAAAACAGGCAAAGCACATGACACACAAATGTCCCTGAAATGGGAAAAGATGATTCCTCTCCATCAGTGAGAATGGAAATTGCACTGAAATACCACCTCTCACTTAGCGGGTTGGCCAAAGCCCAAACCATGACCACACAGCTCTGCGGTGACATCGCGGGGAACGGTGCTTCCAACCTTGCAGGGCGGGTGGGGGGTGTGCAAAGTGATGCCTCCCGTAGGGAAGGGGGTTTGGCAGAATCTATGGCGATCCGATGCACCCTGCATCCAGCAGTCCCACATCCTACAGCTGCCCCTGGATGCGGAGGAGGAGCCCACACAGGGTTATTGGTTGCAGTTTATCTCTAACAGCAAAGGTCTGGAGACAGCCCTGTGCTCACCCGTGAACTCAAGTATAATCCGTGCTCACAGTGGAAGGCTGCGGGGGTGGGTGGGGGAGGGGATCGTGTAAAAACAGGCGAAGAATGAGAATGCTCACCATGTACTTACTGATAGGCCATGCCCCGGGGTTTGTTATTAAATGGAAAGAGCAAGTCACAGTGCGTATAGGTGCTAGTTTTGGTATGTAAGAAAGAAAACACCCATTTGAATTTTTATTTGCGTAAAGAAATGAAATACCAGGAGAAGAAACACTAGAAATACTGGAAACACGGGCAATAAATAAATCGAAGTGCTCACCATAGGGAGCTGAGGTGGGAAGACTGGGGTGGGACCAAGATTTCTCAATAAACCATTTTGATTTTTAAACCACATAAATGTATCATCTACTCAAAAATACTCTAAGTTTGAACAGATTTAAAAGCCCCAATGGGGGAGGGAAGTGTCTGAAGGAAGAATGGTCAAATGCCAAAAACCAAAAGCAAATTACAAATCCCTGTGATCTGGCGTGGCTTGAGGGTGTTTTGCTTTCAAACACGTCCTGAGCACCTGCTGTGTCCCAGGCGCTACCTTGTTAAGCGTGAGACACAGCTGGACACGGTCCTTCCCTTTGGGGAGTGGTGGCCCACGGAGGAACTAGGCAGGGTACAGGGGCCTTGGCAGTGTGTGCCCAGCACAGAGGAAGGACTATCTAATTCTCCACAAGAGGAGAGGACAGGAAGGACAGCTGTGCCGGCTGAGGAAGAGGAGGAGCCCGGGTGCAATTGTCTTAAATCATGACTGAGCACAGTCCCCTCAGCTAGCTGCAGACTTGCACCTCAGTTCCCTGCAGCAGGCCTAGAACTGCAGCATTTGCCCCACGACAGCCACCCATCATGGCAGGCACTGTGTGGGACTCCCCTTGGACTTCCCAGTCTAAGTCACTGTCCTAATTCTAAGAGCCTTTCTCTCGTCCTTCTGCTATGGGGGTGGCCTGAGTGCTTAGTTATAATTTAAGAATACTATTGTAGATCAAGATCCCTTATGAATACTGAAGCAAAGATTCTTGATGAAATACCAGCAAACGAAGTTCTACAGTGTGTTAAGAGGATCATACACCATGACAAGGTGAGATTTTTTTTATCTCCTGAATGAAAGGCTAGTTCAACATACATAGATCATTCAAAGTAATGCACAATATTAACAGAACATTCACATGATCTTCTCAATTGGCGCAGAGAAAGGTCTGACAAAACTCTTTCATGATAAAAACACTCAACAAAAGAGGAAAACTACTTCAACACCCAATGATGAAAGACCACCTCCGAGGTCAGGAACAGCACAAGGATGCTCACTTTTAGTACTTCAGGTCAATATAGTACAGAGAGCTTGATCAGCACAATCAGGTAAGATCACACGTACACACACTTGAAACCCTGCCAGACTTAAGAAACAAATTTAACAAAGTTGCAGGATATAAATCAACTCATGATGATCAGCTGCATTTTCTCTACACTGGCAATCCAAAAGAAAATGAAGGAAATTATTCTTTTTATAATAGCATCAAGAAGAATAAAATATTTAGGAATAACTTTCACAAGGAAAGCAGAAGACTTGCACAGTCGTGGCCAGTGGGGCTCAGGTGGGTGGAGCATCACCCTATATACCAAGGGTTATGGGTGTGATTCCCAGACAGGACACATGACTAGGCTGCGGGCCCAGTCCCCAGGCTGGGCATACAGGAGATGTGACTGATTGATGTTTCTCTCTCACATTGATGTTTCTCGCCCTCTCTCTCTTCCCCACTCTCTAAAATCAATAAGCATGCCCTCAGACCAGGATTTAAAATAGGTTTGTACACTAAAAACTATAAAATGTTGCAGAAAGAAATTAAAGACACTAAAAAGTGCTAAGTCATCTTATATTCATGAATTGAAAAACCCATTATTTTTAAGATGTCAATACTACACAAAGTGACCTACAGATTTAATGTAACCTCTATGTTTTGCAGAAATAAAAAAAATCCATCCTAAAATTCATATGGAATCTTAAGGGAACCTGAATAGCCAAAACAATCTTGAAAAAGAATAACAATATTGGAGGTCTTACATTTCCTGATTTCAAAAGTAAATACAAAGCTACAGTAACTAAAATAGTGTGGTACAGGCATAAAGGGAGGTGCATAGGCCAACAGAATAGAGTAGAACACTCATAAATAAATTCTTGTATATATGGTTAGATGATTTTTGACAAGGATGTCAAGACCATCCAATAGGGAAAGAACAGTGTTTCCAACAAATGGTGTCAGGAAAACTGGATATCCACATGCAAAAGAATGAATTTGGACCCATATCTTATACCATATATATAAATTAACTCAAAATAAAGAGTTAAACATAAGAGATAAAAACTATAAAACTATTGGAAGAAAACAGAGGAAAAGTTTCATAATACTGGATTTAGCAATGAGTTATTGGGCATGGCATCAAAAGCATAGACAGCAAAAGAAGTAAAACCTGGACTATATCATAAAATGAATAAAAGGCAACTCATGGAATGAAAGAAAAAAACTGAAAATTATATATATGATAAGGGGTTAATAGGTAGAATATACAAAGAAGTCCTATAATTCAACAACAAAAAATAAACAACTGGGTTTTAAAAAATGGGGAGGAGACTTGAATAGACATCTTCCAAAGAAGATCTATAAATGACCAATAGGCATATGGAAAGATGCTCAACATCACTAATCCGTAGGGAAATACAAATCAAAACCATGAGAAATCATTTTATACTCATTAGGATGGCAATTATAAAGAATAAGTATTGGCAAGGCTGTGGAGAAATTGGAATTGTTATGCATCACTGATAGGAATGTAAAATGGTGCAGCCACTATGAAAAACAACATGGCAGTTCCTCAAAATATTAAACACAGAATTCCAGATGATGTAGCAATTCTGGTTATAGACTCAAAATAATCAAAAGTAGGAACTTGAACAGATGTTCAAGAAGCCATGTTCATAGAAGCATTTCTCACAATAGCCAGACATGGAAACAACCCAAATGCCTATCAATGAATGAATGGATAAATAAAATGGTATATATCTATAGCTGAATGTCATTCAACCTTAAAAAAGAAGCAAATTCTGACACATGCTACAACATGGATGAACCTTGAGGTTATTATGCTAAGTAAAATTAGCTAGTCACACAGGACAAACACTGTGTGAATCCATTTTTATGAGGTACTTAAAGTAGCCAAATTCATAGAGGCAGAAAGTACAATAGTAGTTGTCAGGGACTGGGAGGAAAGGGAGTGAGTAGCTATTGTTTAGTGGAAAGATGAAAAATGTTCTGTAGGTAGATGGGGGTGATAGTTGTGCAATAAGGAGAATGTCCTTAATGCCAGTGAGTGAGTAACTTGAAATGATGTAAATGCCCATCAACATTTAAATGGATATGTGAACTGTGGTATATGCATACAGTGAGATACTCTACAGCACTGAAAAAGGAAGTACTGCTACATACAACAGTATAAGTGAATTTCACAGACATTATGTTGAGTAAAAAAAAGCTACATACAAAAGAACACAGGGTCTCTGAGTCCATTTATAAGATGTTTCAAAAACAGGCAAAATCAACCTCAAGTTAAAAAGTCAGGACAGCCCTGGCTGGTAGCACAGTGGATAAGGCGCCAGCCTGTGAACCCAAAGGTCGCAGGTTCAATTCCCAGCCAGGGCACATAACCAGGTTGCAAACCGGGTCTCCAGTCGGGTCTGTGGCTGGAGGCAGGTGAAACGCAACCATACATTGATGTCTCTCTCCCTCTCTGCCTCTCTCCCTTCCCCTCTCTTTAAAAATAATGAAATAAAATCTTAAAAAAAAAAAAAAAGGTCAGGACAGTAGTTGTTGACAAGGAGGAGACATGAAGGAGCATCCTGGAGATCTAGAAACATTCTTCCACTTTTCTAGGTGGTGGTTACAGAGATGGATAATTAATATATCTATATATAGTGCTCATCAAATTATCCATGCAAGTTTTATGCACTTTATGTTCAATTTATGTCAGTTTTATAAAATGAAGCAAAATAGCGATGAGAGAATGACTGCAATGGAAGGGATGATGGAAGGAGGCTGCTGAGCATGTGGAACAAACGCCCTTGGGGGTTATGGAGTGGGTGTCACTGGCCTGTGTGTTCAGGAGATTGAACTAAGGAGAAGCACTTGACCTAGGAAGGGAGAAAGACCCCTTTGTCTCAGTTCAAAATGACAATTATAAGCTACCCCCCTTCTTGTTCTTAAGGGGCAAATACAAGTCCCAGGTAATCTTCCCTCTTATATAAGGTACCCAGAAGCCCCAGTCTGACATGACCCAGGGGAAGGTGCAAATAGTAGTTCATAACCTTCCGGGACTGCTAATTCCCGATTCCAAGATTCAGGAGAAAGTTTGACTTTCCAATAGCAAGGATCTTCGTGACTCTAAAACAGTCCGATGGCACACTACTTAAAACCCACATCTACAGGGACACAGAGAAGGGCCTTTCCCACTCAGGGGCCACATTTGCTCAACTGGAGTGCCGCCGTAATGGGAGCTTTAGGATATCAGGCAATATGAATGTGTCCAGAGCAAATTTTGACCGTGGCCTCAGTTTCCACATCCACCTCAGTGGCCTCCCCATTTCAGAACGTAACAGGCAGGGCCTGGGCACTTCACTGCCTACAGGGTCTCTGGTTCCAGTGACTCGCTCCAGCCTAGCACAGGACACTGTCCCTCCCAGCGGGACACTGGCCGTGTCTAGGCCGACCTGGAAAACTGAGTTTCAAGCACTTACTTTCATCATTAGAAACATTCCCCAGAGAAGTGTGGCTGGAATAGCGTTTGTTTTCGCTTTCGTTGAGACATCTTTCAATCCAGCTCTCTGCAAAAAGAAAGAAAATCACAGAATTGCGGAAGTGCTGTTGGCGTTTGTGCAGGGACAGGAGAGCCATAAACGCATTAGATTCCGTAAACGCCCACCAGTTTTCATCTGAGAACTGACCCTGCTGGGACGGAACTTGACAAGAAGCTTTACATGTACCATTGGCTGAGTAGTTTGAAGGCAAAAGGGTAACCTGAAGCCCCCCCTTGAGAAATTCCTGGTCAAATTCTACCCCTTCTGGAGTCTTTAATGCCCAACAGTACCAACTGAGGATTTTTTTTTTTTTTTTAAAGAAGATATTCTTGGGAAATAGTCTGTAAAACAAAGTTTGATCAACTGAATCACTGGTGGTGATTTGCAGATTTATCAATTAGCAGCAGAACCCTTCCTCTAAACAAAAACCAAAAGGAAAGCAGATACAACCCTACAGTCTCTGGCGGAAATGGAGGAGGGCAGAGAACCTTGTTGCTCACCTCCTTTTCCCCTTGACCCCCGAAGGGGGCTCTTCCGAGAGCACAGACCAAAAGCCACAGCAGGACCAAGACACCAAGAGCACCAAAATAGCTATGTAGTACTTTTAAAATCTAAATGACTGCCCTTGCCCTGGCTGGTGACATGGTGGATAAGGTTCCCGCCTGTGAACCCAAAGGTTGCTGGTTCGATTCCCAGCCAGGTTGCAAGCCAGGTCTCCAGCCAGGTCCATAGCTGGAGGCAGGTGAAAGGCAACCATACACTGATGTCTCTCTCCCTCTCTGCCTCCTCCCTTCTCCTTTCTCTGAAAAATAATAAATATATATATTTTAAATCCTAAAGACTGTGGTTTTTAAAATCCATTCCAAAGGCTACAGATACACTTTCCGCTAAGTACAGTTAGTTCTGCTATAATGCTCGCTTTGAAAATCAGTGGGCTCCAATGCAAGTGATATGTTAGTGAGTGACCTAAGCACAGCGCAAACTATGTGTTTGCTTATGCTTGATTTCCTCTGTGAGAAAGAGGAGCTGAATGCAGAAAACCGCCTGCAGCCGAACTGAGCCCTGGAGGGAAATGCAAAATTCACTCTCACACAGCAAGCATCCTCCAGTTCTTTTTTTCACTGTGTGTGATGAGCCGCGCCTTCCCAGATAACCATGTTCCACGACTTCACGACATCCCAAGCTGCAGCCCTGCCAACACCTAAACTTCCAAAGCAAACCTCAGGTCCCTTAGCCATTTAACGTGTGCAAACTGTGCTACAGTTTTTATCAGGTTTTGTTTCCAGGTGTCGCTAACAAAGTTTTTGAATGTGGTGCCCCCAGCTTAATTTTCCAGTAAACTGTGATTTTCCCTGTGCGACGGTGCAGGATGGTGGTGACTTTCAGGAATGCACGTGTGGCGCTGCAGCAGAGCTGACCGGCACTGCGGCTGTGTGCATTTGCGCAGGGCCGTCTTCTGTTGTGGTCTTTATAACACAGAGCTAGCATTGGGTGCCCACTTTAACACGCCAGGCTCTTTAACATATGTTATCTCATTGAATTCTGACAACTCCCGGAGCGAAGATTTTAATCTCCGTTTTTCCTAGAAAGCAACTGAAGCTAAGAGAGATGACGTAATGTGACTCCTCGTAATTCAAAGAGCCAAGGAAACTAGCATTCGTTAACACCTTTGTCCCATACTGTAAAAAGCAGCCATGCCGGAGAGGAAGCTATGCAGAGGGGGGTGGAAGCAAATTCAAACAGCAGGGAGAAATGTTGGGTGTTTGTTTTATTTTACGTTCCAATGAACTGCTCTTTTAAAAGCTGCTTCCAAAACTGTAAATAAGTAGGGGTGTATCCAAGGGGAGGGCCAGGAGCCAGCTTGTTAAAAAGATATGGAAATCTGGTGTTTCTGAGGAAGCAGTCAGCAGCAGCAGGGACGTTAAAAGTATTAGAGCGCTATGCCTTCCAGATGGCAAATGCACAAATGGCTTGTCATGTTGTCAGAGCTGCACTGGCACAAGGTGGGTACCGGTCATCACCTCATACTGAAAAATGCACGTGAATACAAGTCTCTGGAATTCCTGCCAGGACTCTTTGGAATGGGTCCCCTCAGATCTTCTGATCCCGTCCATCCTGGCCCATTTGCCCTGGCCCCAGCCGCGGCTGATTTTATGTGGCCTCCACTGGAATGCACAGCTTCTTCTTCACCAGGCCAGCCCACCAAAAGCGATTTCTAGTGTTCTGAGCCAGTCCCTGGTCTTGCAAGCTAGGATTTCACACCCGCTTCTCTCATGCGTGTGTGGGCACACTTTGTCACAGTCACCACCCCCATCCCCTTCGAGAGAAACAGGGAACTAAGAGAAACTCTCTCTCACCCCCTTGCCTGTGCCGGGATTAGGCCTGTTACAATTGGAGCACTTAAAGGGACTATTCTTGCAGCTAAGGCTCCCCAGCGATTGGTGGAGCACACCCTTGAGAAGTCGATGCAACATTAGGGAGAGAAGTGGGGACTCAACACCACGTGGGCCAAGGGCGGGAAACGCCCACCCACACAAGTTCAAGTCCATCCGCAAGACCTTTCCTCTCGGCCTGCCGCTCCACCAACACTAGACAGATGAAGGCAAGGTTACAAGAAGGAAAAGATGGTTGGAAGTGCCAGTAAAAAAGAGAGAGAAGAAATCTCACCAAGGAACCCTTTCCCCTTCCCTCTGTACCCACTCAGGTCTCTCGGTCTATACCTGTGGGCATTTCACCACCCAGCTCTGCTCCCGAGAGCAGCACACAGTAAGTTTGGGCTCTCTTGTACCTGAAAGACACAGGGAGACAGCCAGCACGACTCCATTTTTCTGGTCAGAGTGCCCCACCTGCTTTCATGCAAGGTGTTTTCATGCAAGAAGTTGTCCCCACTTCTCTGCCATCTAATTCCCCTGCTTCTGGCTGCCTTCTAGTTAATCCATGTCCATCTGAACATGCCGCACCCAGGACGGACTCTCAGAGGGCTCAGAGAGTGGTCCAAGCAGGGCCCAGAATGGCAGAGTCGTCACTTCTGTTGCTCTGGAGATCTGGGGTTCTCAGAGCATTCCAAGGCCCTGATTCCAGACAGCATGGATGCCACCCTCTGAAATATCCAAATGAGTCATAGGTCTTGGATCTGCAGGTGCTCTTTGACCTCCATCGTCTTCCCTGTACAAGTGGCTGTCTGCAACTTGCGTCCCGAGAGTCAGGTTGCCCATTTGATCAGAAGGCTCCTACTTATGTCACCAGAAGTAAATTTCATCCACTTTGAAACTGTTAACAATGGGTTTTGGTCTTGCAAAGATCAAGAATTACTCAACCAGAATGACTAAATGTCATTTATTGAACTTTTAATAACGCACTGCATTCATCTGTCCTTTTTATTTGTGTTTATATAATTCAGTGAAAGGCCACCGCATACTGAGCCCCTCGGGGCCAGGTATTAGACAAAGGTATTACATCACCATCACACTTAATCCTCATATAACCCTATGGGGCAGGTGCTATTAATATGCACACTGTCGAGAGGAGAAAACTAAGGCTCAGAAAGATCAGGTAACTTGTCCCAAGTCACTCAGCCAGTAAGAGGTAGGACCTGCATTCTAACTCAAGTCATAACCACAGGTCTGCCTTGCATTAGCACTTGTGCTAACCCTCTTACATATTACAACTTTTACAGAATTCATGTCTGTATTTCTTTGTCAGCCTTTGTTACACGTGGCAGGCTCTTCCGTTTAGAATTGAGACATCTGTAAACTGGAGTTAATTTTATTCTATTTCTTTCGGCTCTCTGCCAGTGACTGGTATAGCTTTCTGTGTAGTCTGGCCTCAGTGAGTGTTACATGATCAACACACGTGATATCAAAGAATGTGCAGCATATAGATATGATTACCTATGTACAGGACTTCTTAATCATTTTCTTGTCACGTAGACATGAAAAAAATATAAGACATCGAAGGCCATTTTCTAAATAAAGCAAGCAAAATTTAACACATTTATTTTGTGCCTTCTGGGTACAAAAGCGGTGGTGGAGAGCTGTGAGGGACATAGACATGAGAAAGTCGAGCTCTGCCCTTGAGAAAGTGAGACAGATGCTATTCCCCAAGCTCCCGAGAGCAAGGACCCTGTTGGTTTTGTTCCCTACCTTGTCCCCACCATGGCTGGCCCTTTGCCTGGCCCCATAGATGGTGCAGAATAAAGATGTTGTTGAATTCATTACTTTCCTCAAAAAACATTAAGTTTCTACTGTATCCCAGGTACTGCCCAAGGTACTTTCATCTACGTGGTTTAAATTAAACCTCTGAACAATGTTATGCAGTATAACATCCCTGTTTACGGAGATGAAAACTGAGGCTGGAAGCAGTAGTTCAAACACAAGGCGGACTGCGATCGATGCTGTACAATAATGTACAATAATGCGGGCGCTGTGTCCTAAGAGGTAGAAGGCGAGCTCAGCTCACATGGAGATAACTCTCTGCTCCCAGGTGCCCCATTCCTGATCCATACAAGTCATCTGACCTGTTCGTAAGGACCCAGTTAGCTCTCAATGCCCAACAGGAGTCACTGACGGTGGCAAGTGCAGGTACTGGGGCTGCGAAGCACCCTTCGCCTGACTGCTCTGGGGCTGAGGGCCGGATGCTGATAATGTTGTGTGGGTTTTCACTTTGCAAGAGCTTCACCCACACTCCGCAGAGGTGATCTTCACGTCTCCCCGCTTTGGATCAAGGGTGTAGAAACGGCAACTTGATGTGACCTCAAGTTCAGGTAATGAGGATGAACAGAGCCATAAATGGTTATCAGGTCTCGTAGGAGGCTTGGGTCCCTTTCCAGTAGCAAAAATCAACCGGGAAGTTGCTGCGTTAGGGACATGGCACGTCCAAGATAGTCCAAGGCTCAGAGCAGGGCTTCATGAACATGGTTATCCGAAGGCAGGCAGTTCCTGAAGTTGACAGAGCCCGGTGGCCTCTAGACCCTGATCTGAGCCTCACAGCCTACCTCAGGAGGTAGAAATTCATTCCATTTGACGGGTAAGGAAACAGCAGTTTAAAGTGTGGCTGGAACTTGTTGGCAGTGGCTTGGCCAAGGTCACATAGAAGGATTCAAGTCAGAATTCAAACCCAGATCTTCAGTCTCCAAAGCCTATGCTGCTGCTTCTTGATACCTGATAGAGGTCACAGACCAACTGTTCTCTCAGATCCATCCATCCATCCCACAAATAATTACCACGTACCTCCAAGGTGAAGAAGTTTCACCAGAAGAGATGGACAATCACTATTTAACTGGAAGCCAGTATACTATACCAAGAATCTCTGGTGGACCGGGTCTTAGGGCCTGAAAATATCCTATATGTTTTATGTTTTTTTATTATTTATTCTCCCCACCTAAAAAATGTAAGTTCCAACAACCTCATCTATCTTGTTCAATGCTTAGCTCCCCAAGAATAGGGGATGGTGACAGGCACAGAGCTGGGGTGATGATCTGATGAGGTGAAGAAGGGTGAAGAGACAGAGAATGACAAACGGGTGATCAGCCCCCAGGATGGCCTCTGAGCGTGGGGACCACAAAGGCCCTGAGGAGAGAGCATGAGTGACTTGCAGGAATGACAAGAAGATACCATGGCTGACACGGACAGTACAGGTGGAAGCGAAGACAGAGGCAGGTCAGGGAGAATGTGGGCTTTGGAGTTAGAACACTCGGGTTTCAAACCCTGGCCCTGCCACTTGCCAGCTATGTGACATTGGGCCAGCTCTTGAACCTTCCTAAAACCCTATCTCCCGGGTTCTTCAAAGATTAACTAGAAGAACACAGGCGAGAGATGCTTAGCACACTTGGCTTGTGGGCTGTGGAAAGATGAGGTAAGTGTGGCCCATCCACTGGGACTCACAGCTGAGGGACAGGCACAGACAGCAATGGTGATGTCCAGCGGTTAGCAGGCCCCCTCCCGGCACCAGTCACCGCGTTTCAGAGCCTCATCTCCCCCCTTCCCAGCAACAGAGCCTCTAACAACTGTGAGGAGGAAACAGACTCGGGGAAGAGAGGTCGGGCCGCCACGCTGGCTGGGGGCTGGGTCAGGTCCGTCTGCCTCCAAAGCTGGTTTGCACTCACGCTGCCCAGCACACTGATGCAGAAGCCAGAGGTAACAGGGACACTGGCTGCTTCACACCCTGGTGGCACTTCAGCTAGTCCAGGCCGAGGCGGACAGGCGGGCATTTCGGACAAGGGGTCCCCCGGCACAAAGTGGGTTCTAGGAAAGGTGAGGAGTTCCCTGGGAGGCAGGTGGGACAGGCGCTGGGAGCAGGTCACAAACGCCTGGCCCACCAGGCTGAGAGCCTGCAGGCAGCTGGGACCCAGCCACGACTTGTAGCGATTTCCCAGCCGTGGGGGAGCAGCCAGCGGCTTTGTTTCCGAGGAACGGGGATGAGAACAGGGAGTTCTCGACTTATGCAACACCTGAAGAGAACGCTGACTTCATGGTGCCACCGAGGTTTCATAGAAGGCGTTATTCACACTTGTTCTATCAACAGTCTTTCAGGGCACTGGGCTGGGGCCTGTTTTAGGAATTCGCCGCTTGAGAAATGCCACAAGGACGAGTTGGCATGCCGTACTCACAGCCGCCATGGCCAGGCCCCAGGTCCCTCTGGAGGTGCCAACGCACTCCCCACCCCCCGCCCCACCCCCAGCCAGGGCTCTGGCGTTACCAGTGCAGCCACCACAACATGGCCCGCTGCTGTCTTCCCCCACTCCCGGGTGTGCTTTCCTCTTGATCATTCTCTCCTAAGCCCCTCCCCTCCCCAGTGAGGCACAGGACACCCAGGATCTGTGCGGGTGCAGAGTCTGGGCCCCGGAGGAGAACGTGAGTCAGTGGGTTGCCATGGCAACACCACAGGCCCTGCCCCAGGGAAGGGCCCCCCCTCTCCTGCCTCCCAGGGCAGCCCACCCTATCCCTGCTTTTATTCCTCCCCTCGCCCACCAAATATGGATGGAGCACTGGAGCTCAGACTGCTTACTGAGCCCTGAGGACCTAGTGGGGAACATGGCAGGCAGGGCCCCTGCTCTCACGGAGCTCCTATTCTGTGGTGGCGGTGGACAAAAACAAGCAAGCAAGGTGACCTCAGAGCACAGCCACTGTTATGAAGAAAATGAAGCCGTGGCATGGGGTGGACAGAGATGGGGCTGGTGCAGTGACAGGGACATGATGTCAGAGTAGGTACAGAGGACTGGGGTGGAAGAGGGCTGGAAGTGTGGGAGGAGGAGCCAGGAGCCAGGTGCCAGGGTGGAGAAGAAGGATAAGCAGGGGACCAGGAGGAAATGAGGCCAGGAAGTGTCCAAAGTCTGTAGGGACTTTGTAAGAACATCGCATTTATTCCAAGTGTCCTAAGCAGCTACTGAAGAGCTTTACACAGGTGATAATCCACAGGTTCACAAGGGGCAGCCACCTAGGGTGTTTACACTCATCCATCCCACCCTCCGTGGGTCACCGATTTGTGGAGCTCCATGGGCCAGGCACGGGGTGAACATGCACGGCAGGGGTGCAGCAGTGAGTAAGACGGGCCGCTTCTGTCTTTGTGGAAGGTTAGACTTTAGTGAGGGAGTCAGCTATTAAATATTCACACACATGGAAGTGTAATTAACAAGACAGCCACAGAGAGAAGAAAAGGGAGGTCTGACCTAATCTGTAAGAACTGGGAAAGCTTCTCAAGAGGAAGCAGCATTAAAGTGACAGCTTAAGAAGGAGAAGGCACCATGTTACCGCCCCAGGTAAACAGGGTGGGGAAGGGTGCTCCTGGCGGAAGGACTGGTGTGTGCAAAGGCCCTGAGGCCAGCAGAAGAATGACGTGTCCATACACTGACAAGTGTCCAGAGTGTGAACGTGTGCATTCCGCAGGCAGAAATTCAGCACGTTTACCGAGCCCTTCCTGTCTGATGGCACCCCGTCAGATGCTGGGGGTGGGCACACACCGAAGCCAGCTGCTAGGGAGCCTGGAGTGTATTCAAGAGGAGGTTGGGAACCTCTGAAAGGTTTTGATCAGAGTGTGGCATAAACACACATGTTCAGCTCCACCTGGTGTTGCCTAGTCACAACTGTAGATGGGAGAGAAAGGGAAGCAGGTGACCGTGTCACCTACCCTCCAACCCTGGACCCCTCTGAGATGGAAAAATGGACATTATTAATTCCTTCGCCAGGACCATGTGTGCAAACAGGACTGCCCCTGGCAAGCCCAGGTCCCACTCGATGGGAGGCCAATGTAAGAGCCTAATTAAGTCTTAGTGGTGACCTAGAACGGACGCAGCGAGATAAGAACACTGCTCTTCCTAACTAACTACTTACTACTTTCACTCATGTAGCCAATCCATGCAACCAGTGTCCCCACGTCTCCTCCTCATCTGCTGGAGTCTCAATCACAGCACGATGCAGGTGGGCACGAGGTGACACTGATGATATCTCCTACAATGTGGCCTCCCATGCAAGCACCATCAGCTTCATCCACAGCATCATCACAGCACTGACGAGGCTGGAGACCACACAGCGGTAACCAGCCAAGGCAGGATTTCAACCTGACTCTGACCTAACCATTCTGTACACTGTAATACCCACAAATATGTATGCCTTCCAGTCTCACTGTGAGTACCAAGCTATGTCTAACACGATAGGTGCTCAGTAACATTGCTGCCCTCTCTCGCTTTAGGAGAACTCAATATATAGAAACTCTAAAGCAGCAAAGAGATTGGTCAAGGCATCATTACTTGCAATATACAAGGGTAAGTGAGGGAACCCCGAAGGCACACCATGAGCTCACCAGCAGTCCCCGTAGACGAGAGCAAGGTAATGCTACGGTGTTCAGTGCCATCTCCTGTCGAAGTTAAGTTCAATGTAAAAGCAGGTCTCCGCTCTGAAAATATCCCTGGGAACACCGGATTAATGCACATAATTACATAACCAGGTTGTGCAAATTTCATTTCCCTCGACTTTTCAGTGGAGCATACCTACTACTTCCTAATGTCAGAGGACTTTGTTCTCTGTAATTACGGTATTATTAAACACATGAAGATCTGGAGAAGGTGACTGTGGCCACAGCTGCCCACCATGCACAGCATCTGATATTATGCAATTCTTGACATCATTTCTTTCCTAGGTTTTTTCCTTTCTACCTCTTCCCCAAACAGATTTCAAACTAGCCTGAACTTTTGAGAGAAATCACCAAAATATTCTTCTATTTTCCTTTCCTACATTAATCTATCATAGAAATTATATATATATAATATATATATTATATATATAATAATTATAATTATATATATATATTTAAAATATTTTATTTTTTATTTTTAGAGAGAGGGGAAGGGAGAGAGGCAGAGAGGGAGAGAAACATCAGTGTGTGGTTGTCTTTCACCTGCCTCCAGCTAATGGACCTGGCTGGAGACCTGGCTTGCAACCTGATTATGTGCCCTGGCTGGGAATTGAACCAGCTACCTTTGGGTTTGCAGGCCCGCACCTTATCCACTGGGCCACCAGCCAGGGCAGAAATTATATTTTTAAATGTTAAAAAGAAAAACATTTTCACCCACAAACCTACCCTTCTAACATGTGAACTACTTGTGCACCTAGTATGTAAACTGTAACCCCAGTGAACATGCAATTTCTATTCCTTTTCTTAACAATCTATCATGCATATTTTCCCATGTCGCTAGTCTTTTACATTTATCATGTAACAGATGCCCAGTGATCCTTTGTGCTAAGCTCCTATTTTTTTTATAATGTTTAAATGAACAACTTGGTGCATATCATTCTTTTTCTCTTTTGACTCACTTCCTGAGAATATCTAGGAGAAGGGAAAGAATCATGAGAATATAGAAACTAGCTGCACGTCAATGGTCTGAAGTCTAGCCTAAGTACTTACTAGTTGAATGACTTTGGGCAAAGTCTCTAAACCTCAGGGTCCCCTTGTGTAAAACATGGGTAATAATAATCTGCCTGCCTCGTCTTAGTAGTATGAGATTTCCAAGATCAAATGCACAAGACCCACTTAGCACAGTGCCCAGCACAAAGCAAGGTCTGGATACATGGAACCACTATGCTTCCCAGATGCTTGTTTATAGCAGAAGCACTTTGTTTAATATAGTGCAGTGGTCAAGAACATGGACTTTGGAGTTCAACTGGCAGGTTCAAGTCTGACTTTCTCACTGTAGGGCCTTGGGCGAGTGACTCAACCTCCATGAGCCTCAGTTTTTTCATCTGCAAAATGGGGATAGGAATACAGCTCCTCAATGCAGTTTGTATGAGAATTAAGTGAATAAGGCACAGGGATAAGCACTACAATTCTTAGCCTTTGTAATTTTCATGTCATACCCACCCCCAAATCATCCTACTTTAGTCCCTTTCCTGTAGTCGTTCATTCTGTCTGATTCTTAGATCTCTTGGTGCTGTGAAAAGAGCGTGGCC
Organism: Noctilio leporinus; assembly: GCA_004026585.1. NCBI lineage: Eukaryota > Metazoa > Chordata > Mammalia > Chiroptera > Noctilionidae > Noctilio > Noctilio leporinus. The sequence goes on along the minus strand of PVIW01002761.1, from coordinate 131,813 downwards.
CTGGAAGCCAGGAGGACATGAATTCTAACCCTTTCCTTAGAAGTAATAAAGTCTGCCCTGTGGTCCTTGGCAAAATTACTTAAGCTCATGGGCCTCAATGTCCTTCCTATGTAGTATTTTTTTTTTTAATCCATATCATGGGTTACTATGAGGGTTGGGAGAAACAGCATAAGCTCCTGGAGAGCTGACTGCCTTATTCACCCCTATTCTCTGCACGTGGCTGGCACTGGGCACAGCAGAGCAGACTAACAGGGGGAGAAGGGAAGGATGGAGGAAAGAGGGAGAGGTGAATGAATGAATGAAGCACCAGCACCGTGCCTGGCACTTAGTAGAGTCTCAAAAGCGTGTTGGTTCATCTACAGTTGATTAGGAAGCACTTGTTTGCATGGAACCTTGAGCCAGCAAAAGCAAGCTGGGGACAGATACCGAGTCAATATTTACGGAGCACTGACTACAGGAGACACTCTAGCGGATGTTCTGTGCTGTGCAAGACAATAAAGACATGGGGGGAAATTTGGAGAAACAAAGGCAGATCGCCAAGTAAACCTGTAAAATAAGGAGGGACAGTGTGTCCTGTGAGGCAGCATGGGGACAGTCAGAGCTCTATGCAGCAGGAAAGCCACCAGCACCACTTCCAAGACATGTTTTCAGCTGGCATGGGGAGGGCCTAGTTGAAAGAAAGCACCATCAGCACGGGCGCCATAACATACCTCACTTCAGACACTTGTTATACAAAACAATGTGTGCGGGATCAGGTGGGAATGATCTGTTTATGAGATTGCATATCGAGAAGACAGAGCACAATATTATTGACTATGTTCCCTATGCTGGGCTGTAATTAAAAATTAAGTTTTAAAAAGACCGAGCACAGCAAGAGTGTTGTATAAATTTCATTCTCTTCTCTGTGGTCCTCGGGGGTGGGTGATGGGGAGAAGGTGGGACTTAGCAGCTACCAGGAGGGGCTGGCCGCCCACACAGCACTTCCAGTTCGGGCTTGTGCAACATGCCAAGGCCCCGTGCTGACCCCTGTACATGAGTTGTTTAATTTCATCCTCACTATAGCCTATAAAGCAGCCACTGCACATGGCCCCACTTTACTGACAAGCAAACTTAGGCTCAGAGGGGTTAAGGAACTTTGAGTCCATACCCCTAGCCCCTGGCAAAGCCAAGACTGTTCATGCTTCTATCATGCTGGCAAACTCCCTGCCATCAGTGGTGTATCAGCGACTGCAGACTAACATGCTAGGCAAATGGAAGATGCTGCTATTCTAACACCAAGGTTTTTATGTTGAACCTGTTATAGGGAGAATCGCGACTGTACCTAAATAGGTATGAAGCCCTTGAGGGTGTGTATAAGGCGTCAGATTTGCCCAAAGGACGAGAACTACCCAGTGGCGGTGTCAGGCTGAACTCAGAAGCTCTGAGGCTGATCTGAGATGAAAGGCACACATTGCATGAAGGCGCCCTTGCAGGAAGGAGTGCCCGTGGGCGTCCTCAGTCAGCAGCTTGCTGCCAAAGTCACATCCGGGTGCCGGTGGCAGCCAGACGCCTACGGACACTTGTGACAGTGTGCTCCAAACATCTGCAGTGTGAGCTGCTGTCTCCCACCGGGATCAGGGATGACTTGACCTCCTGAACTTCTTTATCAGTAGACGAGGAGAGCCAGAAAGGGCAGCTCTTCCATCTTCCTTCCAGTTCCAGGTTTCAGGAGGCAAGGAGGCATCCTGGCTTTGAAATCAGAATAATCTATGCCCAAATCCTGGTTTGATACCAGCCATTTGACCTGGACATGTTAACTAGGCTCTCTGAACCTCAGTTTCCTCATCTGTAAAATGGGGGTAATAATGCATGCCATCGATTCAGCACGAGAGGAACTGAGAGAAAACATGCGTTAGCATTTAGCACAGTGCCTGGGAAAGATGATACATTTCATTATCCCACTACCCAATTTTAAGAGTCATTTAATTTTTTTTTAAAAAAGTAATGATTTTAAAAATATTAAGTCAGCCTGCCATCAATTGTCAAAACGATTTCATGTTGTTTTCTCCTTTTGTACCATCCTCCCTGGGTCTCTTCCTCTATTCTAAAAACTGGCTTATTTATAGAATAGGCTGGTGATTGTCAGATGGAAGGGGGTTGGGAAACAGTGAAAAATGTAAAGGGATTGAGAAGTACAGATTGATAGTTACAAAACAGTCACAGGGATATAACGTACAGCAAAGGAAGTATAATCAATAATATTGTAATAATTATGTAGGGTGCCAGGTGGATACTGGGAATATCGGGACAATACTGTGTGAAGCAATTGGTTCTCAAAACACTATGTGGCACACCTGAAACTAATACGGAATGATACTGAATGCCAACCAGAATTTTAGGATTAAGTTAAATTAAATAGGAACTACCGTATATCATCATACAGTGTCAGTGTTTTCATTTCTTTTTCTTTTAAAAAATATCTGTCACGACCAAGAAAAACTTTTAACAAAGCACAGGATCTACAGGACATCCTTTTTGTAGGTTCCACATTTCTGGGGTCCCTCCGGCCCCCTCTGCCCTCCAGGCTGACCTGGGGGTCACCCAGCCTAAGGGTGCGTCTGGGTCCTGGCAGCCGTGTGCTCCCCACGCTCCCTCCCCGGTACCCAGTGAGGTGGCCGAGATGGAGAGTGCCCTGCGGCCGGGGCACTCGGAGGAAACCCCAACGAGGCAGAGGAATAATCCATTCTTCTAGTCACAGCAAAGTTTTCAAACTTGAAAACGGGGCCTTGATGAGAAGAAAAGCTGTGTTTTTCCCCAAAAGCCTGACATTCTGAAAGGGTCCCCTGCCCTACTGCCGCCCCCTCGCAACTCTGCCCACTGGACTGAGGATCAAGTCGGCGCAGCAAAGGCGCCCTCGCAAGGGCTCCGTGCTGTGGAAACCCTGCCAAGGCTGCCAGTCGCGTTTCAGCCGAGGCCCTGCAGCCCTAGGGAAACTCACTTTCTTGTAAGCGCCCAGGGCTTTCCCGGCCAATGTTAGTTATACTGTATGATGTCAAACAATGCTTTTATGGAGTAACTGCTTTGCTTTTGAAAAGGAGTCCTCAAGTAAAAGAAATCAAGTTCCTAGAAACAGACATTTCAGCCTGGTTGATAGTCATAATTACAAAATCAGCTGATTTTCTTTTTGGTGCAGCAAAGAACTTAGAGAGCCTCCCTAGATCCTCCCTCGCCCCCAGCCCAAGATGTATTATCAGCGGAACAGACACCACAAACAAAACACGGCAAAATGTTGACAGTAATCGCACAATTGCATCGGAGACAGGTTTGTGTTAGTGTCATGGTCCCAATTCTGAAACTTTATAAAATCCTGGTGATTGCAATTGGAACTTAACCCACTCATGAGTATTTAGAATTGGTACACAAAGTATAAATACATTACAGGTATAAACATCCTAACTGAGAGTAATCATTCAGAAGATGATGACGTGACACTCAAAAAAAAAACCACTCATGCCTATTTTTAAAAATTATAAATTCTGAAATTTCAACCCTCAAAGAAATATTTCCTTCTTCAAAAGCTTGCAATGATCCCAGTGGCACTCACAAGACTCAAAACAAACCCACTGACGTAATTTTCTTCACCAAATGCACTTGAGCCTCGGAAGTGAGAAAAGAAGGCGTAATTAGCAATCACCCATCACCCTTCAGGTTATTCAACTGCCAGGTCGAGCACTAGTTCCAGAGCAGTTCACTTGTGTTGACTGAGAAGTACGTTTCCTCCAACATCATGGGTTCAGGGGACCAGTGCTTAGGATCTGCCAATTCTCCGTTCTGATTAAATAAAAATCTGCTGCATTCAGCAATCTCACTCGGGTTGTGTCAAAATAATGCTGACCTTTAGCACAACTGGGCAGTCAGAAAACACCCAAGACACAAAGCGCTAACTAACCTTCGCTGGGTTGCAAACCTTTCAAAGGCTTTATTATCCGTTTAAATTCAAACTAAACAACCACAATATACCTGCAGCATGTCCAATTTCACCTGTTGACTAACAATTATTGATTGCTCATAGGCAGATTGTGCTTTTAAGTTTTGTTGAAGATTAACCAACCATAAACATAGACACTGTATACATATTTTTAAGTAATTTTGCTCTGTAGTTCGGATCTGACACACAGAAACCACATAATCTACTGGCCCAGTTCAATCCAGCTCTAGCTGCCTAAATGTGTACCACATTGAACGGAAAACATAATGAGTAGATTTCATTCTTTTCTGCTTTTTATGATCTCTCTCTCTCTCTCTAAGGAAGCTGTTAACATTTCAAAAACTGAAAAAACACATGTAGGTAAAAAGCTAATTAGAAAGACAGAAACAGAACAAATGGAAATTCTCTTCTTCCGTTAAAAAATATGTGAAGGAAATACAAAAGAACGAAACACTTTCTCTGCATTCTGCTAGAAGGCGTTTCAGAGAATGGTTCGTGTGAAACTGAGTTTTCCACTTCCTGAGAATCAAGCGTAAAATGGTTCAGTCTTTAACACGGTGATGCTCACAAGTACTGGGATGGGGGTGGGGGTGGGGTGAGCGGAGACTATGGGCCATCACAATCCAGAACCCAAAGGGCCTCAGGAGCTGTGAGGGGCTCCCCCCGTACCCAGAGGTGTGCAACATATGTCCCCTCTGAGTGATTTATGGAACTCTTTTCCAGGATTCAAACTCCAGTCAACAGGTGCTGCCTCCGCAAAGCAGGCTTTCCACTTCCTCTGACACACTGGAGAACACAAGGATGAAATCAGGGCCAACGGGAGCACATCCTCACGGGAAAAGTGGAGAAACGAAATTAACCCCTCAGTCTAAACCCTTTAGAAGAGAATGATTTCTCTTGAAATTAGAACTGGGGCTATGTCTATCTAGCACAGGAACCATCTAGATAGGTGGAAACAGTCTAATTTTGTCTTTTTAAAATTCTTATCTCCTTTTCCCAACTAGGTATCTAAGGGCATAGAAACACCAGATTATTATTAGTGGTAATAGTAAAATCTGACATTTACTGAGCAAGTTCTAGGATCCAGGCTTAACATAACATAACCTCATGATAATCTCTAAACCAACCTAAGAAAGCAAGGAGTAGATGTTTTCATAAAGAAGTTAGGTCACTTGCCCTGGGTCACACAGCTACAAAGTGGCCGAGTTGGGATTTACACCTTGGTCTGTTTCATGGCAAAGCTCATGTTCTCCTTCTATATCACGCCACATTCACCTCAAGTCACAACATATGTCTGTGAATGACTTCTAGCGGCAATATATTGTTTGTTAAATTACCTAAAGGCTAAGTAGGTAATTTACTTAGTAGGTGATACATGATGGCATTACATAACAGCTTTTGTTCTGACTGAAGTATAGTCTGTACGTGAACAACAATGAAGCCTTGACATCCTCAGAGACACAGCGAATATTAACTAAGGTTTAAATAAGTCAAATGCTCGCTGAACTTCAGATGAATCCCTAAGAAGACCAGAGTACACTTCACATCGGTAGTAAAGATACGAATGCTTTATATCCCTACCTTTGCCAACAATAATTTAAAAGTGTCTCCACCGTTTAAAGGACTTTCCTAACACTTTCATGTCAGGAGAAAATAGCAAGTCCTTTGCTTTTGCTAAAATGCTCTATGCTTTTTTTTTTGGCATTCCTTCCACCAGTTTCTCCCTTACTAAAACAGAAAAGAGGAGAACCGTGTAAGTGTACAGATCACATACATGTATGTTACATGCCACATATTGACCCCCTTCAGGGACCCTACCTTTATCTTCCTCAGCTTCCTATCGCAGAAACTGGCATAGAGCATAATAGTACCCATAATATATATTTTACAATATAACTAATAATGCATTTAAAGCACTGAGGGACATGCCTCGTACATGAAATGCACTTAAGAGACATTAATTTGAAAAATACAAAGCAAGGCTAGATTTATCCCTTGCATTCTGCGTCAGGAAAATCAGGCACACACCATTAAGACTGATCTTGCTTCCCATGCAGTTGAGGCATGTTTTTATCAGCCCAACTGCGGGGGCCTGAAGCTCACTGAACACTCGACTAGCTTCTGTCTTTAGCCATTTAAACTGTGAATAATAACAGTTCCCTCTTTAGGGGGCTGGGGTGTGCATGATGTAAATAATATATTTATTCAATCCATAAAAATGTTTAATAGCAAAGTGAAGACATATAGTAAGTATTGAATACGGATATATGAGTATGGTATCTACGATCACTTTTTATGCTGAACAGCCCTATTTGATGGTGATATCAGTGTCCTAAGAAAAGCGAGGCTCAGCAACTATTGAGCTTCCAGGGTGAGGGCACACTGCTCCAGTGGCAGAGAAAGGCCCCGTGGAAAGGTAGCAAACTCCCCATCACCGCGCTTTATCCTTATTACTCCAGAGAGTGATCCTGTCTTCGTGTGCTATCACCCACTGGAATCACCTGTTTGTTTATGTTTCTTACTTGTCTGTCTCAAAGTTACGCTCCTGAGGAACAGAGGTAGCATTTTTGTTAATGCTACCAGGACATTGCATTTGTTAATGCAAGCAGAGTACCAGGACACCGGAGACCATTTCCTGAGTGAATAAGTGAATGAATGACCGAAGCAAGCTAAATGCTCTATCCTCGACCACGGTGATGCACTGCCTCCCGTGACTGTCAGCATTTAAAATCCTCTTCAAATGCAGAATCATGATTCCTGTTAAGAGGTTTTCTCTGGAGCCCAAAGACAACAGTATTCTATGAGTCGACACTTATCCATACAGTCCTTTTCTCACCAGGTGGGGTCCAAATCCACTTCCAGGTCAGAGCCATGCCCCAGCCCCACCTAGCTGGCACTCTGGCAATGGCCAGAGGAAGTGGGCTAGGGGCACAAGGGGACAGGCTTCCCCAGTCCGGTCTCCAACCTAGCTCTGCCACGTACAAGTTACGACCCCATGGAAAGTCCAGGCCTCCTTTCATTCTAGAAAGGGACAGTGCAGAACTGTGGTAAGGCTTAAATGGCCCATGTGTGGAAAAGTGCCTGTTCTAGGACTGATACATGATGGGTTCTTGACAGAGAGAGCAACAAGACGCTCCAAGAGGACTATTTGTATCTCCTTTGAAGTGCTCATCACTCTAAACCTGTCCATGTCCTAACGTCCTTGACCACAGGAACCATGACCTCCTTCGCCCCCTGGGTCTGTCACCCAACAGGTACTCAGACAGGCTGAATAAAACCTCTGATAAACTCACCCAAAGGATTTTTTTCTTTTTTTACTTTTACCGGGATTTCTGAATAACCTGTCTTCAGGTTCATTCTTAGTTCTCTAAAACTTAATAAAATCTCGAAGGCCTAGAACATAGAGTGAAAGGAGTCAGAACATCAGAGACTTCTCCCATGTTTTCCATCCCGTGGAGCCTTGGGGCCTTTCAGGGACTGAGGAAGGTGTTGCCAGGGGCCTGCAGAACACACAGGCAGGCTTTATGCAAGTAGAGTCCCACCACCTGGTCTCCCAACTTGTGACGCCACCATTTTATACCTTCTCAGCCCTTTGGCAAAGGATACCGACACCATGGCAAACAAAAAAACAGAACCTGGCTCAGACACATTATTTTCCAATGTGGAAAATGGAAGAGAAACCTGTGCTTGATCAGGTCACAATAATGCCTCTTTTGTGGAGCACTTGTGAGGATCAACGACCATTAACTACTTTATAAACAAAGTATGGGCCGAGTTCACACATAGGCCAGAAGACCTACAGGGGCACAGGTAACTGAGTGGTCGAAGTCCAGATAGACTATCACAATCACTATCACTACATTTAATCCATTCATTTTCAGCTGAGGGGGGAAGGAAAGGGGTCCTCTGCTCAGATTATCACCAGGGCAGGTGGCTAAGTGTGACAACCTAGAGTCTCTTATCCTTTGATGGCAACATTTCCTCACATTGGCCAGTGTTTGTTCCTCCCCACAGGTATGCATGTCTGTGATGCTGGCTTCATCTTCCACAGCATTTCCCTGTTTTCTAGACTGACACCAGATGCAGCCCTATCAAATCTAGTGGCTTCTAGTAAGTCCTTTTGGGATGCAAGGAGTTGGCCTAAGACTTAAGGAATGTACCTCAGGTGTCCTTGAGAAAGGCCTCTTAAAATGGTCATCTAAGGTTCTTGATTCTTCAAATCCTAAAGGACCTAAATGACTTTTAAAAATATTTTAGTGTATCATTAGTGTGGGGAGAGATTTGCTAACTGTGAAGTGATCACGGTTCAGACGGTGACAGCCAGCTCACAGTACTTCCTGGGTTGTACAGGAGAGACGTTTCACTTGTCAGAGAATCCCAGTCTGTGAGCAAGAAAGATGAACCTCGGAAAGGCTAGATTTGCCTGAAGGAACATTGCAAGTGGCTGAGTCGGAATCACAACTTAAGTTTTCCCCACTGCACGAAGGCGGAAAGAAGTCAGACAGGCTCCCCTTTCCACCAGCCCCCTCCAAGATGCTCCTGCCTTATCCTATCGCCTCGCGCTTTCAGATCCGTTAGGAGAAGGGGGGTTCAGCCTGGGTGATCACGGCAGGCGGGGAAGAGAAACCAGAACGTTTCACGTTGGTGCGCCTGTGTTTCGCGGGGGGAGGCGGGCGCTGCCAGCTGGCCCCTCGCCTGGAGACGGGGAGAGAGGCTGGAGGAGAACCCGAGAAAAGGGACGGAAGGGAGAGCGCGCAGGGGTTGACAAAAGGTGCGTAGCTGCAGCAGAGAAAAGAGGCCGCGGCGCCTCCGGGAGGCCGGACGGTCCAGCCCTCGCAGGGCGGCAGGGAGGCCCCTGCGAACTCCGCGCTGCTCCTCGCACTCGGCCCTTTGTTGTCCGCCTCCGGCTCCCGCTCCGGCCCGCGGGTCCCCCGCCCCCCTGAAGTCACCCCAACTGCACTCATAATATTTTGCTTCGCGCCGGGTCTGTTTTCCGCCACCGACTTCCAACGGTCTCCATGGCGACGCACCGGGGAGGGGGCGGATGCGGCTGCGGAAATCCCAGCCACCAGTCGCCCGGCGGCCCAGGCAAACTTTTCCCCGTCCCCCGTCCAGGGTCCCTGGTCCCCGCGTCCCGCAAGCCGGGTGGGAAAGAGCAGCCGAGCAGAGTCGGGTGAAGGGCTCCCGCCCAGCCTGCTCGCTGTGCTACGAAGGCTGGAGCCGCTGGGCCTGGGGACCCTGGGCCCAAGCGACTCTCGAGACCCTGTAGCCAGAGCCCGACTCCGGCACTTGGCTGGAGGCGAGGACAGGGACGCGCATTCCCAGTCGCCGGCCGCACGCACACGTGGAGGGAGAGTCTAAACTGCGCGCCGGAGCTCAGACCCCGGCACACTGATCCCCTGAGTCCACCGACGCGCCCACCCGCCCGGAGGAGATGGCTCCGGGCCTGAGGCCGGGCCTGGGAGGCGGTGGGGGCGGCGGGGTTGGCACCCGCACCCTCTCGGCCCCATGGGCCTCGCGCCCAGGCCACTGGATGTCCTCACCTGGGGACCCACGGAGCCGGGTCGGGCCCTGTGCGGAGCCGGCACCTGTGCACCAACCTGCCTTCCCGCTGTTGCGGCCCGGGGGGCTCAAATCGGGCTCCAGTTGTACCTGAGCCGCCCCAGCTCTAGATTCTAGAGATGGGATCAGAAAGTGGGTCGAGGCTGGAGACTCCAGTTCAGGCTCCGCAGTGCCCCTCTCTAACACGCCATCCCGTTTAAGGAGAAACAACCCTTCTGTTGCGTAGGCGACCAACCTGGCCCCGACGCGCAAGTTCTGCGTGGCTTAAAATTCTACCTACTTTTCCCCTTCGTTCTCGAATTTTCTGGGCAGGGCAGCCCGGACTGGACCCATGGGTCAGAAACACATAGGCATCACGGACGGCCTGGTGGGTGGCACGGCCCACCCGGGCCTGTGCTCGTGTTCCCGCGGCGCGGGCCGATTGAAGGGTGCAGTGACCGCCCCACGCGCGCGCCAGCACCCTGCGCCGCCTGCCCGGCCCGGAGCCAGTCTCCCGGGAAGAGGGCCTGTGCTTTGCCGCGCTCTTCCGCGAGCGAGCCGAAGGCCCAGGAGGCGCGCGCCGACTCCCCGGCCTCCCCCGACGGGGCCATTGTCTTAGCCCCACACTTGTTGAGTATTTTGGGAAAACTCGAGGAATATATTACCGTCTTGGTGCGCAGAACAAAGGGGCGCGTTTCCTCAGGTCACGCTGAAGTGGCCCCAAGGCAGACCACTAGAGCCCCGGCCCCTGCAAAAACTGTTCTCCGGGGCCCGAGGCACTTTGCGGGGATTTTCCTGTTAAGAGTAGGGGACGGAGGCCCGGCTCACTGGCCTCTCAGAGCCTGGACGCTCCCGACTTCGCACCAGCACTTGCTGCGAAACGGTTGTTTGAGCCCTTTCGGAATGAAATAATAGTGATATTCGTGGTCCTGGTCGCGCGCGCGCGCGATCTCCTGTACAAGGAGCAGAATCGAACTCCAGGGAGGGCCAGTCTCAGCTAGCCGGGGGGAGGAAGATCTTTACATAACAAGGGAAACTCACAAGAAAAGCTAATTGGATTAACTTCTCTGGAAGGGAGGTGCGCGAAGGCTCCAGGCCTGACCGCACCAAGCCGAATTTCCCTAGTCGGTTTTGGAAACTTGAGTTGAAGTGTCATCTGATGCACCTCGCCTCATTTCTTCACACTTCTATTCGCCAGAACTTTTGGTTTTGAGTTTAGGATAGCTACCTAGGAGCCTTGGTTGTTCTCAAAGGAGGAAAATAGATGGAGGAAAGGTTTCCGTTTCCCTCTTTGGGGTGTTTGCAGTTGAGGTAAAAGTGATCAGGCGCCCTCATGACCATCAGCTGCGTGGAAGCCACACGGAAACGTTTCCACAGCCCCAAGCACTCAAGGAAATGCTCCAGTCCTGTGGAAGGGGTGGCTAAACCCCCAGGTGGGCCATGGCTAATGTGGGGTTCGAGGAGACCCCAAGTTCCTGTGTAGGCCCCTTGCAAATACTTGGCCACAATCAATGCAAGTCATGGGTTTAATGTTGTTCAGGGATCTTTGCCTCTGAAGTTGGGGTGCTCAGGAGTTGCGCAGCGGAGAAAGTAACCAACTTAAAAATTGCAGGGAGGGGCTCCTTTCCCTCTCTGGGCGCCTTCCTTCTTCACTGCCAACGGGGAGAGCCACCTCGCACCCGCAGCCAGAGGCGCCTATAGGAAGGTGGACTGTGGGGCTCAGCCTGTCCCCAGTCCCGGGAGGTCCACCCATAGTCGGGGGAGCGCAATGGAAACGGAACTTCGCTGTTGGGATCAGCGACAGACGCCAACCCTGGAAAACTCAAGATACCTCTGACTAAAGAGGGTGGGTGGCCTGGCCACGAGGGTCTGGGCAGAAGCCTGGATGTAGGGGTGGGGTGGGGGTGGGAGGCTGGAAACCTGTCTAATGGGACCAAAGAAAGGCCATCTGGGCTGATGCCCGGATCACTCATGCCACCTCCCGCCACCCATTTCTGCTGCTTTGGGGTGAGGTGGGGAAACGTCCGTGTGGTGTTTATTCGCTCAGGAAAGGGTCCCACGTGTGTAGGGGGTGGCAGAGGCTGAAAGGCACTTGTTGCTCCGCTCATCCTCCCGAGCAAACCTGGCCTTAAAGCTGCTACCTCCTGGCCCAGCTGCGCTCACCGCCGGGTTTCTGCGGCATCCCCAACCCCACCTCCTCAAGGAACCCGGACGCGGCTGCCGAGCCGGTTAGGAGTAGACCGCGGCCGGAGAAGGAGGTAAACTTCTTCCACCTGGCGGGGACAGAGCATTACGCAGAAGACTGGCGGTTCTTCAAAGGTGCTAGAAACGGGAGGTGGCGAAGGCTCTGGCGGAGAAGAACAGAGGCGCCCCGGGCTTTTTCGTTTTAAAAGATTCCTTGGCTTCCTTCCTCAGTCTTTACAGATCTCCGAGATCCCAAAACGAATAGCCCGCACAACCCGGCAGCCAGCAGCCGCCAAAGTGCCGAACTGTTTGCAGACCCGGCCGCCAGGCCTCGCGGGCTGCGCTGTGCCTTGCGCTGCCTCCAGCAGTCACAGCTCCCGAGCGGAGCCCGTCACTGAGTGCCCCTTTCCCGCAGGAAAGCTGCACCCGGCTTCCCACCTCCCAACTGGGCGCGGGTTCCTCCGGACCACCGGGGTCACCGTCGCCACTCCCTCTGCGGCAGGTCTCCACCAGCCGGAGCCCTGGTCCCCACCTCCCAGGCCCTGAGAAGCCGTCGCCCTCCTCCGCCTCTGGGGCGTTCCGCTCGGCTTCCTGGCCCTGGCTCCCAGCCTCCGAGCGCACGGCTATTCAGGGGCCCCCACCCAGGTGGGGGAAGCTGCACCCGGCAGGGGCGATCGGCTCGCGAAGTTTCTGCGGGTCGCACCTCGAGCTCGCCTCGAGCCGGCGAATCTTTACGTAACTTTAAGTCCAGGACCAGCGAAAGCGCGCTCCTCAGCGCGCGCGTGCACACACACACACACACACACACACATTTGCACACACACTTCCACACATCCCCTTGCACGCATCGCCCATCTCGCCGGATTGAAAACTTCGGCACACTTTGCGTAATTACCTGGGGTTTCGCTGTCAGGTTGACCTTTCTGAACTTTTGCAACTCTTTCTGAAGTTCCCCCTCTCCCTTTTCTTTCCCTCCCGATGTCTCCCCCCAGCCCCCGCCAAGAGGACTAACCTGTGGAATCCATGTCGGGTTCCTCCAGTAACCCACAATGCATGCTCTTCCCATGGACAGCACAGGCGCCCCCCAAAAGTCCTGATGTTTGGGGATCCCTGTGCTAGAGCCGCCCAGGGAGGAAGGGAGTGAGGAGGGGAGAAGGAGCGCGAGACGCGGAGTGCAAGAGCAGAAGAATAAAGGAGGAAAGGAAAAGAAAGAAAGAGAAAGAAGCAAGCAAAGAGAAAGAAGAGGAGAGCAGAGAGAATGAGGAGAGAGCCCAGGGAAGGGGGAGAGAGGAGCGAGCAGGCGAGGGGACACTCAGTAATCCAGCCGGGCAAAGCCAAACCCGTCAAAATGTTTGCGGATGTTTCATGGGAAAAAGCATCATTTTATAGGAGCCCCGATGGGAGCAATGTCATTGATAGGCCAGCCGGCCTGATGAATGGCCGCTCGTCAGATGGGGCCGTGGCGAGGCGCACTGTGAAGCCCATTGTGGGCCTGTTTTGAATAAGAAAAGCCGCCTCCGAAAAGGGGGGCCCCGAGCGACGCAATCCCAGCCCTCCGACTTCCCCCTTCCATTATAGCATTAGCAACGTTTTTCTTATTTAAAGTTCCAGAGGCCTTCTCCAGCCTCCGCCCGGCGCTCATTATAGGCGAAATCAAAATTGGCTTAGATGTGGCCCCTCTCCCCTCCCCTCCCCTCCCCGGACCAGGCCAGGCGGGGCGCAGGCACGGGTGGGGGGCGGCAGGGGACCCCGGGGAGCCTGGGGAGTCGCCTGCACGGCCACGGGTGGGCCCCACTCCTTTCTCTCTCCTCTCGTGCCCCCCCCCAGTTTGGCCCGGAGTTGGAGTTGAGTGGGGGTCCTGGGAACGCGGGAGGAGGTAGGACTTGACCCCTTCCACTCGGATCCGCGGACGCGCGTGGGGTCGAGGAAGCTGAGGGGAACTGCATCCTAAGACCCCACCCCCAACCTGGGCGTCGAGGCCACTCGGCAGGGCGGGTGTCAGGGGCTGACTCATCTCCCCCAGAACTTTCTCTGTCTTCCGCTAGGTCTGCCTCCTTCCCTCTCCCTCTCCGCGTCCTCCTCTCGGCCTCTGAGTCCCTCCATTCCTCCCGTTGAGGCTGCTTTTCTGTCCAGCCCCTGCCCCCCACGTCTCTTTGTCTCTCCCTCGGACTCTGTCCCTCTCTGTCTCTATCCCCCTTGGTCACTCCGACACCCCTCCTCCCCGCCTCTTCCCGTAACTCTGTCTGTCAGTCTGTCTGGGTCTCGGGCCCTCCCTCCCGCTTCCCGCCCCCACCCCCCACGCTCCACCGCCAGCCACGAAGTTTGCGAGAAGCCCCGGTTTCTAAGTGGGGACGCGCTTTTCCCAGGGACCCCCCTCCTCGGCTGAGTCTAAAGTGCAGAACAGCGGGGCGAGGGCCCGGGGGGGCTGGAAGTGGAAGTGGGGGTGGCAGGCGGCGCCTCCCCGGCCCCTATAAAGTGGCCGTTCGCGGCCGGCGCGCTGTGATTAGAATATGAATGGGGCTCGGCGCGGAGGAGAAAGGCGGATTACCCCGTGCTTTGACCATGGACAGAGGCAGCGCGGGCCCGCGGAAGGGGCGGGGCGCGGGCAGGGTCCCTAACGCCGCGGCGAGGGGTCTCTAACCCGGACCTCAAGCTGCGCGGCTTCCTGCCGTCCCGGGCAGAGCCCCCCAGTCCGCCTTCCCCCCGCAGAGCGAAGTGGGGTAGTGCTGGGGGGCAGCACGCGCTGAGTTAAGGTCACGGCGCGGGAGGGAGGCGGCGCGCGTCCGCAGGCTGGACAGAGCCCCGGCTGGGCGTGTTCCGGAGCGTCGGGTTCGAATCCAGCCCACGTCGGTCGAGCCCTTCGTCTTTCTGGACCTCGATTCCTCATCTGTAAAAAGGCAGATTTGGCAAAGACGTCCCCTCACAAAGTTTGGGGGTGAAGATCAAGCGAGGCAGCAGATATCCAAGGAGCTGCGCACTGGCGGTTCCTCTACTTGCAACTCGGTGCATCTGCGGCTCCAGCAGGTCCCCGGCCGCTCCCTCCCTCGGCTTCTCCTGGGGGTGTCCTTGCCCGCCCGCTCTGGGCGAGGGTCTCCGCCTGCTCGGCCGCTGCCCGGCTCTTGACGCGTCTGTTTCTGCGAGGCCAGACACCTTTCCTCCCTGCGGTTCCAAACGAGAACCGTTGGCCACGCGCGGCGCGGGTGCGGGTGGTGTGCCCGAAGAGACGCTCGCTGCCTCAGTTCCTTTCAGCGACACCGGGAGAAGAAAAAGCCTCCTTCTCGGGCTGCATCGGCCGATCCTGAGGAAGAAGCGCCGCGGGACACGACCCAGTGCAGTCGGGGGCAGATGGGAATCGTTCTCAGGCTGGAGCGCTGCCTCACCCTGAGCACGTCGCCCCGGGAAGAATCCTGAAGGGAGGCTGGGGGCCCCACCCGTGCTGGGGGACGGATGAGTTACAGTGTTGTTAGGGCTGTGGTTGCGGTTATCTGAGAAAAATGGAGGGTGGGGGGGTCCTGGCTCGCCCCAGGAGGAATGAGGAGCAAGCGGGCCGCGCAGGGTGGGGTGCGTGCCCTGCACAGGTCCGGGCGCGGGGTAGCGGGTCCCTGCCCTGCGCTGTCTGAGCTGAGAGGGCACTGGTTCTCCGCCACCAGTGGGCCTCAGCGCCTGGGAGCTTAAATAAATGAAAGATAAACACTTATTCATTCATTCCTTAGCACATTTTTCTTGCCACACCTACCACATGCCTGGCACTACTCTAGGAGCTGGGGATAACAGGGGTGCACAAAACAGAAACAACAACGACGAACTTCTGCCTTCCTGGAGCTTCCATTGGAATGAAGGGAGCTAGAGAATATATGCAATACGTAATGAGATGATGCAGGTTGGCTGGTGATGAGTGTTAGGCAGAGGGTGGGACAAGGGAGGACCCCTCCAAGGAGGTCACATTTGAGCTTTCAAACAGTGCTATCTAGGTGCTGGTGACAAGGGCGTGTTCATTTGTGAAAATTCACTGGCTGTGTCTACCATGACTTTATGCATTTTTCTAAATGTAGTTTGAATTCTAATGAAATGACTTTAGACTTCACGCTAACTTTACAATAGCAATAGCTACAACTTCCCCTTTACGTAGTGACTAACTTGTGCTTCCACTGTGGTGGGCATTCGCACGTACTATCTCATTTAGTCCAAACAACAGAACGGACCTAACTGTTATTGCTGGCCCCACTTGTAGAGAGGACAAGCCACCCCGAGTCAGGGCAGTGGATAAAGAGGACAGCCGAGGTTCAGAGTGGATCTTGCCCCTGGACAAAATAAAGAACAATCCATCCTTATCCCCCAGAAGCTCCAAATCGCAAACAAACATAGCCCAGGCCTGTGGCAGGGGAAGCACGGGTCCAGCGGGAACCAGGGTGGGGGACACCTCAAGGAAGTGAGGACTGCGTCAGGCAGGGGGTGGGGTGTTGCAGAGGCCACACTGGAACTTGTAGCAGCTGCACAGGGAAGTAGAGGAAACCCTCACGGGGCATTTCTCTAGGAGGTAGGCAGGGATCAGATCTGGAGGCCTGAGCTAAAAAAAAATCTACCCTGGAGCGCTTTTGAGCAGACAGGACTAGCTTTTGGAGATGCCAGTGCGGTTATCATGCAATCTCAGGATGGGGCTTGGTTACTAAAGGTGACCGTCACAGGGGAGGGGGAGAGGGAGAGAGAACTATGGATGGTCTGAAATACAGACGTGGGAGGTGGGGGTGGGGGATGTACTGAGGAGGCTGCACCTGCCAGCCTTGGTGTTGACTGGGTGTGGCCAAGGAGGGGCAAGGAGGGGTGATGTCCAGGTTTCTGACTTCCTTACCATCCACAGAGATCATCCAACTGGGGAGCAGGGGGTTGGTGGGAGAAGGGAAGATTTGGTTGCAAGGGAGGGGTGACTTGAAGTGCTCACAAAACTTCCCAGTAGCCCAGTAATGGCAAGCACAGCCCCACAAAAGCATGGAGCTGGCACTGCTGCTTACGTAGACCTGGGTGGCTGCTGGAGGCCTTGCAGTGGATGAATGGGTGGCACAGAACGGGCAGGCGCAGGAGGGGTCCCTCTCAGTTCCCCTGGATCCCCGGGCCCAGGCTGCCCACCCTGCTGTACTCTGCACAGTGCCCCGTACTGCTGACACTCACTTTATTGCAATTACTAACTCGGCTGAGGCATTCTTTCCTGTGCCAAACTTATCACCATCGAAAATTATTTGTGTTTTCTCCTTGTTCATCGTATGCCTCTTCAGAATGCAAGCCTCAGGAGGGCTGGTACCCTGTCCTTCCGGCTCACTGCTGTCATTGGATAGCATTTGTTGACCACTGAATGGCCGATTCACTGGCCTGACTGGTAACAGGTGACAGACCCACAAGACCCACAGGGTGATGGATTTCCTTGTGCAGTGAAATCACTAGGCGTGAGTTTTACACCTTGCA
Source organism: Noctilio leporinus (assembly GCA_004026585.1). Classification (NCBI taxonomy): domain Eukaryota; kingdom Metazoa; phylum Chordata; class Mammalia; order Chiroptera; family Noctilionidae; genus Noctilio; species Noctilio leporinus. The sequence goes on along the minus strand of PVIW01002761.1, from coordinate 114,664 downwards.
CAGTACTGAAAGGTTCTTAGTTATGCAAAGTAAAAATCAGAGCCCTTGTCCAACTGATTCTATAAACAAAATCGAAAGGTCACTATCCTCTCTTTAAAATTCTCCAAAACCATGTCAGGCAGTATAGACGCACGGTACGTTTGTAGGAAAGTGTATGAAACAGTCACAGGGATGTAAAGTACAGCAGGAGAAATATAGTCAATACTATCCAACAGTGTCAGGTGGGGGCTAGATTCACTGGGGTGATCACTTTGTAAGTTATCTAAATGGCTAATCACTGTTGTGCACTTAAAACTAACATAACATGGTGTGTCAACTGTAATTGAAAATTTAATAAATATTTTTAAATCTCCAAAACATGTGCACATTTCTACGTTAGAATTGAGTTATGTGTGGGTGGAAGCCTCGATCAGCTTCAGTAGAGAAACCCTTGCTGAGTAAGCCCTTCCCTCCCTCCCTAACTCCCCCCCCCCCCACTCCCTTCCTTCCTTCAGTACATGAACAAACGGTCAGGTACCAGGCTCTGTTCTAGGCAGAACTTCAGAGGTGAACAGGATAGAGGAGCTTCCTCTCCTCCCCTCCCCTCTACCTCTTGGAGTTGACATTCTGTTGGGAGAGACAACAATCATCAAAGAAACAAAAGATAAACAATATTCCTACTTTCACAGATCTTACACTATGGTAAAGAGAGGCGCCCAACCATGTTTGTTAACTAGCTAATTAGTTAAGTGATTACTTCCGCAAACATTGCCCGAGCACCTTCTACATACCTCTGTGAGGTGTGGGGATAATAGTTCCATAAGACTGTGTTTGCCTTAAGCTGTCTGGGTTCAGTAAAGGACAGTCAGGAAGAACTAGGGACCAGCGGGATAAGTATTCTACAAGGGATGCAGTGCAATGGGACAGGTGACCCCCAGGTCACTCTGGAGCCACCTGAAGGCTTTTGTGATTTCTACCCACAACTGTCATTTGTAGTCAGAAAAATGCAAAACTCTGTATTTATGGACTTAAAAAGGACAGCAGTTGGGTTTCTTGCCTTCTGACTCATAGAACACTATACTGTTTCTCAAATGTTGGTGTGTAGCAGAATCAGCTAGAGAATTTGTGTCCTCACGAATTCCGATTCAGAAGGTCTGCAGTGGACCCAGTAATATGTACTTTAAAATTTTTTTATTAAAAATGTTTCAAAATGTGAAAAAAGGTGGAATAGTACAATACACTGCCATGAAAACCATAACGTAACTTCAATTATTATCAATGTTGTTCTATCAATAATTGCACTCTATTACCCATGTCCCCACCACCTTAACTTCAATGCAAGTTCCAGACATCATATACTGTCACCCATAAATACTCTATGTATCTCTAAACTAGAAGAATTAAAACAATTTTTTGAAAGACTTTAAAATTTTTAATATTTTTAGAGAGAGAGGAAGGGAGAGAGGCAGAGAGGGAGAGAAACATCAATGTATGGTTGCCTTTCACCTGCCCCCAGCTACAGACCTGGCTTTCAACCTGGTTATGTGCCCTGGCTGGGGAATCGAACCAGTGACTTTTGGGTTTGCAGGCCGGTGCCTATCCATGGTGCCACCAGCCAGGGCTAAACTAAAAGATTTTTTAAAAATCACAACCACATTCACAACTATTACACCTAAAACATTCCACAACTATCAAAAATGTACAGTTTTTGATAGTTCTTCTGGCCTTGTAGCTCAGATGGTTAGAGCATCTTCCAGATATACCAAGGTTGCGGGTTCAATTCTTGGTCAGGGCTCCTACAGGAATGAACCTTTGAGTGCATAAATAAGTGTAGTAACAATCAATCTCCCTTTCTCTCTCTCTTCCTCTCTCTCCCTAAAAATCCATAACTAAAAAAAATTTTAATTTACTATTCAAATTTGCCTAGTTATCTGATAATATTTTTAAAGTGGGGTTGACCCAAGATTCTAACCAGAGCCACACAATGCATTTGGTTGCTGTGTTTCTTAAGTCTTTTTAAATCTGGAGATAACCCCTGAACCAGTTGTCTTTGTGTGCCCAACATTCTGCAGTACGCTAACTGCACCCCTGCTGTACCATTTAAGGCGCCCCTCTGACTCCTGTGGTTCCTGTAAATTGTTAGTGGGGTCTAAAGACTTGAGATTCAGACTCAAGTTTTTGGCCAGTGCTATGGACCTTCTATTGTGTCACTCTGGGGTTGGTGTTCTATCTCTGGGTTGTGAAGATCAGTTGCCAGGCTCCAGGTCCTTCCACACTTACTGCCTGTTTTCTGCTTGCTGTTGTCACAAGTTATTCATTCTTTATGATCGCAAGATGGCTGTAGTTGCTAAGGTGTGTTAGCTGCCCTCGTAAACTTCTCAAAGACTGGACACAGAGTCTATATTCCTCCTTTTGTCCTTTCTTTTCTTTTTTTAAAGATTTTATTTCATTATTTTTAGAAAGAGGGGAAGGGAGAGAGGCAGAGAGGGAAAGAAACATCAATGTATGGTTGCGTTTCACCTGCCTCCAGCCACAGACCTGACTGGAGACCTGGTTTGCAACCTGGTTATGTGCCCTGGCTGGGGAATCGAACCTGCCACCTTTGGGTTCGCAGGCCGCCGCCTTAACCACTGTGCTGCCAGCCAGGGCTGTCCTTTCTTAAGAGTAGGAAAACTTTCTCAAATGTCTCTTGGAAGAATTTTCCTCCTGTCCTATTGGACAATTGACTTACCTGTTCATTCCTAAGCCACTGATAGCAAAAGACAAATAAACGCCATGGCAGGCTAAGATGAACAAAAATTCTTCACTAGGGCTGAAGAGGGCTGTGAAAAATTCTTCACACACGGTCACCAGGTACATCAACCAAATCTGTGTTCAGTTAGCAAGGAGGAAGGGGAGGGATGGGAGGACAGCCAGTAATATCTGCCATACCATTTAATAGAGGATCAGCCTTGCAAAACTTCATGCTGTATAGTAGGAAGCACCCTTAGGCTCAACTGAAAAAAAATGTACAGCTTGTCAACCAATACCTTCACCATAGGCCCTTGCCTGGTCAGAGCACATGACCTCCAACGCGCTCCTGTTGATTCCCATTGACAGTTCACTTGTGACCAATAATATTCACATATGATAACACAAAACTTTATGCTCTGCACATTTTTCACGATGTAATCTTCCAAGTTTTAGTTCCTTGGTTTGGTTTGCTAGCTGCAAAGAAGATCCATCCCCAGCCCTGCAAAAATCTCTCCCTTCTTCTTCAGGAGAAGAACTGATGTGGCAGAGTGAAATGCTGCACTCCTGATTGCAGGCAGGAGGCGGGCCACACCAGGAACCACGCACTGAATGAGTGAGGGACCGTCTGCTTTCAATATGCAAAAATGACGGTGGGGGCGGGGGTAATGTACACACTTTCTGGAATCCCAAGAGGAATTCCAAGGTGATTTCAGTTTATCTGAAAGTGTTATATGGTGGGACCTGATCAAGGAAATGTTTGTCTTTAAAAGATATGTTTGCTCTGGCTGGTGGCTGAGCGGATCTGCGCTGGCCTGCAAACCCAAAAGTCACTGGTTCAACTCCCAGCCAGGGCACATAACCAGGTTGCAAGCCAGGTCTCCAAACAGGTCTGTAGCTGGAGGCAGGTGAAAGGCAACCATACATTGATGTTTTTCTCACTTTCTTCCTCCCTCCCTGCCCTTCTCTCTCTGACTGGCATGGCTCAGTGGATTGAGTGCCAGCCTGAGAGCCAAAACGTCATTGGTTCAATTCCCAATCACGGCACATGTCTGGTTGGAGACCAGGTTCCCGGTTGGAGGCACATGAGACGCATCTATACACTGATCTTTCTCTCCCTCTCTCTAAAATAAGTAAGTAAATAAATAAATAAACTCTTAAAACTAAAAATATGTTTGCCTTTGGTAAATAATAAATATATGTTTGCTATTAAAAATCAAAGTATATAAGGGTATATTAAAAGTTAATCATCTCATTTCCACCCTGTAATCTTACTGTGGTAACGTATATTCATAGTTCGGTGTATGTGATTTTACAATTTCCTCTATGCTCAGATATAAACAAATTAATAATTGAACAAGACTATTTCATAGTTTGGTTGTACCACAATTCCTCCAACGTTTCCCTTCTTGAAGGCCATTTGGGGTGTTTCCAGGGTTTTTCTGTTTGTTCATTTTTTGTTTGTTGCCGTCACCGATAATGTCACAATAGGCCCTTCTTGTACATTTGTTATTAAGTCCTGATGCTTTTATTTCCATCATACAGATTGCCATGAAGGGGATTTCTAGGTCATTTGATATCTTAATGACCTTGATGGATTGCTTTACCAAGAAGTCTAACCGTTCACACTTCCACCACCGATATACAAAAGCGCTAATTTTGGCATGCTCTTGCAGACACTGAATGTGATCACTTCAAAAACACTTTGTAGCCAAATGTGGAGGAAAAATGATGAATAGCGGCTGCTATAATAATTTGTACCAGTGAGCTTCAGCATGCTTTCCTGTATTTATTTGACTTTTGCATTTTGTCCTGTGTGAATTGCTTATTTCTAGCCTGAGTTAAGCAAGACCATGACCCCAGCCTCTGACAGTCATACACTCTTGTGGGATTCTCCCTCCCTGAGCATAAGCTGGATCTGGGGCTTTGCTTCTAATCAATAACATTTGGCCCAAGTTCTGGGGTGTCACTTCCAGTTTTTTCCCACTCTGTGGTTCGTGCTTTGAGCATCTTATTTCAGAATGCTTCCTTTTTCCAAGATTACAAAGAAAGTTTTTGTTTTTCTTCCATTAGCCCACTCCTTTTGTCATTCCATCTAGACATTTATTGCCCCTGCAGTTCATCTTTGAATACAAATCCTTTTTCAATATAGTTAATCATTTGTTTTTCCCACCGAAACTATTATCTTAGCTCAGGCTGCCAAAGTAAAATAGCACAGACTGGCTGATTTAAATAACAGACTTTTATTTTCTTTGATTTATTCTACACTTACTATTAAATCTACTACTCAGTATTCATCTATGACTTTTTTGTTTTAAATATTTTCATACTCAGAAACTCCTCGTAGGGCTCCTGTATGCTTTTGGCATATCCTTTCTCATCTCTTTAATATACTTAGTGCCTTTCTTGTTCTGTTTGGTCTGCTAAATATGCCTCATTTAGCTTAGATGTTTTCTTTTTTAAGATTTTATTTCATTATTTTTTAGAAAGAGGGGAAGGGAGAGAGGCATCAATGTATGGTTGCATTTCACCTGCCTCCAGTCACAGACCTGGCTGGAGACCTGGTTTGCAATCTTATTATATGTCCTGGCTGGGGAATCGAATCTGCGACCTTTGGGTTTGCAGGCCGGCACCTTATCCACTGTGCTACCAGCCAGGGCTAGCTTAGATGTTTTCATTTGTTGTTCTCCTCTTATAATAAGTGCCCTTCCAGCAAGTCTAATAAATTTTACCTTTGAGCTCATATGCAAGGCCATCTCACTACAGGGCAGGGGTCCTCTACCCACTCTTCTGGAGTAGGGGTTCTCAACCAGGGATGATTTTGCCCCAATGAGAGACATTTAGAAAGTCCTGGAGACATTTTGGGTTGCCACAGTCTGGGTGGTGGTGGGTATAGGATAACAGTAGTAGAGTATTGCTACTGGCTTCTAGTAGGTCGAGACCAGAGATGCTCCTGAAAACCTTACAATGTGCAGGACATCCTTTCACAACAATGTCTATAGAGCCAAGATGGGGATCACCTGTCCTAGGAGTACTAGATGCTTGACTGATGAGAAGGGCCAAAGCATGAGCCCTAGCCTCTGTCTTCCCTGGTAAGTTTGGCACAGGGGGTTGCAAAGAGAACATATCTCGGGGGACTGAAGTTTAGACTTCCATCCTGGATCTACTCTTTTTCAAGAGGTGGCTGTGATGCGGGAATAACCACAAAGCAGGACGAGGCAAGCAAAGAATGCCAAGGGGCTGTTGCATCTGCTGTTAAGTTGGTCCTTAACCACCTGGCTGGGTTAGCGTGCCCACTCTGGTATTACCTGGGCAGTCCTGACAGTACAGGGCTGGCTGCTCTTTCTTCTGCTTCACTGTGGCACTGGGATGGGCAAAGTCTTAAAGGGCAAAAGGAGTATCTCTGTGTAGCTCAATTGTGCCTGTCACCATCCCCAGGGGCCAGCCATGTTCAGCTCTGGGCTTCCACTTATTTCCCTCACACCAGGATCTCAACACCTCCTATGGAACTAGAGGGTTTTTTTTTTGCGAGTCTGTGCTGGTTTCACACAACTTCCTTCTGGTTTTGTGGCATTTTTGAAGTGGGATTTGGAGGAAGGACTCAGGAAGTCTAAGCTGATCCTTCATCTTGTCGGAAAATAGAACTGAATTGTGTGGATTTGAAAACTATATACACATGTTTCTTTGATAAAACACCAACTTTATTATTTTTTTTAATAAAAAGAACAAGCCAAGTAAAGAAACTGAAGAGATGTGCACGAGTAGCATTTGAGTAGTGCCTGAGAATGAATCAATGAAGTTAGAGTTATGTTCAACTTGAATAAGAGACCCAAAATAACAGTGGCTTATTCAAGACAGAAGTTTCTCTCTTTTAGGTAAAGATACTTCAAGTTATTTTCTCTTGCATGACCTATATTCCTAAGGCTATCTCATAGTCCAAGATGGTGGCTTCAGTTCTATTTATCATGTATATATTGCAGCCAAGAGAAAGAAGAAAGGGGGAAAATGAGGCAAAGAGTGTTTTCATCTTTCTACTGTAGCACATTAAGCCATACCAAAACTTAGCAGCATAACAACAATTATTTATTATATGTCATGATTCTGTGAATAGACTGCACAAGCTCTGCTTTGCATGGTATTGGCCAGCATTCTGGGACAATTCACAGGTCCCAAGTGACCTCGAGCACATGGTTGGCAAACTGGCACTGGCTGTTAGCTAGGAACTCAGCAGGGGTTACCGCCTGACGCCTTAGTTCTCCTTCATGAGGATTTCTCCTCACAGCTGCTTGGGCTCCCTCATAGCATGGAAGCTGTGTTCAAAAAGGCCCATTCCAAGCCCAAGAGACCTGAGCACGGAAGTCCCTGAATGTCCCTCCTACTGCATTCTATTGGTCATGGAGCCAGCCCAGGACAGCTGCGGCAGTGGACTCACGCCATCTCTTAATTTAAAGAATGGCATGCATAGCGATGGCAGGAGTTGTTGGGGGCTATCTTTGGGAGCTAACACCCACAGAAATTTCCTGGAAATGGATGCCTCTGTGTACTTCCCATCATCCAAAACTATGTCAGATGACAGCTACAAGGGAAATAAAAGGGTTTTTAAAAAAGATTTTATTTATTATTTCCAGAGAGAGAGGAAAGGAGAGAGGCAGAGAGGGAAAGAGGCAGAGAGGGAGAGAAACATCAGTGTATGGTTGCCTTTTACCTGCCTCCAGCTATGGACCTGGCTGGAGATCTGGCTTGCAACCTGGTTATGTGCCCTGGCTGGGGAATCGAACCATCAACCTTTGGGTTCACAGGCTGGAGCCTTATCCACTGTGCTACCAGCCAGAGCTGGAAATAAAAGTTTTAAACTGAGCACCCATGCACCTGAAAAAAAAAAAAAAAACTGAGGGCCTACCCTCTGTGGAAGAATGAGGAATCACTAACACAGAGTTGAAATGAGTCATGAAAACATAAATGGTCTGAAGTAGTTATTAGGAACCAGGATGCAAAATCAAGGGGTGGAGAAGCAGGGAGTACAGAAAAGAAGAATGGTAAGGGGAGTGGGAAGACAAAACAGCTCATTGCAAGAATACAGTTCAGCAAGTCTGATGACAGAAGATAATCTTAGACCTTCTATTTTATTCATCAGTTTGTCCACTGATTATCAGATACTTATCTGTTCCTCACTATAGTCCAGGCACTAGACTAAGTGCTAGAAATAGAACAGGAATAAGATGTTGATAGATGCAAGGTAAAGGCAAAATAAAACACAACACCATCATGCCTCCTCCTCTACCTCTTCCCAGCGGAGGGAACCCCCGCTGCTGTCACATGCGGGCAGAAGCAATACAAGGCAGCCTAGCTACGCTGACATTAAGAACCTTTCTTCATATTTGGTAGAGCTTTCTAAATCCTCTTCTTAAATTCCGCATTCCCAAAATAGCCACTCCTGAATTTTTGTAAAACTAAGTTAAGCCCCAATTGTAGACATCTGTAGGTTTTGCCTGTTCAGCATCTATCTAGTCATACTTATTCTATTAAAAACAGCACCGTTCTTCTTTGATACGGTCTCCTTCAGTGTATGCGGTTGGACTATATGGAACTGACTCCGTTCCCATTCCAGGGGGTGGGCATGTGGCCCGCACGTAACCTAGGCTTTGGCTAGCATTCTTGTAAATGAGAGCTTCAACTGAAAGGGTGAAACGCTGGATGTGTGGCGGCCACCAACAAGCAGAGCCTGCCTGATGGGTCCTGCATGTCTGAAAGCAGAGACAATTAATGAAGGCAGAGAGTCTAAATGATACCTTTCGAGTGAATCCAACCATCCCTGAAGTTCAGCCTTCCCTTGAACTTTTTAGATATGAAAGCCAATAAATTCACCTTTTTTGCTTAAGGCAGTTTGAGTGTGGTTTCTGCTATCTGCAAGCAAAAGGCTCCAAATATATAATTTCTTACGTCATTGACTTTCGTCCTGTCGTGCTCTTCTCCCTTGGGACCCTGGGTCAATGTCTCCTAATTACTATGTCAATGCTGATTTCCCTTTTGGGTCCTTCTCTCCTGACCTTGTGCTCCTTGAGTGGAACCGTGTCTTCCTGCTTGCCTCCCTCTCCTCCTGAATACAGGGCTGAATTCTCTAAGTTAAATACTGTCAACAGGTATATGCTGCCCCTCACTGTCCTTCTCTCTGACAATGGCAGAGGACCCATAATGCCACCTCTCCACACTTCCTCGTGGCAAAACCATCTCAGCCCCGCCCTTTCACTTAGAAAGCTCTCATAACAAATCTTTAATAAATATTAGTGAGACTAACGATAATTAACCTTAATAATTTATTGTCTAGTTAAATCGTTATCCTGCTTTTTCACTTAATATGTGAGGTCTGTCCCAAAATTATCAGCCACACGAACTTAATTTTATTGACATTGGCTTGATAATTTAGGCACATACCTCGTATATTGGAGCTCATGAGATATTTTTGTGTATATGGAGCTGCCTTGGTCTTTAAATTTTTTTAAACACTATTTCTTCATATGGATATTCTGCAATTTAATCAGTTACACATTTGTTGTTAGATTGCTTCTAATGTTTTCTCTCTAGTACAAACAATGCTACAGTGAATTTCTTTGTATATTCATTTTGCCTACCTGTGCAAGTACATGTAGGTTATAGTACTGAATCAAAGAGAACATGTATTTTGAAATCAGCTTATTGAATTTACGAATGACTTGTTAGGATTGTGATTGGAATTTCATTGAACCTATAGAAAAACTGGCATCTTTATGTTATTATCCTCCTATTCATGAACATAATAAATTTCTTTACTTAGATCTTTATTGTTTCTTGATTGATTGATAAGTCATTACCTTCTATAGAAAAATAAAAGTGATAGACTTGTCCTACCAGCTATTAGGACTTATAATAATGCAATAGTCATCAAGATAACATGGTAAAGAGCAAAGATAAACAATTTAAACATAAACTAGAGGTCCCAGAAATAGACTTATTATCTATCATGACAAATTAGTGGTGAAAAAGGTACTATTCCATAAGTGTACCTTAAAAAAAATTTTGTTCATGTTGAAAAAAATGTAATTGATCCCTACCTCACACCATACAAATAATTAACTTAGATCCCAAACTTACATATCCAAAGCAAAGCTTAAGTTCTTATAAAAAATATAAGTGAGTATTGTTCTAATTTGGGGTTAGACAATAACATTTTAAGTAAGATACAAAAAGTGTTAACCATGAAAGGAAATATTGATAAATTTGTCTCTATAAAATTAAGAACTATTCATCAAAAGACATTGAAAATAAAGTGAATATGCAAGTTATAATATTGTTGTATAGGCTTTTTCTTATTAGCATTTCCTTGGTATATATATTTTTTTCTTTGATTTTCAATCATTACATTTGACTTACCTTTAGATATATCATTCATAATTAGCTAAACTTTAAAAATCCAATTGATGGTTTCTCTCTCTCTCTCTCTCTTTTTGGTTACAATAGGTAAGTTAATCTGTGTAGTAGGTTAAGTGGTGACCCCTTAAGAGACATGTCCATTTCCTGACCCTCAGAACCTGTGGCTGTGCCCCATTTGGATGAAAGTTCATTGCAGATGTAAAGGAGTTCAGATGAGACCACTTTGAATTACCCAGATGATCCCTAAACTGAATGACAAGTGTCCTAATCAGAAACACACAGGGGAGAGACATGAAGCCAAGAAAGCCATGTGAAGGAGGAAGATGCTGGAGTTATGTAGCCACAGGTCAAAGGAATGCCTGAAGCCACCACAAGATGGACCATGCAAGGAAGGATTCACCTCCAGACCCTTCAGAGGGAGCATGGCTATGCTGACATCTTGATTTTGGGCCTCTGGCCTCCAGAGCACTAAGAGAATAAAATGTTAGTTGTTTTAAGCTACCAAGTTTGTGGCAATTTGTTGTGGCAGCCTTAGAATATTCATACAGCCTGTTTACATTTATTGTGATAAACAGCACCTTTTACTGTATTTTAAACATCTATTTCTGTGTTTTGTTTACCATATTTTTTTCTGCTTTATTTTCTTCCCTGATTTCTATTGAGGTGACAAGGCTTCCTGTATTCATTCACCTCCCTCTGGGCTGACTGTATTTCTGTTCTTTCAATGGTCGCCCTTGAAGTTTTCGCATATATACTTAATTAATCTTCCTACAAAAAGCCCGAAGTCACAAAATAAAATAAGAATCTTAACATGCTTTAATTGCCCATTGAACATAAACCCTACCTAATATTGATTCCTATAATTTATTTCACTGTTCTATACACAAAAAGTTAATGGTTTGTACAGTCTACAGTTAATTAAATGTATCCACACATTTATTAATTTGTGTTCACCATTGTGTCTTGAATCCCACAGCTTTCCTCTTTTCTTCCTGCTGAAGAACACATTTAATGGACAATAAACTCTGTCTTTGTATGTTGGAAAATGTCTATTTTGTCACCACTGCTCACTGCTCCCATTCCCCCTCTCCTACCGCTCTCTTAGTGGTCTCACCCAGTTCTCTGGGTCCCGAACCAGGTCTTCCTTGGCAATGGAGGGTTCCTGCCCATGGTGATATTGAAGCAATGGCAAGTATGCTGCCCAGCTGTCAGCCAACAGCTTGATTTAATTCCTGGTCATAAACTGTGCTGTGTTCTTTGCCTCCATAGGACCTCAGCTTCATGCAGCAGTTGGCAATGATTTTTCAGCCTCCTTTCACAGACAAAGCAGCCTCTGGTTTCTTGTGCCGACCCTGGCTGTGTAGGAGCGCACGCAGACCCAGAGGCCGGCAGAAAGTAACCTGCCAGCTGCCGTGGCAGATTCTGAGCCCGGCTTGCCCGTCTCCTCAGCTAAGTTTCTCACTTCATGTTACTGTCCTGTTTCCTAGTGCACGGAGATGTCTCCTTTGTTGGTTTAATTTTCTGTTTGTGTATTTTGTCCATTATTGTCATCTGTTTGGGAAAAATGGGGATGCCTCATTGCATGAGCTTACAGAACTATATTCTTTAATTTTTCCGGAACGAAATTAAACTATTAAGAATTCCCAAGTGTTGGCGAGGATGTGGGGCAAAGGGAACCCTGGTGCACTGTTGGTGGGAATGCAGGCTGGCACAGCCACTATGGAAAACAGTATGGAGTTTCCTTAAAAAACAAAAAATGGAACTGCTTTTTGATCCAGCAATTCCACTACTAGGACTATACCTGAAGAACCCTGAAACACCAGTTCATAAGAATCTATGTACCCCTATGTTCGTAGCAGTGCTATTTATAATAGCCAAGTGCTGGAAACAGCCTAAGTGCCCATCAGTGGATGATTGGACCAAAAAACTTTGGTATATTTACACAGTGGAATATTACACAGCAGAAAGAAAGAAGGAACTCCTACCCTTTGCAACAACATGGATGGAACTGGAAAATATTATGCTTAGTGAAATAAGCCAGTCAGTGAAAGACAAATACCATATGATCTCACCCATTACGGGACAATAATGAACAAAACAAACAAGCAAAGCAGAACCAGATAGATACATGAATACAATGACTAGACCTTCAGTGGGCAGGGGGGAGCAGGGAGGAGGAGGCAAAGAAGGGGAGCAGTTTAATAAAGGAACTAACATGGAAGAACTGTGAACATGGCCAACAAGTGGGATTGACTTTGTGGGGGAGTAGGGGGTAGGGAAGGGGACAGAGGGAGGTAAAAAGGGGATGGATGTAATACAACAACAACAAAATTAAAAATAATAATAATAAATAAAAATTTTAAAAAAAAGAATTCCTTAAAATCTTGGTTCAATCCTCCCTGGAAAACCATGTGGGAGATATATATATATATATATATTTTGGGGGAAGAGTGGAAAACAGCTGACTAAATCAAAACTTTGACATAAATTTTAGTCTGAGGTTATTTTCTTCATTCTTCTTTATTATTTTGTGTTTTTTGTGCTCTCTCCTTTTTTGATTCCATTATTCTTTTTATTCTTAATAACTCCTTTTATTTATCAGTTATATCATTTTTATTTTCTAATACATTAATTCTATTTTTACATTAGTTTCTCCTTCTGCTCTCCTTATGTTTATTCTATTGTTTGTTTTCTAATTTCTTGAGTTAGATTATAAATTCATTTTCACTTTTGTCATTTATAAACATTAATGTCTGGTTATGAATTTTTCTCTCTACGCTATTTTAGCCATACCTCATAAGTTTGAATATAAAATTATTTTTTAATTATTCTATAACTTTATTTTTATTTATTTAAAAATATATTTTATTTATTATTATTTTTAGAGAGCGGGGAAGTGATAGAGGCAAAGAGGGGGAGAGACATCAGTGTATGGTTGCCTTTCACCTGCCTCCAGCTACAGACCTGGCTGGAGACCTGGCTTGCAACCTGGTTATGTGCCCTGGCTGGGAATCAGACCAGCCACCTTTGGGTTTGCAGGCTGGCGCCTTATCCACTGTGCCACCAGCCAGGGACTGAATATTCTATAATGTTAGAGTTTCTCTTTGAGTTATTGTTTCTCTTTGTTTTCAAGTATTGTCATTGATTTATAGTTTAGTTGCATTGTGACTGGAGAATGTATATTCCTTGAGAAGATATTGATTACCTGCTTTGGTTGTGTAGAGTTCAATGCATTAAATTTGTCTTAATATTTTATGTATGTCTTTCACCTTATTTATTATTTTGTGAACTTTATCTGTAGTAGGGTAAGAGATAAAGTCACCTACTTCTATGTCTGCTTCTTACTTCCTTATGTTTTGCTTTATGAATTTAGGTAGTATTATAAATTGGTGTATAAACAAATATAAAGTCTTCATTATGCAGTTTGCCCCTTATTTTCAATTAGCAACAAATACATTTGGTGTTTTTTAATCATTTTTTATGTTATGATATATCCTTTTTAGCTTTTTATTATGTGATTAACATATTCTATATTTCATTCTGTGCATGGATTTCTTGATAACTTGGAAGGTTTTGAGTTTGTTTTGTTATCTCAATGGTTTATAAGTTTTAAAAGTTATTTTAGTGATTTATCCTTTTTCTTCAAGTAGCAAGTACTGACTCTTGACTATGTACAATAAAAACATTAGTATGCTTCTACTTCCTGTCATCTCCCATCAGTTATTCCCCTCTATCACCAACTTTCAGTTAACTGTATATGTCATTTTAGTTAATTATGATTTTCAGTTCCTCTGGCATTTCTCCAGCAATCTGTCTTTTAATTCATCTATTTAAACAACTCACATTAAAGTTGATTGCTGGTATAGTTGGATTAATATCTACCCTACTTATACCTGTTCTATTCCTTGCACTTGTTTCTTTGTCTCTCCTTCTGTCTTCTCTGATTTTAATTGAGCATTTTGTATGGTTCCATTTTATTGTCTCTTTTAGGATAGCATTATATGAGTACTTATTTAATTTTTTTTTTTCTTTACTGGTTGCCTTAGACTATCCAAAATACATTTTTAACTAATCTAACTCCTTCAAATAACACTAGACCACTTCATGTGTACACCAATGCATTATAACTGAGTACTCACAATTCCTCTCATTCGTCACCTATGACATAGCTGTCATTTATTTCACTTTTTTCATATGTTATAATCACACAATAAATTGCTATTACTACTTGAAAGTTATTTTAGGTCAATTAAGAAAAATAAAAATAAAAGATGTATTTTGCCTTCATTTATCCCTTTCTAATGTTCTTCATTTCTTTATGTAAATGCATATTTTTGTCCTGTATCATTTCCTTCTGCTGAATAAAATCTTTGAACATTTCATGTAGGGCAGATCAGCCAGCAATAAATTTACTTACTTTTTGTCTGAGGAAGTCTTTATTTCTTCTTCACTACTGAAAGATAATTTTGCTGGATGTAGAAATCTAGGTTAGTGGCCTTTTTTTTTTTCTTTCGACGGTTAAAATATTTCATTCTCCTTTTTTCTTTCTTGCTTGCTTTCTGATGAGAAGTCGATTATAATTCTTACTCTTTAGAGATAAGGTATTTTCTCCCTCTGGATTCTTTTTAGATTTCCTCTTTGTCTTCAATTTTCTACAATCTGAGTATGATATGCTTTTGTGTAGATTTTTTATACTTATTCTGCTTGATATTCTCCAAGCTTCCTGGATCTGTGGTTTGGTGTCTGTCATTAATTTTGGAAAGTTATTGGACATTATTACTTCAAGTATTTCTTTTGTTCTGTTCTCTATTTCTTTTCCTTTTGATATTCCAATTATGGTTATGCTGCATATTTTGAAATTGTGAGATTCTTCCACAGTTCTTGTTCTGTTCTAATATGTATTTATTTGTTTTGTCTTTGCCATTTCTACTGACCTATCCTCAAGCTCATTGATTTTTTTCCTTGGCCTTTGATGAGCTCATCAAAGGCCATTGTTCACGTATGTTAGATGTTTTTATCTCTAGCATTTCCTCTTTATTCTTAGAATTTCCATCTCCTTACATTTCCCATCTCTTCTTGCATGTTGTTACTTTTCCCATTCGAGCTATAACCATATGAATCAGTTATTTTAAATTCCCTGTCTGATCATTCCAACATCTGTGCCCCATCTGAAATCTGATTCTGATGCTTGATCTCTTCAGACCGCGTTTTTCTTTTTCCCTTACTTTTGCTGTGCCTTGTAATTTTTTGTTGAATGCCAGGCATGTTGTATTGAGTAATAGGAAGTGAACCTTTCGTGTAAGGATTATGTTAATCTGGTTAGAAGTTGGGGTGGATTTAATGTTTGTTGTTGCTATAGGTGTCAGAGTCCTGAAATCCCTCCAGTGTTCTTGTTTTTGTCTACTCTCTTGCCTTTGGGTTTCCCTAAGTACTCCTCATCTGTTCAATGAGAGTCTGTTTCTTGCAGTTTTTTCAGCTCTATTCCACTGCTATCGTACTGGCGCCTGGTCAGAATGGTGAGAAAGTGGGGAGGGAGAGCGTTCTATAATCTTATGGTTAAATATCAGGTCCTAGTGATCTGTGACCTTCACAAGTGATTCTTTATTGGCACAGATGCCACCCCCACACCGTGAGACCGAAGATTAGAGTGGGATAAAGAGGGGTGGGTGCCCTTCTGCCCAGGGGGATAGCCTCTGGTATGATCTTTTTTCCCTAGATAAAGGTCTGTTACGGAGGACATTCTTGGTATATTTCACAATAAATCCTTTTCCCCAGACCCTGCCAGGGCCATGAGGGGGGTTTTCTGGCATCTACGCCATATAACCGGATGGGGTTACTAGAAGTAAAAGCTTGAGTTCCCCCCTAAAACTGAGGGCTCCAGAAGTTTTTCACTCTCAGGATAGTTCATGCTCATTCTCCAGAAATTCATCAAAATGACCGTTTAAAATTCCCCATGAGTTTACAGCTCTAGCAGCTCTTGCTCCAGAAAAGGCCTCAGATATGTCTCTGGATTTGCTTGTCTCTCCAGATTTCAGGGTGGCAGTTTGCTCTACTGTTGCAGACGGAATGTTTGTGTTCCCCCAAATTATATGTTGAAATTCTAACACCCAATGGGGTGATATTAGGAGGTGGGACCTTTGGGAGGTGATTGGGTCATTGAAGGTAGGACCCTCATGAGGAGGATTAGTGCCATGATAAAAGGGAGGTGAGGGCTCCCTCACTCACCACCTTCTGCCATACGGAGATATAGTAAGAAGCAGGCAGTCTGCACCCCAGAACCCAGCCATCCTCCTAAAGTCCCTCTCTTTTGGGAAGGAACACTCCCTCTACCCCATTATCCTTCACAGCTGAGGGGAAGGGAAAATGCCACAAGATTCAGGAAATCCTCTCTCTCTGGCTTCTTCAACCACCTTCTCTTTGGAGGCTAGAGGCAGATGATTTCTGAGACCAGCAGAACTGGCTTCACAATGTCAGCATGTCCCACATGGAGGGTCTCGCTCCTTGATTTAGGAAATAAGGCCACTCTATTGTCCTCAGACTTGGGGCTCTTACCCAAAAGGGCTATAGTTCCCAGCCTTTCGGACCAAAAATATCCAATTGTAACGTGTTTCCACCCCAAATCATAATCTCTGGTATCCTCTCTCTCAGGGCCGCTCTACATGGCTGCCAAGACAGGCAGATAAAAGCAAGCATTCTTTTTTTTTTTTTACATCCGTCGTTTCAAAATGTTACGGTCACAAACACCTTTGAGAAGTTTATGAAAGCTGGGACTCAGTCTTGCTCCCCACGAGCAGCACAAGTTGTCCCAAGGACTCTCTACTAGGTCATGCTGCAGGAAGTTCTCACAAATGTGACCCGCTGCCTGGTTCACCCTGGTCCCCTATCCAACAGCTTGTGCAAGTAGCTAATGAGCGGCAGAGCTGGTTTTCAAACTTCTGCCTCCTGAAGCTTTGGTCCCAACTTCCGCTACAGCTGCCCTCAGCATGTGAGTCACACTGCCTGGCAAACACGCTTCGAAAACTGCCCCCACCATTTAAGAGTATGCCCTAAAAAAGAGTGGAGTGAGCATCCGGCAGCTTTCCTTTTCCAACTGACCTGCTGGACAGTTCATATTATCAGTGGTGCAGGTATGGACCAGCCGCTGCTCTTAGGCGAACAAAACCTGCTCAGTTGGACAAAGACTCTGTGATGCACAGATTAGTAGCTCTGCTTGCAGCATATTGGAGCTCACACACAGGAGGCAAAAGGTGTGTTGCCAAGTCCTGGATGATGTGGCTCAGTGGATTGAGCCCTGGCCTGAGAACCAAAGAATTGCCGGTTCAAGTTCCAGTCAGGGAACATGCCTGGGTTGCAAGCCAGGTCTCCAGCCAGGCCCCCAGCTGGAGGTACTCGAAAGGCAACCATACATTGATGTTTTTCTCCCTCTCTTCCCCTCTCTCTAAAAATGATAAAATCTTTAAAAAATGTGGCCCTGGCTGGTGGCAAAGTGGATAAGGCACTGGCCTATGAACCCAAAGGTCGCTGGTTCGATTCCCAGCCAGGGCACATAACCGGGTTGCAAGCCAGGTCTCCAGCCAGGTCTGTAGCTGGAGGCAGGTGAAAGGCAACCATACACTGATGTCTCTCTCTCTCTCTGCCTCTCTCCCTGCTCCTCTCTCTAAAAGTAATAAATAAAATCTTTTAAAAAATGTGTTGTATATTGAAATTGGGTTTCTTTATTAGTGAAAACCTTGACACAGGAGACAAGAGTTTTTTCCTGCATGATTCATGGTTCGTCCTTGTTTGAGACGTGTGGACAGACTATCGGTGACTAGAAGTCAAGGAAAATACCCTTCGCCAAGGAGTTGCCCCCAGAGACCAGCACACAGAGAGAACGGTCAGTGGTAATAGTCAGCCTCTGAATCTGGATTCAGCATGGAAGGAAATAGTGAAAATTGTGGCTAGGACCCAATCTCAGATACCCATGGGAAATATAAGCAAGCATGACACATGGCTTTTCCACACCAAAGTATGCTGGCTTTGCTGGTGAAAGGACTCATGCAAATGGTCCCTTCTCTGTTCATGTTTTTTTTTTTTTTTTTTTTTAATTATACATATACTACATGAGATTACTTTGATTGTAAAAAATCAAACAGCACAGATACACCTATAGACCCGTGACCACCTGACCCCATTCCTGATCCTACTTCCGTGCCCTGGGGGTAACTATTATGATTTTCTTTCAAAGGAAGGATGAGCTAAAACCTTTTTCATGATGCTGATGATGCCAATTAGGATCATTTCAATGATTTCAAGTGGCTTGCTCAAGGGCAGCAACTTAGGGAAATAGCAAGTATTTTGTGTCTCCAGAGCCTGTCACTCCAGGACCAATATTCCATGAATGTTCCTCACGCAAGCAGGTACCACGATTTCTTTAAAAAGCTACATTCAAGGGCTGCAATGGAAATGAACTACTTTCTAGGGTGAAAACTCTAAGACTGCATCAAGGGGTGCATTTACCATTGCACCTTAACTGGAAACACTCCTCCAGCTGTAAGCTGGGAATCTAACTTAGAGCTGAAGGGAGGCCTGACTGAAAGGGAGAGTCTCCTATGTAGATGGTAACCTAGGTGACTCCCAGTCATGCCCGCTGGTGTTCACATACCTGTGTGGTCCCCTCCCACACAGACTGGACTTGGCTGTGCCTTGTTTTGACCAATGGGACATCAGCAAATGATAATAAGGCTGCTCTTTAAAAAGTGCCTGGGCTGGTCCTTTTGAAACACCCTGCAGCAGAGCAGCTTTTGCAAAGCATCTGGACCCCTGCTGGGGAGCCACAGGAAGAGGGAGCGAGCGAGGCCATCAGTCTTTCCAGACACTCCAGCTGAGGCCCCAGACTGAGAGGGGAGCCGTCCAGCCCAGCCCAGCCACCAGCTGAGAGCAGTGAGACGCCCCTGCCAACACTGCTCTGGGCGGAAGGTCTGCCTCCGTAAGCCCTGCGCGAGATCCAGCCCTCAGTATCGCAGGAAATACACTACCATTTTATAAGCTGCTAAGGACTGAGCTGGTTTGAAGGAGCCATAGAAACACTGGCCGCCATGAACATCCAACACCGTCTATTACAGCCACCGAGTACCTGTGGGTTAGCGATTTCTAATGGAGTAAAAATCAATCGTTGAGAAAAGACTGATAGAAACTCTTGCTCAGGGTTCTCCAGGCATTCATTGTCAGGTTGCATGTAAACGCTGGATGAAAAATGGCAAATGCCCTTCCTTTCACAGATTTAAACAAGTGAAAGACATTTAAAATATTGTTTTATTGTTTACAAGGTGTATGTGTAGTATACACGTGTAGTCTTTGAGCAATGGATGAAACCATGGACACCTTCCCACAAAGGGGACGTGCATTTGATTGCATTTCCAAAGCATTAGAGGACGAAGGAAAGAAGCACCTGAGGTATGAAGGGATAAAAGGCAGGCTATCTGATCCCATTGACAGAGACATCTATTTCCTTTGTTACTACTATGCAGGGCTCTCATGGATGTAACACTGGCTGAAAATATTGGGCTGAAGTAGTAGAGGTGCTTTTTGGAGAGGAATATGACAAAAACAAAAATAGAAACATAAAAAATGTTAATGGGTCACTCTAGAAGAAAGCCACTAGGGTGAAGACAGGAATAGAAGAAGCTAGTCTTAATAAAAAACAAATTCCTAAAAACAGAAACCAAAATCCAATGAAATCCTGTAAATGAAACTCACTTTGTATCCTGTCAGTGGAAATCTCACAGAGAACAACTCTAAATTACTATACAACACAACCAGTCATTTGACTATTGGGATATACTGAATAATAATATATCCCAAAGACATATTAAAGTAAGAGCCCTACACCCACAAAAATACTTTCTTCAGTGACTGTAGTGCTAGCGGTAACGTTGGTAGTGCTGTTCTGAAACTGTTGTGCTTATATTCTGGGAAAATATTATGCTGGTGTTGAGAAATCAGAACTTGGAATTTTGGTGTCAAAACTGATGTAAGATTAATGCAATTAAGAAAACTTTATAGCTCTGAATTGGAAATATGGACTTGCCCTTCCTTCCTTCCTTCCTTCCTTCCTTCCTTCCTTCTACTTCCTCCCTCCCTTTTTATTCCTTCTATCTTCTATCTTAGCTTTAATTATCAAAAAGGCCTAGAAACAACTACCCACTCAGTCGCAATGAGCATTCCTAACGCCCAGATTGTGGCCTTGAACTTTTTTCCACAACGAGGAACCTGGCCTTGGTTGGGGGCGCTGATCCAGTCCTGGTGTTACTGAGCCAAGTGCCTTGGTATAAGTAAGACCCAACAATCAGCACTGAGAAAAAGAGGTCTTGATTTACAGTATTCCAACTGGGGGAAGCTGTGGGCATTCCTGATCAGAGCCCTGTTCTACCACAATACCCAGCACTTCCCTGGCTCCCCCAAAGGCTGTAAGCCAAAAATATGCCCAGAAGTTGTTCCCCATTCCTTATCTGTTAGCTCTCTCCTTCAGGAAATGGGATATGTCACCAGCCTCTGTAGAACAGTCCAGAAAAGCGTGTGCCACATTATACTGGATCATAGTGACGTCCAGGAAAGGTACAAGTCCTAAGAAAGTCCTTTCTGCATGTCCCCAGCTTCCAGCGTCCAGACAGAGTCCAGGTCTGCAAGGCAGAGTGCTTGGTGGCTTCTGAGTCACCTGGAGCTGGCACGACCAAAGCAGTGGCTTGTCTGCTCTCTTACCAGCCCAGGTCGCAGGGCCAGATCCTGACTGCCAACTGCATGGCTGTTTCTTCCTTCTCACTACGGACCAGCCTCACTACACAGCTGCCCAGCGGCTGCATCATGGCTCTCTTCCTACACATCAGACAGCACGGCCAGCCGTGCGGTCCCTCTGTGGTCTTTTCAAACTGTGCGGCCCAGAGCGCCAAATGGCTGCCACCTTTCCTGCTGCCTGGCTTCTTTCCTTCCTTCAGACCCCATGGCTCTGCCCGGCAAAATGGTTGCTGCCTCATTTTTAAAACCCTGGCCACGGCCTGTGGTGCAGTCTGTGTGGTGACCAGTTCTGGCCACTTGCAGAATCTCACGCAGGCCCCTTAAGCTTTTTTATCACCATCCTGTGGTCAAAGCCCCTCCCGTGTCCTTGGCCCCTTGGAGGGGCTGTAGCAATTTGCATAACCAAGAAACTAGCTACCATACATACTAACACATCTCTCAGGAAAATGGCTGTGCTTCACTGAGTCCCATCCCCCAAATTCCGAGGCTTCGGTCCACTCTCTGACACCAGGACAGCAAATGTCCAATAGCAGACTCGAACGGCATGGCGTACCGGAATGCAAGAAAAGAGCAAGGGCACCTGGGTGTGTGTGTCAAAAGGACTCAGGGGCAAATCTGAATAGACCCTCCTGGCCAGAGGGGACCATCTGAGCATTAGAAGAACAGCTGCAATGGGTTGGGACACATGAAATACAGTTAATCCGTGAGTTCAGGATGATACCCCATGAAAGCTCGTTAGTCCTCGTGGAAGGATGCTAGGGAACTAACTCATTATTTTGAAAACCGGAAAGTAAAGGATCAAGAAGACCCGTTAGCTGAGCCTGCAACCTTGGCCCCTCTCACAGCCCTTGCCCTTCCTCCTGACCTTGTGTGTTCCCTTGGGAGCCTGAGAAGACGGCCAGCAAATCGCATCGGCGATGATCCCAGTCAGGAGTCTGTTAGTTAACGTGTTCTCCCAGGGGACCTGCCCGCTGGGAGTCGAGCGGTGGGGACTTCCGGCGGACCGATGGGGAGAGAGGGGGGAAGACAGGGTGGGGTCACACGAGAGGCTATTGTGGCCAGTGGTGTCCCTTAGTCTGTGGGCCCCTGTGAACCACTGCATAGGAGGGACACTAGGAGCTCTAGGGCAGGCACCCTGTTAAACAGCTACCCCCCCCCACCCGGGGCTCCCCCTTCCCCAGAGGCTCCCCCTTCCCCAGGCCCCTGAATCTGCTCTCACCACTTAGAGATCCATCGATGCGTACCAAACCTCCTCTTTCTGGTCTCCATAGCATCTGCCTTTTGGTCCTCCCTCCTTCCTCCTGCTTTGCCGGGCACTGATGTTCCCTGGTGTTCTTCTGCAGCTCCTGCCTGGACTCCTTCTTAGGCCCTACGTGTTGGTGTCTTTCAACTTCCCTCTGGGCCCTCTGTCCTCAGGGCACTTCTCCGGGGAGGAGGCCACACACAGTCCCAGGCCTGCAATCGCTAGACTTCCAAATCTGCCTGGGCCACCCCTACTTTTCATCTCCAAAGGGGCTGCGGACTCAGGTGTCCCACAGGCACCCAACTCAGTGTACTCTTAACTCTAACATATCACCCCCCACCGCCATCCCCACACACACATGTGCCTCCACAGCCAATGCCGGCTTCTGCCAATTGTTCCTTATCCCGGTGGTTTGCTACCAAGTCATTATCTCAGGGCCCTTCCGTGATTCCTTTTTCTCGCTTCCTTCCAAGTCCTGCCACTTCTACTTCCTTAGTTTCTCCACTTGTTGTCATCACTGTCCTCCTCCTCCCCACTGCCAATGCCACCGCAGACGATCCTCGTGTTGGTTAATGACCATTTGCTCTTCAAAAGCCAGCTGGCAGCTACCACCTCCGAGAAACCTGGCCTGACTGCTCACGAGCTGCCCCTCCGTGGTGTCGCAGGCTGGCTTCCCCTTCTGCCATAGGACAGAGAAACCTACTCTCACGGGGGTACTAGTCCAACAGTCAGCACTTACAGGGAAAACCTCCGAAAGTCAAAGCTACCCTTGAAGACAATTTAAACCCCAAAGCATTGGAACAGTTGGCTGTTTCTTTGGTTGAGCACCCGGTAGGACAGTCAGGGTCAATGTAGGGTTCGTGACGCGCAAAACACCAAAAACCCACCCACAATCGTTTTAACTCCAGAGGCTCACGCGGGAGCAGAGACTCGCACTGTGAGGAGCATGAGACAGCAGACGGCACTGCACTTCATTGGGACCTGACAATGGGGGGTGAGAGGGGCTGTCCGCCCTGTTTAAAATACTACCCCTCCTTCCCTTGTCCACGTTACATTCAGACGTGAGCTCCTTGTGTTGTAGCCTCTCCGTGTTCCCTCCCAGTTCTGAGCAGCTAAGTCAGGGTACTTTCCCAGGACTTCTTGGAACGTCCTCCACTTGGAAGGAACAGAATGCAGGGTGAACGGATTCATGGTTTGGACCTCTCGAGAAATGGAGAGTTTCACAGGTAATGAAACAGCCCATACTGTCATGCGATCAAACGAAGTGGACCCGACAGTTCACGATCCCTGTCAGGATTTTACCTGGCGCGAAGGCCCTGAAGGGGGGCTCCCCAAGGAGAGCAGGCGGACAGGCTCAGAGGGCCCTGTCCCGCTCTGGGAACCAGCAGATAATACGTCTCTGAAGCCCCTCGTGTGGCTGGACCAGCTCATCAATAGGTCCTGGCCGGGTTCCAGCAGTTGCTCGGCTTGTCCCTCTTTTCCCTAATCCAGGTTTAATGAGATGAGCATCATTAAGAAAGTCAGGGCGGTTATCCTTTAAGTGAGCAGAGCGTCTCTTCACATAAGGACTGATTTTTATAACCCAGTGAGAGACTGACCCCCTTTAAGGTACAGAATGATTCTGGCACATCAGTTAAGTGTTACACAAAACAGACGTGAGAATTCAAAATCAAAGGCGTTTTTCATTCATGTGAAAAAGGGATCAGTAAGCTGCAGGAAAACTGGGGTGCTTAAAAGTCCCGGGGGCCTCTGTCCACAGCAGGAAAAGCTCAGAGCAGATTGGGCCCAGGGGGAGGCAACCTCGGCCGCCCATAACTCAAGAGATAGAAGGCGGTGATCTTCATGTGCCGCCTGTTTCATGTGCGGGGTCCTGCCTCTGATCTTTCGGCGGTTGCCTAATTGCCAATGACTGTTTCTGTGGACACAAGGGTCTGCTAAATGTGTAAGGCCTGTCTTTTTCCAGGGAAGACTTTTTCCTTTGCACACAAGCCAAGGATTCCTTCATACACAAATTCCTTCTTCTGCAGGTCATCAGATTCTTATGCGGGGGACATGAATGCTGAGTTCCATGCACGCAGCTGAATATAAATATCTATATAAAATCTGGTAACTCGGTGGAGCGGGGGTCCTAGATGGGAAGGCCAGTAATGCCTTATGCAATTCTCGGTCTTCTTCCCCACATGAAGACTGCACTCCTAACCCACTATGACGGAAACCCTTGAGGCTGTTTGTTTTCTAAGAGTGGACATGGCTTCACTTTTAGTCAACTGCACCCTGTGACCCAGTCTCTACTGGAACCAAACACGCGCGTGTTTAGGAGTGTTTGAATGAAAGCGAGGTGCGCATTTAAACTCATTAGTCTCAACCAGGATCAAACGCTAGCTTCATTAGCACCATGGGCCACTTCACACAGGTAAGTCACATAAATCAAATGGACTTAAGAGAAAAAATGCCATTATACAGGGATAGCCAGGAGCTTCCATATGGGAAGCCACCTCCAATTAATCATGATGATAGCTGGTATTTATTCCGCACCTACGTGGGTCACATGAATTGACCCAATGAGCCCTATGAGTAGGTACTATTACTACCTCATTTTTACAGATGGGGAAACGGAGGCAAAATAATTGCCCAAGGTCACATAGCTAGCTGGTGGTGGCGCTAGGATTTGAAGGCAGGCATAGTCCAACTGCAGTCCTTCCTCTCTACCGTAGCCTGCTTCTGCCTCTCGGCGGACGCATTATGGCTTCTGAGCTTGGTATTCAAGGGTCTGGAGCCAAATTCAGGTTTCAGCTGCTATGATTGAGCCGAGGGCTCCCAAGGGCATAGAGACACAGAATGGAAGCACGTGTATGCGTACTGGCATCCCTGACTTTGTTTAAAAGGTCCTTACGACATCTGTACTATCAGAACTGTGCCTGCCTCAATCTCTACAAATACTGACTCCTAGCGTTTAGTTACATCTGACAATGAGTAAGGTAATTAGAATAATCCCCTGCTGGCAGAGCAGGTAATGAATCACTCACAGCCTCCTGTTTCACTTTCTGGACCAGGGTGTATATATTTCCGGGCCTGGCAGACTATAGATCTACTTGGGACATGCAAGGCCCGGAGTAATGAGGAAGGAAATTTTCCAGTAACTCAGATAGACAGCTGCGGCTGCTGAGATTCCTGCTCTGAACTCAACGCTATTACCATCTTGAAGTGCAGGCGCTACTTGAGCTTGCTAAGAGTGGCCTCTCCCTAGGACATAGGACTCCACTTACTGACACAGGACCGTTCAGAGGGAAGGCAGAGGTTTTGCATTGCGATAGACTGGGAGCCCATCAGTCCCTGCCATGGGGAGGGGGGCAGACGCAGGGCTAAGGTATTGCTGCGTAAATGACGCAAGTCAGTATGTGTCTTTGACAAGAGCAAAAATTGGCTAGACCTAAAACAAATCTGGCTGTGGGTGAACGTGGATAAAAATGGACATTATAACTAACTTACTTTTGAGAGCTGTAATATTATCACCAGATATATAAAAGCACCTTTACTATAGGAATGAAACTTAACCAATATGATAAACGTCAGTTTCATCTGACGCTATATACAATTTGTACACTGAGTAGAAAACAAGGGCTTCGTGGTTCATGTTTACATTTGTTGGTATAATAATGCTTATACTCAATAATTCTGGATAATCGCTGGATTATCCAGTAGCACAGTGGCCGTCAGTTTACCGAGGACAAATCCACCTAACTGCGATTTGAAATTGTTCTCATTTGTTAAGTTAAATCACTTCTCATATGCACTAATTCAGTGGTTCTTAACTGGGGGCAGTTTTGCCCTGCAGGGTACACTTGGCAAGGTCCAAGGAGACATTCTTGAGTCCTGTATAAATCTGGCATTTAAGGCCCTCTGCTCTGGCTGGCCTCTGGCAGGGTGGGGGTGGGGAGGCTGGGAAAGTGCCGCTGGAGCTCAGCGGGAGTGAAGGTCCAGGCCAGCCTGCTGCTTAAAGGAAAGCCATTCCAGCAGGAAAGAAAGAAAAGCGGGGAGCTAGCTCCCCAGGGGTTGGTCCTGTGGCACCCCTAAGTATCTGAACCCTGGCTCTAAGGAGTGGGGAGATGGGGCTGAACCAGGAGATCTTAACTTTCAGGTTGTGTGGGAAGCATCTGGAGGGCTTGCTGAAAGGATGCTGGGTTCCACCCAGATTTTTAACAAGGTCGCCAGTGAGAGTGATGCCACCGGTCCAGGAACCACTGGCCTCGCAGCATCCAGCTGTCTGGCCACCCTACACCCTCCAAAGGTCTGTCATCGTTACTTAACCATACAGGGTATTACTATTCCATTTCTTCAAATATCCTGTAGTGTTCACAGGAGCCACCACGTCAAGTAGAGCGAATCCACTAAGCCGCCATTCAAGCTACAGTGAAAACGTGCATGTCAACTTCCCCCCAGCGTCCAATACAAAAGGTTTGGGATCCATCATCTGTTGAAATTTCCTCACACCACTCCTTGCTTCCCTTCACGGGGATGGTTGGGAGTTAACCAGACTTAACATGTATTATAATAGAACGAGAGCTACGCCCTGGACTTTGAACTCCTCTGACCGTGGTCTGAGATTTCAGCCTTCTGAGTAAAGATTCGCGTTTCAGGCTGTTCTGAACATTTCTGCCATGGTATCCTAATCACAATACATTTGATTTGCTGAAGCAAATCTCTTCGTCGCTCCTGCCGCCTGCGTCTGAAACCTAACCGGGAAGCGTGGCTTGGATGACACACGGTGTGCGCCTCTGGACAGCCGCCACTTGTGTTTTGGTTCCCATTTCAAGCTGCCGCTTCAAGGCCTAATTTCTCACAACCTTGGCCTGGGGGGCTGATGGAATAAAAAACCCAAGGTTTGGTCAGCAAATGAAATAAACTACTTTCAAGACACATATGGAGTAAATATGGGCGGTGAAGAGGTGCTACTTTTACAGTCACTTTTCTGACCGTCCGTTTTGCGGAAGAATTATTTGCAGGTCTCCCAGAACTGGCTCCTCTGTTACCCAGGCGGCCAGGAGGGGACGGGGCCCTCACGGGCTCATTCTCAGGTGACTCATTACTGCAAACAGAGGTGTCGGCCTAACATGCTCTGAAGCAGCTGAAAAACTATCCCATTATGTAGCAGCCAATCAAGGCCTTTTTCTTAAAAAAAAAAAAAAAAAAATTCCTTCCCTTGACTCACCACATGGAAGTGTTTTGAGAACCGGTTCTGTGGGCTTCATGAAACTATGCCGGGACTCCCGTGCCGACAACAGGCCTCACTTTGATGTCAGCGGTAAATGGATGTTCCGAGGAAGTGTGTTCGCAAATCCCACCACTTTCCTTCCTCCCTATCACTATAAAACGGGCGGCTTTCCCAAGCAGTTTTGCACTTGGTTCTGGCTCCCAAACCCCCTCCGCCAAAGGAAACTCAGGGTAGCCCTTCCTCGCCCTTTCCCGGTGGCGCTGTTCAGAACAGGGCCAGTCCGCCGTCCTCGGCGGGATCGGCAGCATTTATTTGCGAACACCTGTTACGTCCCAGGCACGGCGCTGAGCCCTTCAGGGGTTATCTCACCTCATCTTAAATTGCCCTCGGTGCTGGAACATTCTAAGTCTCGTTTGGAACATGGGAAAACGAATAAAATATGTTATATTTGAAGTGTTAAAGCTATCACATTTAGAACCTGTATTCTTTTTTAAAAAAATTTAAGGTATGCAATATATTCCGAAAAA
The DNA here is from genome assembly GCA_004026585.1 of Noctilio leporinus. Taxonomy (NCBI): domain Eukaryota; kingdom Metazoa; phylum Chordata; class Mammalia; order Chiroptera; family Noctilionidae; genus Noctilio; species Noctilio leporinus. The sequence goes on along the minus strand of PVIW01002761.1, from coordinate 86,793 downwards.
TGAAAAATCCTGCCTGTACGAGGGGACGATGTCTGTCCTGAAAGTATTGGCCACACAAAGGGTTTTAATTATGTTGACCCTGGCTCGGTCATTTTGGGACAGGCCTCATTTATAGCTCAGTGAATGCTCATTAAACAAAGACACCCATGTAGCCAGCACTTAGGTCTCAGGTCAGGAAAGTATTAACCCCACCTGAGCAGCCCCCTTCCTGCACCACGTGATCATTAATTAGCCACCCACTCTGCACAGGGAACTGGGATCGTAACTTCTTAGATCATGCCTATCTTTGACCTCACATGGAACCAAAACAGTATGTATTTCCTGGTCTAATGTGTTTCAACCCAGTAGTATAGCTGTATCTATATTATTGTCAGCAGCAGTTTTCTCATTGCTGTATAGCATATTCCATCATGTGAACGTAACACGATTTATCTATGCTACCGTTAGTATGAGGAATTATTTATAAGTTGGAGCTATTACAAATAATGCTATTGGAAACAATTTTGTACGTGCCTGCTGATGACATACATGTACACATTTCTGCTCGGCATACATACACCTAGGAATGGAATTGCTGGGTACCTTCAGCTTTAATAGAGACTGTTAGCAGTTCAGCCTGTGTTGTTACTGGCCTTGAAGGTTATTATAAACCAAGTTGTGTCCTTTCAAAATTCACATGCGGAAGCCGCAACTCCCAATGTGTTCATGTTTGGAGACAGGTCCTTTAAGGAGATAATGACTGTTAAATGAGGTCACAAGGGCCCTGATTCAATACAACTAGTGCTTTTTTCAGGAGAGTAAGAGACACCAGGGTTCTCCCCTCTCTCGTAGCATGTACAGAGGAAGGGCCGCATGAGGCTGCTGTGAGAAGGCGGTTGTCTGCGGCCTCACCAGAAACCAAACCTGTTAGCACCTTGATCTTGAATTTCAAGGATCCAGAGCTCTGAGAAACTAAATGTCTGTTGCTTATGCCACCCAGGCTGAGATGTTCTGTTATGACAGCCAGAGCAGACTAATAAAAGGAAGCAAGTGGTGGAGAGGCTGGGCTCACCTCAATGTGCTTTCTATTTGGGATTGTGGCCTTTGTGGTCCTGGTATCTTGGCAGGTCTGAGCGCACAGGCATGTCCCCCTAGCTCGGGCCAGGTCTGCAGCCCCGCAGCGGCATGGCAACCTCTCCTCCTTGTGCCCTTCTAACCTGGCAAAGGCCTGAGAGGGAAAGTACTTTGAGGGTGGGCTGTAGAAGTTTACTCCATCATTACTGAAAATGAAATCTAATTGGCCTAACTTACTTCTTCTGGCTTCTTTTTATTACGGTATTTCTGAGTCAAATGCTATTCAAATGTAGCATCTGCTAGTTTTTGAAATATCCACCTGACACAATTTTCTCCTCTAAGAATATCTCAATTTGGAATCTGCACTTTTTAAAATCTCTTATCTTAGAGAACTAAGAATTTCCTAGAAGGCTAGTTAGACGACTCCGGGCAAAACGATCAGAATTGTCTGAAATCGTTTTTGAATGAAGATGTTTAAGAAATACAACCAGCCCTGGCTGGTGTGGCTCAGTGGCTAAGGTGCCGGCCTGCGAACCCAAACGTCGCTGGTTCGATTCCCAGTCAGGGCACATAACCAGGTTGCAAGCCAGGTCTCCAGCCAGGTCCAAGGCTGGAGGCAGGTGAAAGGCAACCAGACATTGATGTCTCTCTCCCTCCCCCTCTCTCTAAAAATAATAAAAAAACAAACAAACAAAAAAAATAACAACCATTCTGTGGCACTTGAATTTAAAAAAATAGAAAAAATAAGTCACATGTGAGCCCTGGCCAGGTAGTTCAGTAGGTTGCGTGCTGTTCTGCAAGGTTAAGGTTGCAGGTCTGATCCCCTCTCAGGGAATATGCAAGAATCAAACAATGAATAAAATGATGTCACTCTCTCTCCCGCGCTCCTATTCTCTTTTTACAAATAAAAATTTTAAAATGTCACATTTGGTAACTGAAAAATAGAAACACAGAGGAAGCCCAAACCAAGCGGACTCAAAAGAGCCTGGTCTCCAGGCCCATGCTGTCCCAGTGTCAGTGGTGTGGCTGTTCCCGTTAGTGGTGTGGTGTTGGGGGTGTCAGCTACTTAGTGCCTCAGCTTCGTTAGCTGTGTAAAGGGAATAATCGCACTTGGGCCCAACTGTGTCCAAACCTCTGGAGAGGTTAAGCAGTGTGTTCCGGGAGTCCCCTCGGCATGGCCGAGGTTCCTCCTTGGCACCGACCGCCAGGCATGTTTTGCGACAAGCCGACACCTGGGCCGTCCCTGCTGGGTTCTGAGACCCGTCAGACACAGGCCCTGTCCTGCTCTCTTTCTGTCCTTGGTATAGTGCCGCACACATGGCAGGTCCCGAAGGATAAATGATGCCGTCCTTATGTCTCCAGCACACTGGGACCTCTTCCCAAACTGACCCAGGTGTTCACTGAAACGCTGTGCCACACATGACAGGGCAATTCCATGTCTGATGAAGCTGATATGTGGAGTTATCGCATAACAAGAAATCAAGTTGCCCTAGAAAACTCCTTACATGGCCCACAAAGTACAGAACATCTGTTTTGTACTTTCAATTCAGTACAGTAACCTTTAGGCACCCAGGACTACAAAGCCCAGCAAAGGGAAAGGACAATGGGCGTAACTGAAGATCTGGGCATCCAAACCCCTATCTTTGTTACGCCTCTCAGGTTCCTGAAGTGGCCAGAGACAACTGGTGATGGCTGAGGGCCTGCTCACCTGCACTGTCTCCTTCCTTCTGCTTTTCCTGTGAAGCCTCGAAGACTTTCACACCTGAGACTGTTTATTTTTAAGAAAACCAAGTGTTGCTGAGGTTTGGTGCTCAAGTCAACGGCTAGTGTGTTTCCGGAAACGCCCCCTCCTTCGGAGAGTCGGTTGGTTGGTAGCTTGGGGAAGGCGCAGAGAAGGCCTTGATAGGTTTAACCTGGTTACACCCGCTTTCTCAACCTTATCTGACACGGGAACTAGATTCTTGTCCATATGCAAAAACCTATTAATATTCGTCAAACGTGTCCATTGTGACATGATAGGAATGTAGCCTAAGACTATTACTCAAAGCTTTTCTGACTTGCTTTGTAAATAATCCTTAACACAAATGTTTATCTGGCTTCAGGGCAGAGCAATTAAGAATAAATTGGAAATGAGTGAAGAAGGCTGTCAGATTAAAAAGAAAATGGACAGCTAACATCCTGGCAGAAATAGATGAAACAGAAAAATTACAAAGCATTCATGGAAATATTTTCATATATTTAAGACACGTGACTGCACCTGCTACAATCATGGGGTCAAAATGGTAGCAATTAAATCCATAAGACAAAATGACATCAATAGCAAATTTGCTTAACATGGTATAAATATGTCTATTATATTTTACCAAGCTTAAGCTTAGAAGTTTGGGTGTAAAATTTATTCTCTCCCAGCAACAGGTAAGAAAGCTGCCACTTGATCCGCCATGCCTTCCGGTTCCCAGTTCTTTCCTTCACAACATGGCAAAGTCGGGTCCACCCATCAAACAGAGTCTTCCTATCTGTCCAGTTTCATAAAAATCTTGAGTTTCATTAAACCCCAAACATTCTTTCTAAGGAGGAAGGTTTTCCTAATGACTAAATTAAAGATACCAGGACGTTTTAGGTCATGTTGTTTGTGATTCAAGTTTAGCACACGAACAAGGAGCCACATTAGAATCCATGCTGCTGGCATCTCTTCCATGGCCCAGATCACCAGTCACGGATGTTTGGTCAGCCTTCCAGTGTTTAAAAAGCCTCTCCATCGTTTTTGTTTTTTTCCAATAGAACTTTCAAGGGAATTATTCACAGGAGCAGGAGTGGTTCTCAATCCCTTCTATTTCGCACTGTGTTGGACGTAGAGATTGCTCTCTTTAAATAATCACCTTTCCAATCTTCCTTACTCATTGTATTTGGACAGTTTTAACCTGGGGATAATGTTCATGGACTGTAGTTCTTGGAAGAGCAGTTTGCAGGCGTACGGAATACGGAGGGAAGACACGTGACAAGACGACTTGCAGTAGTGGCACCTGAAACCCAAGTCAGCATGCGTTAGAGTGACAGCAACTCAGAACAACATCAGGTTGGTTTCTATTTCTCAGTGCTCAGCCACACTGTCCAATATGCCCTTGTGTGTCCCTAAAGTAAAAAGAAGCCTCCAAAGAAGCAAAAAACAAAAAAGCTTTCAACTCCTCCAGTTTTAGAAACACGTATTTTAAATTAATTAGTTCTACATTTAGAAATGTTTACATTCTAAACATTTCTCCTTACAGTGCAAAATACTTGCCCATATACTTCTTTTGAATAAGCCCCAGAAATCTGAACCATTTGAAAGTTATTCAGATTTAGATTTTTCATCGTTGAAAGCACTTTAAACAGGTTTGGTCTCCATGTATTGATCAACATCTACTACACTGTACTTATTCTAGGCAATATGCTCAACATTCTACCATGTGGTTTCTGTCACTGCGATACCTGCAGTGTAATGGGAAAGATGAAACTTTCATATAGAAAGGTGGTGTCCAATCAAATGTTATTTATTTTTCCAGGCTCTTCAAAGTTGGGTATTTCTATGAGTGGTAGAGCTACTTCACTTACAGTGCGCTGGCCCTGCGTGTGTGCACACAGTCCCATTTAATCCTCATAACGGCCATGTTCCTAACCAATATGTCTGCTGCTCCGATTAGGGTTTTCCTTCCTCTTCCTTCAGAAAGGGCCAGTGGACTGAACCTAGGTCTTAATGGCTACAGCTGAAGAAGGGCCCCAGAAAAGAAAGTGAACTAACTATTCTGTCAGTTTCAGGCCAAAATAGGGCCTCACCCTGTACCTCAAGGGTCTGGGGCACCTAGGACCATAGGTACCCACTACAAATCCTCAGGCTTAACAGGTGGAAGACGAGGTCCTCCCAGTTAACGGGAGGAAATGAGCGCAAGAGGAATAGCAACCAAAGCTTAGAAGGCCCAGTGCTAACCAGGCACTGGGGAAGATTCCTCAGTGAACAGCACAGGCTATTCGGGATGGAAGTGGGGCAGTATGTGTAGGAAATGTAAGCAAGCATGTCACTTGAGCAATCACAAAGGTGGCAAAGGTACGTACACCAGGATGTTCACAGTCCAGCATTTACGGCAGCACAAAGCGGGAGAGTTCTGTGGCTACAAGCATTTATGCAGAAGAGTACTGCGCAGCCACTGAGCGCCATGGCGCGGGCCTGTATTCACTGAAGTGTAAGGTGTCCAGGACTCGCTGTGAGGAGAAAGGAGCGGTCTGCTCAACTGCCCCATCCCGAGTGGGTTCTCGCGTGGGTTCAATAAATGCATGAAGCCCCCAGTCACCTGTAACAAGGTGTTCAGTATCTATTTGTGTTTTCCTGCTATTGGCAAAACTCAGAAAGAATTTGATTTCAGGAAAATGGTACAGAATGACTGCCAAACAGAGGTGTCTCCGAAGTGACTAAAAATTAATAGTGTTCACCTCTGGGTGGTGGGAGTTAGTGTAACCGTATTTCTCACAACTTCAAATAATTTATAAAGAGCAAAGATCATTTCTGTAATCAGCAAAACACAGCTTTTATTATTTCAGAAAACGGACTCACTAGTCTTCCTGAGGAGAGAGGGGGAAAAGGGGAGTGGCCACAGGTCCCCGCCCGTGACTGCAGGCAGGCGGCCCAGCACACACCAGGGCACCGACTCTACCCACAGTAGCAACAGGCACCCAGCGAGTGACTTTCCCCCGAAAGATGACCTAAAGATCTGCTTACTGCACGGCAGCTGAAGAATGACGTGCCTAATGCGCCTGGGTTCTAATTTACTCAGGAATCATGTTCATTCCTTAATTCAATTGGAGAAATGGACTTAACTGGAGCAACTTCTTGCTGATTGTCTTGTCATTCTTCTGTGAATTCGGTCCAGGCTAATCTGTTTAAAATTCCTGTGTGCTGATTCATGATGTTTCAGAGAGCCTACTAATCATCTCTCTTATTAAATATTTCTCCATCTTTAAGTTGTTCCAATGCAGGTCTCTCTCCCTCCCTCTCTCTCCCTTTCTCCCTCCCTTTCTCTCTCTCTCTCTCTCTCTCTCTACATATATATATATATACACATATATATATATATGTGTATATATATATATATATAAATTACCTTACCCTGTGGCTGAATAATTTCCAAAGAAAAACTTGACCTAAACAACAATAACAATCCTGACTTTTCAGGACAAAGCCAGCAAGCAAAAGGAGGAGGCTGTGGCTTCACATGAGAAATGTCTGTCTAGCAAAATATCCTCTATGAGTTAATTATCTTAATAGGGATTTTCTTTTCTCTGCAGTTTTCCTTCTGGACCTCGCTCTTGTGACTTACGCCCTTCCCGTCTTCTGCAGAACGAGTCCAGCTGTAAGCATCCCCATAGCAATGCCTCACTAATGTGCAAATCAATGGCAAAGGCCAGCTTCCAGGTTCTGATCTGCTCTAATTACTCGGCCTCCATTGTGCGGGTCGCTGAAGAGCCACTTCCTCCAGCAAGCGCCGCTCCCCCCCACCCGCCCCGCGCACCTCAGGTACCTCGGGAAAAGGGCGGCATCATTACTGCTCTGCTCGGGAGCAGCGCAAGGAGGCTGTCGCACTCCCTGCTGGATGCGGATTTTTTCCTGTTGGCAACAAGGGTGTAAGTAGGCCGTTCAAAGTCAGACATACGTACATCCAGGTCGGTTTAATTACAGTAAAGACCCTTAAGCTGTGTCACCTGATTTAGTCCTCTTTCAAAGGATTTCAAATACAATACACATTGAACACACGAGCTTGAATTCAAACTCAGGCACTGCCATCAGAGGATCTCTAAATGAGACAGAATGAAGAAGGAAAGGAGACAGGACTTCAACAGAATAATCCTGATATCAATTACTGCTCACCTTAGTTTCCCCGAGCAGAAGTGGGGAAGGTTTTCAAAAAAAGTGCATGAGTAAAAAGACTTTTCTCTTTCCTTCCTTCCTTCTTCCATTTCTTCTTTCCTTCCCTCCCTTCCATCCCTTTTTTCTCTTCTTCCCTCCTTCTGTTTCCTTGCTCCCTCTTTTGTTTCCTCTTTTCCTCCCTCCCTTTTTCTTCCCCTCACTATTCCTTTTCTTTTCCTCTATTTCTGTCCTTCCTTCCTCCCTTGCTCCTCTCCTTTTCTCTCTTTCCCTCCCTTCCCTTCTCTTTCCTGCTCTCTCCCTTCTCCTCCTCTTTCCTTTATGAGGGGAGTGGTACAAATGCAGACAGAATGGAGAAGAAAACGAAACTATTTTTTGAAGTTTCATATTCCCTACTGGTAATAAAATGACTTTTCTGCACCGAATTTGAAGATAAGCATAATGGAAGTAAGTTCCAGTGCCAGGAATCTTCCTCTGACACTTTTTTGGGTGGTGTTGTTACACGGGACAATACAAAGCAAGCGCAATATGCATTTCAAGACAGACAGACAGACATTTCGGAGTTGAAACAGCACCCCCTCCAAGTCACTGATACAAGAGCAAGCCAAGATTCCGCTCAGAATAATGTCACCCTATCTCTGCAACCTTATGAAAAGCAAATGGCCACCTCTTTAAGATGCGATGATTTCCTCACAGGCAGGTCTCATCAACTCTTCTACACTAAAATACTAACATACATTGATTTTGGCTAAGAGGTTTTGACATTTAACTAGTAAGGTAAATAATATACACTGTCTTCTAAGGCCACCCACCCATGCTTCTGATGCGTAATCCGCGAAACTGGCTGCTGAAGATGGCAAGGAGTGGGGTTTTCTCTGTGAGGAGGCTCTGAGGGGGCTCATGAGAAGATGGTCCGTGTAACTGACCCTCAAGCTCCGGTAATGAACTCTCCTTTGGCCCAACTCTATCCTTTAGCTGCCTCTTCCCTGGGAAAGGGTCTGGGGAGGAGAGTGAGAGGAGCTGAGGAAGATGAAGCTGCTTCCTGTCCTTGCTGCACCTGCCTTGGACTTGCTGGACCTGGCCCGTGACAGCAGTGAGGAGAGGCTGAGGGCACAGGTCCCTGTGGGCAGGGTGCTTCGGGGCCCTGGGTCACAGCCAGCACGGGGCAGAGCAGTTGGCGGCAGTGCCGTGGCACCATTCCGAGGAGTCAAGGTGCTCTAACTATACAAACAAAAACATGAAATATGTAGCATCACCATTTAAGCTAGACTTCGTGTGCTGAGCCCTGCACAGAAATGGTAAACTGTGAATGACATCATTCACCTACTGGCAGCCCTCTAGATGCAGGGTTAGGACCATTTAGCAATTATTTTCTATGACGCATGTTTCAGGCCGGAGGAGCAGGGGTTAACAAGACAGAATACATTTAGAATGGACTAGAAGATAAGCTCCCAGTGAGCAGCCATTTGTCTTATCTGTCTTATTTACCACTGTATTTTTGGGGTGAATCTGACACCTAGTAGATTCTCACTGAATTCTGTTGAGGGGATGACTGAGACAGACATGGTCTCTGCCGTCATAGAACCCACAGTCCAGGTGCAATGCAGCTTGCTATGCAGACAGAAGACAGACAAAGGGTCTGGGTACCAGGTTCTGGTCCTGGCTCTGTCACCAATTTACTATAAAATCTGGAGCAACATACATGGCTCTTAAGGTTTGAGGTTAAATTGGGGCATTAGACATAATCTTCTTTAAAATGTTCCTATTTACAACATGCTATAATGATAACAATTCACAATGACTTTGTTAGTATGTTTACAGGTAAATGGCATTATGAAAGATACTTGGCATAATATTAAAAAGAGGGTCACGTCCTTACACCTTGGGAGTTTAAATTCTAGCAGCATAAAGAGCAGAACTTTAAAGACAAAGTAAATATGTATGTATAGAATTGCCCATTCTAGGAATGCAGGGATGGGAAGGCTGGAGAATGTGTAGATATGGTCCAGGGTCAACTCCGGAGCTGTGATTTAAGAGGCACGGGGTGTGGTATGAAAGACATATGGTATCCACTTACCAGCCGGAATACCCTAGAAGTCCACACTGCCCACAGACATCAACCTCAAAGGCATCACTTGAAATCATTAGTCGCTCTAGTAAAAGCATACTGGCTCCATAACCAATTAAACAGTCACGTTCCATTTCTCCAAGACGCAAACCACCATCACGAGATCGACCTTCAGTGGGCTGCCTTTGAAACAAGTTTAACAAATGTGTTATTACGTTACACAAAGGGGCAGCATCACATCCTGGCTCACAGCGCAGAGCTCTGGAGCAGGCTCACCTGGATTCAAATCGCTAATTACACAGTAACCCTCAAGCATGCTGCTCAGCCTCTCAGCCTCGTTTGCTGAATGTACATAAAGATGCCCACCCAAAGAGCCTTAAATGAGAAGAGATGTAACCCTAGAGTTAATTGCTATTTCTATTAAGTAAAATTACTTAAACAGTGATATAATAAATTAATACACAGCATAAAGTACCAGTGCTCGTGTTAACTATTACCATCACTATCATTATTAGAGAAGGATGCCTTTTGAGTATTTTTAGATATGTCTCATTTCTTTGTTATTTAAAAGCAGGAAAAACGAGCAGAATAGACTAGAAGAAATCTGGGTCCTTTAGCAATTATTCGCAGGAATGCAGGGAGGAGCTTTACTATTATAAAGAAATTAAACGTGGAAAGAGGCAAATGGATTTTCATAAAATTTGGAGTAGATAAGGAATGATCTGGAGCCAGATGGGAGGTTCCCCAGAGACCTATCTCTCTGCCCGCCAGTTGTGTGTTCATTCAGGTCTTTCCTCGGTGTATGAAAATGCACGGTTCCTCCTCAGAGGGGAGCACTTGAACCGGGAAGCTAGTAGACCCCTGAATGAGCTCCCTGTGGCCTATGCATCTGCTGGGCTTGAGAATACTTTGAAAAGTTAAGAATCCAGTATCAGAGATGTACATAAAATTAGGGGATTTTGAAATAACTTTGGCAGCCCCACTTAGGTACTGATGACACAAATTATCACACACACACACACACACACCCCTGGCTGGCTTATTTTGTAGTGACACTCCTTGGAGATAGTCTAGCAGGGGTGGACCATAAAGCTCTTGTTTGCTTTATTCCATAGCACCTTTTTTTTTTTTTTTTTTTTTAAGAACGCTTTCTTTCTTTCCTTCTTTTCTAAAAGATTTTATTTATTGTTCTAGAGAGAGGGTAAGGGAGAGAAGCAGAGAGGGAAAGAGGCATCACTGTGTGGTTGCCTTTCACTTGCCTCCAGCAACAGACCTGGCTGGAGACCTGGCTTGCAACCTGGTTATGTGCCCTGGCTGGGGAATCGAACCAGCGACCTTTGGGTTCACAGGCCAGCACCAATCCACTGAGCCACCAGCTAGGGCCTCCATAGCATCTTTTAATCTTTGTTGTTATTGCTGCCAGTTTCCCAAAGACTTAAGGAAGTAAACACATGATTGCCAGCACATGCTGAAATTTTAACTTTTGTTGTTGATAGTTACAAAGGAAAATCAACTTAAGTGGTACTTCTTTGTTGAAAGAAAATCTACATATGAAAAACTTATAAGGGGATCTCAATGAACACACTCTAGTGGAAACTTCAAAACTGAGCACAATGCATGTGTTTTTCTCTGCAACTAGAACCACCCAGGGATAGAGGAAGGGTCCCTCCACCTACAGTCACTGGACAAGCAAAGGTGGTCAGATTGCACGAGGGCAGAACTCAAAACTTGGATTTTAACCAAGACAACTGACTACAGACAAGCACTCCAGGCAGTCCTCATATGGAATACACAAAAGTAATACTTAAGTAGTAATTTTTTTTACTACAACAAAGCAAAAAATAGGAAATAACTGTTTTGACATTTATATTACTCAGAAATAGTTTTTGGATGTTGTAACAAATGGAAGCTCTGGAAGGACAGCATTCGGGGAAAAATACACCTAACGCAAGTAGGGTCCACTGCTGAAGTCATGACTGTCTTGAGAATCTCAACTTCTCTCCCCTCTTCTGCAATTTAAGCACAGATATGCCTGTCATTTCAATAGGCAAATGGATTTGCTCAGTTTTACATGGTCAAGGAATCAAGTCATCTGTACTTCAACCTTGGTTTGAAAATAAAAACCAGAAACTCCCAGGACTAGCTGCTTCATCCTCTGCTCCCTCCACGCTCCTGTGACATCTAAGCAGCTCTGTGCAAGTGGGCAGGGAACTGGATATTTACGGAGCATCTCCTACGGATCAGCACTGGGTACAGTCTATGTTCAAACACCTGACATTCACCGGTATGCCGTGCAGTGAGTGGGTCTTGTCTCTCCTTCATGTAAGCGGAAGCTGAAGCCAAGAGCCGCATGTGATCTGTCCAAGGCTCACGGCAGTGCTACAAGGCGGAGATGCGTTCACACCTGTGTCATTCCGGCTCCAGAGCCTGTGACCTGCCCCCCACCCCCTACCAGGTTCCTTGGCAGGATTGCCATACTGAGCTGGGTAATTCCTTGCGCTGCAGACGTTTGCCAACATTCCTGGCCTCCACCCACTAGATGCCCGGAGCACCCCCAGACCCCCAACCGTGACATCCTGAAATGTTTCCGACATTGTCAAATGTCCCCTGGAAGGCAAAATCGCCCTGGTTGTGAACCACTGCCCCACACTCTGCTTCCGCAGCTGAACATGCAGTGTTAGGAACACGCAAGACTGAGTCTACCCACCCCTCCGCCCCCGCAGCAATCCCATCCATTCATCAACACGCAGATCCCATCCATTCATCAACACGCAGACGCTGGGCCTGGGGCTGAGGATGTGCCGGTGGCTCCGGCTCCGGCTCCCACACAGCGTTCGCCCTGTTCTCTGCGCACACGCGGGAGCGTGCAGGAGCCCTGACAGGTGTGTGCCTGTGTGCATCCACGTTCTTATAAAGAAACTGTTCCAAGGGACAGCGTTTGCAAGCCGACATACAGCGAAGGGCTAGTTGGGAGATGACTGTCGAGACTACAGATGGTGCGCTCTGGTGCCTATGAAGTGATTTTTGGTTCACTGCTGTTTTTTTAGGTTCATCAGACATACGTAATTTTTGTTGATGCCTAAAACCCCAAAGTTTGAAACCTCAGGGGAACGGAAACTTCGTCGAGTCTGCTTATTGCTGTGCTGGGAAATAAATGGTAGATTCGACCGCATTATAAATTCTTTCTCTAAGTGCTTTTCTCTTACCTGGTCAGGACGGCTCGCGGTCCCCGGGCCCGGGCATGCATCTTATCCAGCACCATGTGCTTCAGTTTTTGATAGTACACGGGGCCAAAATAGATGTAAGCTTCCAAGGGCTCGCTGAAAAAGAAAGAGCCGGGGTTAAGAGGCTCAGTTTGGGCTAACGGGAAACAGCCCTTCCTAGGTCTCAGCACTGGCGGGTCCTTACTTGTCTATAATAGGAAGGCTTATGATTGCGTCACAGGGTGACATAAAGTACCATGGATACACTAAAAGATACATCGTTTCACCGAGAAATAAACATTTAAACAGCTTGTGAACCAGTGTGTGTCAATAAGAAGGTGCCTCCTCCACGGCCACCACCGTTGTCAGGCCAGCGCCCTGGCTCACCTGGACGACGGCAGACCAGCTCCTGGTTGGTCTCCCTGCTCCCCCTCTCCTCCCTCGACACTCCGGGCTTCACATAACAAGCCAGAACTATTCCTCACAAAAGTGTGAATCACAGCAGGTCATTCTTTTGCTCTAAATTCCCAATGGCTTCCCATTATACTCAGAATCTGTATCACCCATATTTTGTATACATCCATAAGGTCTATGTAATCTGGCTCCGACCCACTTCTGACTCATTCGCTATTCCTTTATCCATCGCTCATTCTACTCTGGTGACACAGGCCTCTTTGTTGCTCCTCAAATGCAGCAAGCTTGCCAGCCTCAGGGCCTTTGCAGTTACTGTTTCCTCATCCTAAACATTCTTCCAGCAGGTGTTCCCAGGGCTGTCAAACAGTCACCCCCTCAGAGAGACTTTCCCTGATCACCTGTCTAGAGGAGCCCTCCTCCAGCACTGCGGTACCCATGCTGTCTTGACTCCTACACTGGTTTTATTTTGCTTTCTTCAGGCAAAATAATACCATCTGGTATTATAGTATACACTTATTATTTCTGATAATTGTCTGTCTTCCCCATAAGAAGCAAACTCAGGATGACAAGCACTTTGCCTCCTGTGTCTGCAGCTCAAGGACTAATGATCCTGCCTGGCACATAACTGACACTCGGTAACTGTCTACTACAGCTGACTCAATGAATCTTCAGAAATACTGTAGTAAGAGCTTAAAAGGAGTGAATATTTAACTGATTTGACAGAAGAAACCTTTTTTCTTAAATCTGGAATAGGAGTAGCCAGGAGATCAATGATTTTAAAAACTTTTTACTGACCCAGCACTTCCTTCCTGAAGTGAAAGGAAGCATCTACTGCGTGCCATTAATCCACACGACAATTCAACAAGGGATATTATCATTCCTATTTTTAAGATGAAGAAATAGGCACAGAGGTTAAGTAAGAGCTGACGAGTGATGCAGGAGGCTCTCCCTGCCATGCTAGCCAGTGCTGAGCCAGGTGAATTTGGCCCCAGCACGATGTAAGAGTGGGAAGAGCAGCGGAAGCCAAAGCCATGGCGGAGAGGCACATAAATGCACCTGTCCTGCTCGCGTGCTATACCTTGTAATTGCAGCTATCAGGCCATTCTGCTGGCTGAAGCACAACCAGACTCCTGGAAGACCCAGAGTGGAGTGGAAGGCACAACAAACAGGGTGTCAGGAGACCCTCATCTTGTCTCAGTGTGTCGTACAGTAATTACATTACCTCTTTATCTCAGTTTTCTTAGTGGTACAACAAGGTGGTCAGACCAAGTTTCCCTCTAGCTCTAGTAACGAATGATTCTATTTTTCCATAGTATAGTTGATGACGGTTGATTTCATGAACTCTGTCACCATTCCATCATCAAATGAATTAAAGCCCTGTGCAATTTTCCCTCCTACTTATGCTCAAGAATGTGACAAGGGATGAAATCTGGAGGGTGAACATATTTGTAAACCCTTTGTGGAACTCCGAGACAAATGGGGAAAAAACGAAGACGCTGGCTGGGGGTTTACAGGGCAGTGATGTAGACATGGCCCACAGCTGCCTATAGGAAGCAGAACACGATCCACTCAAATCTTTCAGTAAAATTATGTTCAGAAGGGCCACTAAATGGTTCATTGGTTTTGCATACTTTCTGGTCAACTTCTGCTTTATTTCTGGAAGAGAAGCAGAGACTAAGATGATCAGTTTAGCAATGACAAGTGCATTTTTTGAAATGAACCTTAGCTATTTTTCTGAATCATTTTTGAAATGGACCATTATTCTTCCTCTATAATGTGATTTTCCGTAACATCTCAAGTACGAAACACCTAAATAAATCCTTATTATTGTGGTCTGGATAGATCATTTTAGAAAGCACTCAATATTTTTAGCATATACGGATTCTGACCATTTTAATCACAGCTGGATAGTCTATATGCAGCACTGACATCAAGCTGTTCTCACAGTGCTTCCCTTTGACTTCCACTTGTGTGTTTTAGGTTTAAACCCTCAGACGAAGAGAATAAACACTACGTCCTACAGTTTCATCTGGCGTAAAAATAGGTAAGTGCGTCTTAATTTAAACAACTAACGTGATCCTCTACAGCCATGTGCTACTGGAGTTTCAAAATCTTATCCTTCAAGATAATTCCAGAGATACTGTTTCTCCCAGGTTCAAAGGAAGACCCAGCACTCTGGCTGTGTGACCTGCCTCTTCTTCCAACTCACTTTGGGCTGCATCTGGCCTCCTCACCGCACCGCAGCCAGTCTGGCCTCTTCCAGGGGCTGGAACTTAGTAAGATCCGTCCCTTGTAAGGAGTTAAATACACTTTTCCTCCACATGAAACACTCTTCAATGCCCCATTCTTCTCATCGTTCACATATCTGCTGAAATATTTACCTCCTCACAGGGACCCACTAACCTACACTTTGTCTTCATTCTGGTGAGAGCTATTTGCACTTGTATTATTTGTTTTCATTCCTTTACTTAGTAAATATTTACGGAGTATTTGGTGTGCATCAGGCTCTGTGCTAGGCACTGAATGTAACAGTAGGCAAAACAGACAAACCCTATTCTCATGGACACCACATTGTATCTACATGGGGAGATAGATAATATTATATAGTGTTATTACATAGAACATTTGCTAATGCTGAATGCTACAGAGAAAAAGAAAGGGGGAATGGGCAATAATGGATTATAGCTTTAAATTAAGCAGTCAGGGCAGGCCCTGCTGAGAAGTTACTTTTTAAAATGTAGCAACAAATCTCCACACACAGCTCCAAAGGTCAGGGACCATGTCCACTATGTTCACTGTTACAAACTTAGTGCTAGCTCATGCTCACTACTGAACACATCTTTAGTTACTGAATGTATAAACTTTAGGCCTCTGGCCTTCTGAGAGTACTAATTATCTGATATTCATCATATTAATGCACAGTAAGTTCAACAACTAAGGACTTTTGCATTATATATAATTAATTTGTTCCTTAGAAGTGGTACAGAAATCCTAGTTTGGTAAATTACACATTTTCTACTTTTTAAATGATAGTCCCATGAGTAAAACAGCATTTCTTAATTTATCCGTCTCCTAAATTTAGATTTTCTTTTCTTCCCCTCCCTGTTTTATTGAGATATATTGGGTTGGCCAAAAAGTTCATTTAGTTTTTTTCTGTACTATGGCTCTAGTAGTGCTTATTACATTTAACTTCATTTGAAACAATTTGTTAGATTGTATTGTGACAGCTGTCAAATCAGCATGCTTCTTTTAAAAAACTTGGTGAATTCTATGCAGCCATTTTAATATTGAAGATGGAAGAAAATATGCAACATTTCTGGCAATAACATGTTATTATTTCAAGAAAGGCAAGACTGCAACTGGAAAGCAAAAAAGATTTGTGCAGTGTATGGAGAGGTGCTATGACTGATCAAATGTGTCAAAAGTGATTTGTTAAGTTTCTTAGTACTATTGACATTTTCACCAAATGATTCTTTGCTGTGGGGCTGTCGTAGGCATTGGGAGATGTCTAAATTGATCAAGCTAATGGTGCAAATGAAAAACGTATTTTTTATTTTACAGATGAAACTGAATGGACTTTTTGGCCAACCCAATAATTGACATATGAGGTCTGTCCTGGAAGTATTGGGCACGCAAACTGTTTTAATTATATTGACATTGGCGCAGTACTTCCGGGACAGACCTCATATAACATTATGCAGGTTTATGGTGTACAACATATTGGTTTGATACACTTACGTATTGAAAAATGATTACCACCTTAGCATTACCTAACACCTCCGTCATCTATTTGGATTTTCTTATATCAGATTTCTTGAAGGACTAAAGGGGACTATTTTCATGGTTTCTACCACTTATTCTAATAAATTCATACTTTTACTTTAAAACATCTGAACACACACACTTACCCTGTGATGCCAGATGTCACATAGTCTTTCCCTAAGTAGTTGTAACCGTGGCGAACGAGGTCTTCACACACGTCCTTCACTTTACTGCCTCCGAAAGCCGTGCCGTAGTGGAATCTGCCGTCTAACACGCCCGCCTTGCCTGCTAGCAGCTCGATCAGCTTCCCCACCTGTGGGCACGAGCAAGCGAGATGAGTGCCTTCCTGGGGCACAGAGAGCCATTTGTTGTCTGGCCTATTTCCCCGCAGGATTAGGAGATTATTATTAGGAGTGATCACTTCATAGCAGTAAAAATTTATTGTTCTCTTACTGTGTGACTGTTAGAAAAGCCTGATATGTGTGACCTAAGTTTATGCTTCCCCAAACTGCTGACATAGATACTGACTTGCCGCCGTACAGGGAAACCGGAGTACAGAGAGGCTGAGCAGCTTTCCCAAGTCATACAGCCAGTAAGTGGTGGAGTCAGGATAATAAAACAATAATCATGGAAAGGGAAATATATTAGGTTCGACGCAAGGGGTTCCTTTTGCTGAGGGTAAGTCTGCGGCTCAGAAGACTGCTCTCGAAGGGAAGGGCAAAACTGCACCACATTCCCTCCGCATAGGACAGTTGTCCAGCATTGTCAGGGGCTAGGAACCTATTTATTTGGTTAGGGGTCAAAGGGCCCTTGCAAAAAACTCAGTTTCAGGGCCCCATCACCTCCACTAACTACAAACCAACTGCCAGCTTCCTTCCTTGAAAGCAGAGCTGCTGAAATACGTACTGACCGTCATTCGGGATGGGAAGCCGTGTGGGTTCATTATGATGTCCGGACAGATGCCAGAATCACAAAACGGCATGTCCTCCTGAGGGACGATCAAACCACAGACGCCTGGGGAAGAGAACACTCATACCATGTAAGGCCAATCGGCAGAAAGGAAGAATACAGTACTTAAATGGGATCTCCCTGCCGCTATTTCTACTGCTCTCAAACCTTCCCCATCAAGGGTAACCACCGAAGTTCCACAATCCTGCTGGACTGACAGTTCAAAAACAGCTGTCCTTACAGACAGGCATCGCAGGCTGTGGACTGGCCTGCTAATACGACACACAAAGGTGCCTGCAGGCCGCTTGCCAAACCCCTTGTGGCACAGAGGTAGGATAGCAACTTCACTGGGCCCCAGCCCCACCCACACCCCTGAAACTTTAAGTCAAGAGCAATTTCATTCCCCGTCAGCTTGTCCACGACCTGCTACACACTGTATCCAAATCACAGGGACTCCAAGTTCTCCGACTACCAAACGCAGAACTAACTGACTGAGGGGTGGGTGTCTTCTGTGCTTTAAAAACCTGTGACAAGAAGTATTCGTGCGTGGCTGATGTGCTAATGGCTCTACTTATTGGGCGCAGAATGCTGGCTGGTTGGCTGGCTTTTGCCAGGGCTTCCCTGGCTGAGTTTAAACTGCCCTAAGGGATTTTAATTCCTATAACTTATAACACATTAGAAAAGTGATCTTTGGTCAAAGTTGTAAAGTTGAATAATAAAATTAAATACCAAATTATTCTTGCAAGAAATTAGCAGAATTTCAAGAATTAGAAATGTATTCTAAGAATACAAACAGAACAAAAACCTACCAACTCTATGAAGACTTCTAATAGTCTCTTACATTACCTGTACTTTATTACTTCTTTAGAAGTATTCTAACTTAGAGGTAACTTGCTTAAATCATTGGTAATTCTTCATATTTCCTTTTCATGGTAGGAGGAATGGAGATATAATTTAGATTGTTAACCACAATCTATATAATTTAGAACTGGAAAACAAGTATCCAATAGTATTGGACCAAAAAATGCTTTCATATGTAGTAAAATTATTTTTCCCTTATATATAAATTAACTATCTGTAGCTATTGAAATTTCTCTCAAAGAAACTTTTTTTTTTTTTTTTTTTTTAAGATTTGTTATTTTTAGGGAGAGGGAAAGGGAGAGAGGCAGAGAGGGAGAGAGAGAGATCAGTGCATGGTTGCCTTTCACCTGCCCCCAGCTACAGACCTGACTGGAGACCTGGCCTGCAACCTGGTGATGTGCCCTGGCTGGGAATCGAACCAGTGACCTTTGGGTTTGCAGGCTAGCGCCTTATCCACTGTGCCACCAGCCAGGGTTCTCTCAAAGAAACTTTTCATTGCTCAGTTTGACCGCTACAATTTTCTCAAACTATTTTAAAATAAAATTTTGGGGATGCACTATAATCATCAAGAGCTAAAGTCTAAAGAAAAAGTATGCTGTTTGCCTATTTAACATTGGTTATTAATATTATAACTTTAAGCGGCTGCCAATAATATGGTAATTAGGTCTGTGGAGTTAAATTTGGTGTATGTGGGTACTTTAACTGGCTTTTTGGTTGAACTTGCATTGTTTATTATAAAGAAAGTATGTTTTCCTACATGAAGAACAAACACGTTCAGTTCGCTTTATTTCAAATTTTGTTACAATGTGTGAAAACGTAAATCAAGCAGAATGTGCGACCCTTCTCCCTTCTCTGCCAGGGAGGGCAGAGAAATGCAAAAACGCATCTTGTCCACACTAAAATGACCTGACAAAACACTAGGCCTACTGGGGAATCAGCTCTGAAAGAGATGAAACTGTAAATCTAGGTGCACCAACAACGTTTGTCAGTGAGTGAAATGTTAAAACCAGCACTTCCTGAAGAGGCTGGTCCTGGGACGTGCTTGGGGAAGGTCACTTTGGGTGGGGAGGAGTGGAAGGCTTGGCTGTATCTCCTGGAGCAAACCCAAAGGAAAACTTGAGCGCCCCTTCCGCACTGGTCCCCAGCGGTGCCGGCACGGCTCAGGCAGAAGCTGCTTGGTCACCGCCCGCAAGAGGAGGTGGGAGGAGTGCAGGAGGCCCGGAACCCAAGGAGGAAGCCGGCATTCTTACACTGGAGGAAGGTAGGGGGAGAGCCGATCTGCACTTTGCATTTCCAATTTTAGCCAACAGGTTAATTCCAGCAAGCTGAAGTTTATTTTGTTATCACAATAAAAGCAACGCTCCTTCCCCTGAAATCTGAATCCCTAATAGCTCTGTTTGAAATCTGATTAATATTTCACACAGAGCTTCCTTTTTAGAAAGATATTTTCCTACTGGTCTTTTGTTTGTTTGACATTGCATTTAAAAATACGTAGGTTAACTTTCCGATTTTTTCATTCCGGCAGAGGAACTGCGTTGGCCACATCTGAATCAAGAGCACCTGTAAGCCAAATATTAAATCTTAGCTAACTGAAAATTACTTTAGGCTCTGAAAACCCTTTTATATGCCAAGATGGTTCCCATAGCAGACAGCCCTGTGTTGTTTGTTTTGTGTGAAAGTGAATGATAAAAGATCCATGAAATCGACACAGAAAGCCAGAACAGCAGAAAGAACTGAGGGCTCTCCATCACTGCGGCTTCTACCCTCTGCTGACTTGCAGAACAATGGAAGCTACACATCCAACTGCAGATCTAACACAGCTGTGCATTTCATTAGATGAAGAGCACTAGTGACACAAGTAAATAATTAACTTATTCTGGTCCGCTGACTGTGCTTATGAGACCAGTCATAGCTGACAGATTTTAATACAAGTTAACACAAAGAAACCATAATGAGCTTAGAAGTTAAAACAAAATATTTAGACAGAATTTGATGATCTCAAATCTCAAATTAGACACATGAGCTTTAACAGTCTGCATTTTACGGAATTTGTTAGGGGGAGAAGAGAGTTCTCAATCTTAGAACCAAGGCCTTTTTTTTTTTTTTTTTTTAAATGGTATTTCTCTGTTTCAGAATTATTCAAATCCTTAATCAAAGCAGGAAGCTTTCTTTTCTTATTTTCAAATGGAAAACTGTAATTTGTTTTCTCCAAGGTCAGACCCTTGAAAGTTATAGTAACTTTTCTTTAATGCTCGTATAAAATGTAAACGATATGCAGTATGCTTCAGTGTGTTAAAATGCTCCCTGGATCCTTGAAAAGAGGATGGACTACAAATAAACCATATCTAATGGAAGCTGTTGTGGAACAATTACTGATTCATACCTTAAACGCTTACACAGCATTTCAGATTTTAAAATGAAATTTCCCCCCCGGCTCATGCTGGTGTCTCGGCCCCACTCGGCGCACGGAGCACAACCCCTGGCAGTGAGGTGCAGATACGCCCGTTTCACAGGCCCAGGAACACTGAATGCGCTTCTAGGGGCCACTGGGAATTAGACCATTTACTATAAAACTTTCAACAACTGAAAATAGACAATAAGGCATAACTGGGACATGTAAAGAGAAGAAAGGTTCTACAGATACCCAGTCAAAATAAAATATTATTCTATCACCATCTATCTTAATTTGAAGTTGTGAAAGGTGAGAATTTGAAACCACAAGACTGACCACTGAGCCATTCGGGAAAGGCAAATCTAAGGACCCTGTCACAGTCACTTCACTGTCATGCCCCAGACGGTAAGAGGTTCTTACACCAATTTGTTTTCTTTTTCCATGGCCTAGCAGAACAACATATAAATCATTTTAAGAACAGGTACACCCACCAAAACAGTTAATTTACTGAGTCCGTTTTAGAAAGTATTTCTAATTATAAACAGCAACTGACTTGTTCAAAAGTCATTTTTGGCTTGAAAACCTAGTTTTAGTGTGATGGTCCTATCTCAATTCAAACAGAAAAGTAAAAGAAGAGGTCATTTTTAAAAAAGGACAAACCAAAGCATTCCAATACCATAGCAAGGCAGGAAAGCAAGTAGCAAGTGCAAAAGGCAACTTAATAACATCTTTGGTACAAGAGCTGTTTTGATGTGACTGTCACACGCACTGGGAACTGATGAGCAACTGGTTTTGTACTGTTGACAGTCAGGTCTCATTTTAATATCACTGTTTCATTTTTTAACTTAAAACATTTTTTTCTTTACAAGTCTACTTTCCATGTGTTGTAACTGCTTCGGAAAAATGCACCACTCTGAGGCTGAGGTATATTTTCATGCTCTCTTTCCGGGGCGAGGAGAGAGGGAACAATTCCCCTCCATTACCAAGCACGTGCTGCATGGCAAGTGCTGTGCTGGCGGTGGGGACAGGAGAAGAGGCTCAGGGATACAACTGCTCTTGAGTGGAGTCCCACCCAGGTTAATCCGACTGAGTAGGGAAAATGAAAACATTTGTACACTTCTAATGCTCTCCCTTCTGCAGGCACCTGTGAGACAAGGCTAACACTCTGCAGAAAATGAAGGGTGAAATGGTGCTGTGATTTTTCTCTACCAGTCAAGGCGCAAGAAGAGGGCTGATGTTTAGAAAAGGAGTGATTGCTCTGCAATGCCTGGTCTTAATGAGGTTCCTAAGTGTGGGTGTGTGTCTGTGTGTGTGCGTAAAGGGGGGATGGCATCTGTAAAGGACTCATCACCTCATAGACTCAGATCCATGGAGGGCAGGATCAAGGAATCAGGCGACCTTAATTAGACTGTGTTGTTCTACTGACATTGTGTTTTCTGGGGAAAGCACCACTTTCTGGTGAGCCTTACCTGCTGGGTCTTTGAAATGGGAATAACTAGCGCCTATCTCATGAGGCAATTGTGTCAAAAGAACAGATGAGAGGTGCTAACGTCTCTGAAAGGTACTTTAAGGTCCTTAGAGAAAGGCAGCGTCTACATCCAAGGAATTATTATTATATGAGAAACCCAATTACTCTCAGCAGGAAGCAAACTAGCAAAGGAGATCAACTTAACGAATGGGAGAGGCAGGCGCAGGTGCACCCACTTTGGCTGAAGAGGCTGAAAAGAAGCTCATCCCGCTGGGCTGTGCGATGATTTCACACGATTAGGACAGTGTCTCCTAATAACTTAAGAACTTCAGGGGGCTGGGGCTGGGGATTTCTAGCATGGAATAGTTACTGCTGATGAATATAGTGGTAAATGGGGCCCAAGAAGCATCAGGAATGCTTTCAAGTTTGTTCATATTAAGCAAGAAATGTTTTTACTTTAAACTCACCTCCGTAAGCCTTTTTGTATTCAGAAATGCAAATCTCTAAATCAAAATGTGAAAGCTAACACAGGTGGTTACTCCCTTTCTTCTTTTCCCCCCCTTTTCAGTGATTGAATTAACCTTCTTTTATTTTCTCACCAGCACCTTAAATAATCCCAAGGGGGAGGGGAGCAGACAAAAACTGTTGAATCATATTAGCTTTGTTCTGTTGTTGAATCACTTCCAGATCTATCACATCACTTGCCACATCCCGGCTGACATAATTTTAATTCGGTTCTTCCTTACATGTTAGCAGATAAATAATGCATAAGAAAACTTGATTAGCTTTCTTATTAAAACATCACTCTAAATGAGAGGAGGCGCTAGAAGACAATACAGTTTTTACATGGCTTTCCCATGAGCAGTTGAATGGTTTGATGTGATAAATTTGCATAGTCTGAAGCACACAAAGGGCTGATTAATTGAAACCCTTACAATGCTCCTGGAAGCAGCTATTGTAAAACAATAACCATAGGAACTTTACAAAATACACATGGTTGAATGTGTCAAGAGCTTAATAAAATGTGTTGAGGCTACACTATTTGGAAACAGAATTGGAGATTTTTATTCTGGGCCATAAAACACTAAACACCCTAATTTCAAAGCTTGACTTGGATATTTACTGAAAGGTCAGAGGGTTACTGGCTAGCTACTGAAGTCCAAAATGTGTTCTTAAAATAGTAATTAAATAAAACCTCTTTACAATAAAGGTGTCTATGTGGACAAAACAATCCTGATTCCTAACATTCAGGTTACAGCTGCCAGAATTTCTCCCTGGACCCAAACTCCGCCGGTGTCCAGCGTTACACACCTGACCTTGGGGCCCACACTATTGGCTCCACTGGCCCCCTCCCGCCCACTCAGAATCTTTCATTCACCAGGATCAAGCAGCGTGGAGAGCCCAGCCTTCCCGAGTCCTGAGTCCAGAGCTTCAGTCAAGCAGGGAGCATTTCAGACGCCCTCAAGTACGACATTAAGTAAAAGGTGTTACTATTATTACTACTTTAAATCGGAGTCTTTCCATGCTCTCAATTTTAGGAAACATTACCTAGAAAAAGGATATAAATGAAGGTCCGGAAAAGCAAAAATTTTACACCAACCTTCTTTGACAAATAATCTTTCCTCGAAGCTTTCTGCCACACACAAATGAATAGTTTCCTACCTCCTAACCCTTTTCATACCTACTATATAAAGATTCCCTAATGTGTTGGAAAGTCAGAGTAGCTTTTCGTTTCTTCTAACAACCAAAATTTTAATAAATTAATTCAGCAGGTTGTTGCATAACTTGTTAAATGTGAAGTAGAAGCAAGTGATCTTATAAAGGAAGTTTCATTGATGAATCTTCCAAACAGTTTTGTCCATAAATGCATTATCCTCCTGAACCAAAGGTACGCCAAGTCATTCCATGAAAAATCTGCATGCTGATAAGACTATACTTCCATTTTTTAAAATTTAATTTTATTGTTGTTGTATTACACCCATCCCCTTTTTGCTCCTCTCTGTCTATACTTCTATTTTAAAACAAAGGCTGAGGATGTAAGGAAGAGAACCCAGGCATGTTGCCTGTTACCTCACATTTGCAGTTATTAAAAAGCTTCTCTTGCTGAAATATAGTTCTTCCTCTCCTTAGGAACACTGTTTGGGATTGCTGCCCAACTCTGCTCTCTGCAGGACCTTTGTTGAGGTGCTAATCCTTTTTCACATGAGACTGAGAAATGCTCTTTCAGGGAAGTGATATATTGCACCCCCCCGCCCCGCCATCAATGGAGTCTTTGGATTCCTCATTGTGAATGGCCGCAAAAGAGGAAAATATAATAATCTACTTGGCTTGAGCAATGAAATAAAACTTCAAAATTCTTTAAACTGATCATTTTTGTTAAAGAAGCTTTTTAAAAAGTAGGACATTCACTCACCCTTCTAATAAGTGAACTAAGCATCAGCAAAAGCAAGGCTCAAGATAAAGATGACTGCATCTGTTGAGTTACCTCCACATAGAACTTATTATGTCAAAGTTCAAGAGGCTAACACACATGATTTTGATTTTAATAAACAGTCTAGTTCTAAACATGGTTTCAATTCACATTATATATAGAAGTCTCCTCCTATATTCAGCTCCTTCTAAAAAATGATCAGGAAAGAATATAAAAGAGAAAACATGAAGAACATTCTAGACCTATGCTCTACTCTACTTCCCTCTATGAAGCATTGTTGTGTATCTATCATATTAGTTGTGGCTTCATCTAAGGTACCTAGAAGTCCAGGACGGCTGGAAAGGAGATTAAGACTTCAGGGTTTTAATATTTATCTCCAACTGAAATGAAAACAAAACTATAAAAATTTCCTTCTCTTATAAACAAGAAATTCACAACTTTGGTGCATAGAAGGTTATTACTAAATCATCTCACCCTTCCCGCACTTAGTCTACAGTCTACTAAAAGATGAGCTATTCTAAAGATTCTTGATCAAAGGCCAGTTCTTCTGGGAGGAGCTGACTCCCTGTGCATTTACTGATGAGATACACATAATAGGTCTTCAAAAAGACCCAAAGGAGGACTGTACTTTATTAAACTTTGAGTTTCTCATTAGAAGACTGCTTTGGAATTCCCTTATCTGAGAAATGTGTTGTGAGTGAGCCCTGACTGATTCTCAAGCGGGAGCCGCCTTCATGGTCACTGGGACGCCTTCTTTAGGACACACTTTTTCTCACCTGCATGCCTGGCTCTCTGCTTAGTCACCCCCATTCCTGAGGTCACAGAAGGCAAGGCTTCTGATTGGGTCTATCATATTTCACCAAACACTTCCGCTTTTTCAGTGGGACTTCTCTGATCAATTACATCCGCTATTTTCTTATCACACAGCACTGATCTTGATCCCCAGCCGCTTAGTACTGAGTCTCCTGCTCCGGCTCACCCACTCATTCTGTCCTCTTCAATCTTCTTGAGCTCCTTTAGAACATAGGAACCACTGGCTGCTGTTTAGCTTCCTCTTCACATGTATTTCATTTAGCCACTAGTTATCCTACCACCTTTGCAGTGTTCGCACTTGAGCAGGACAGACACCCAGCTCTGTGAAACCAGTCCTCACGCCTCCTCTGAGAAAGTCAATCTACGCTGCGTGCGCAAAAACAACTTCTCACCTCAGCTGTCAAAGTCAACTTGTAACAAAAGAAAAACTCAGGCAATCTGCAGGACCATGTTCCTTGCTTTCTGAACACCAAGAGTAACAAATTTAATGCTCTAAATGGAGTGGAAAAAAGAGGTGAGCACACAGTTCAACTCAATCAAAATAACATTTTCATTTTTCACATGCTTGCAGGTGGTGTTAAAAGAAAAAACAGTATTTCCAAACAACTCCCCATGTTGAGAGTGAACGCTAAGGTCAACTCACTACTGGTTTTACTCTGGCATGTATCTGGACCAAAACAGGAACACATCACTAAGTGGGGTGACACGTATACCCTGAAAATTCAACACTACAACACTGAAATTTTTACCAGCTCATTTCATGGCAACCCCAAATGGCACACATGATGCTGTAGACACATCCTCCATTTCATTCATTACTTGCCAGCATCCGGCCCACACTCAGGGCAGGGTGGCTGCGAGGCTCCTCGGACGCACCGCCCGCACCGCACCGCACCGCACCGCACCGCACCGCACCGCACCGCACCGCACCGCACCGCACCGCACCGCACCGCACCGCACCGCACCGCTGCAGCTGGCCGTCTCTGCGCCTCTTCCGCTTCCCACCATCACAGCCGGCCAGGTGAATCGGGAGAACTGTCAGCCTTGACAGCTCAAAATTCTACTTCTCTGTGTACCTGCTCCAATTCTTAAGAGATTTTGAATTTTAACTAAGATTGCTGCAGCCCGACCAGAGAATTAAAGTGGGAATCATGTTTTACAATGAGTTGATTTTAGAAGGAAGAGATATCTGAAAATAGAGCTCTGCGTTAGGAATATATGTCTATTTATATGAGAGTCTGGCAGGCATTTCTGAACTAAGGTATGTGGAAAATAGTATTTAATCTGGATTGGTGGCTGAGAAGTGCTATATATAAAGTTGTTTACTGAGGAAGAAGGAAAATTTTAATAAGACCATCTTAAGGAGGAAACGGGAAAGATATACTAAGAAATATTAGTATTCAGTCAGTCTCAGGAAAAGGCTGTATCTTATCCAAGGGGGAATCTCAGGGAAAATGGCCATCCAGAGGATAGAGAGGTAATGGGGTATCAGAAGAGGAAGTCAACCTCACCAAACTTAATAGGCAATGCACTTAGAATCAAAAGCCTGAACTTGAATCCTGACTGCAGCACTGAGCTGTGGCAGGCACCTCTCTGGGCTTCAATTTCCTGGTTCTAGATAGTAGAAACAATATTACCAATGAGAAAGGTTAAAGGATGGAATAGAGGTGAAAATGCTTGCAAATTAAGAATACACGAAAGGTAAAATACTATAAATTTACATGCAGATGACTCCCAAATTTTATCTCTAGCCCTAAGCACTCCCTGAAACTCCACAGTCATACCCAACCGTCTCCTCAGAATCTTCACCTGGAGTTTGACGGGCACCTCGAGCCTGAGCCCCAAGTCTCAACCCCGCCTAACGCCGAAGAATCTACTCCTTCCCCACCCTCCCCTTCTTGGTAAACATCGTCACCAGACGACCAGGCCACAAACCTCATCTTCAGTTCCTGTCTTCTCCTCCCAACATCTCAGGTATCAGCAAATCTGTTGGTTTTCACTCCGGACTCCTCTAGAATCCATCACGTCTGTCCGGTTTCCACTGCTACTACTCAAGTTCAAGCCCTCACCCTCTTGCCCAGACCCCTGCAAGAGTCTTCCCTCCTTGGTCCCTGCACTGGAATCCAGGGTGAGCTCTTAAAATAGTAACTTAGATCTTATCTCTTGCTCACACTGACCATCCAAAAGCCTGTTGGTTCCTGTCATATTTAGAGTGAAGCCCAAACTCTTTTCCTTTGGGCACAAGGGTCTATAGGATGAGCCCCATCAGTTTTTCTCACCCTGCCTCACCCTGGGCTCCGTCTCAGGCACAGGCCTGACCAGACCAGCCTTTATTCTGCTGCTCTGAATACCCTAAACTCATTCATGCCTCAGGGCTTTTGAACTTGTTTCCCCCAGATTTTTGCTTGGCTGGCTCCTTTTCATCCTGTAGGTCTCGGCTCAAATGGCACTTTTTTCAAGAGGCCATTTCTGATGGTCCATCTAAAGTTCACCCTCCTAACCCCCACACCAGTCACTCTCTCATACTGTCCTTCGTACACTGACAGCCCTTACCACTATCTTAAATTATCGTGCTAGTAATTTCCTTTACTTCTTTTCTGATTCCTTTCCCAAGAGAATATAAACCCCAAGAGGGCCGAGACCCTGTCTGTCTTGTTTACCACTGTATTCCAGTATCGGAACAGTCCTGGCACATAGGAGACACAGTTGCTTTGTGGTCGGTGTCCCCATTTAGCAAGCTGAAAACCACAGTCCCTGCAGCCCTTTTCCCCTCTCATTCCTGCCAGTCAACAAGTCCCACTGCTTTGCTTTTCTGTGCCCACCCGCTACCAAATTCATGTGTGGAAGACTTAACACCCTGGACACCTCAACACATGACTCTTTTTAGACAGAGTGACTTAAAAGAGATGATTATGGTTGAAGAAGCCACTGAGTGGGCCCTAATCCCGTATGACCCTATCAGAAGAGGCAGAGACACCAGCATGCACTCTTGTACAAAGGAAAGACCAGGCGGGGACACAGGGAGGAAGCTGCCATCCGCAAGCCTAGGAGAGAGGGCCCAGGAGAAACCGCACCTGCCAACACCTTGATCTCGGACTTCCAGACTCAGAATTGTGAGAAAACATATTTCTGTTAAACTGCCCAGTCTGTGGCATTTTATAATAGCAGCCCTAACAAATTCACAGAACACCTTTCACGCTTTTTTGAAAACATTTCCAGGGCAGACAAGTGAGGCTGCTTACGGCCTTGGCTGCCCCATGCTCCATGCAGCGCTCCTGAGGGCTGCAGGTGTCACTGTCTCAGCTCAGCTGTTACCAAATCGTAACACATGGGGAAGCTATGGCTGAGAGGACAACCACCCCAGTTTGGAGCAGGAAGAGTCGGGGTGCCATAAAGAAAATCCTCTGGGGGAAAATGTGGTCCAACAGACTATTGATCATACAGACAACTATTGATGGTATAAGAATGGTAATATGAATAAAAAAAATTAGCAAATAAAAATACAAGAGTATTAACTTCAAAAAAAAATAGTTATATGAGGTCTGTCCTGAAAGTATTGGCCAGGCAAACTGTTTTAATTATCTTGACAATGGTGTGATACTTTCGGGACAGATCTTATGTAACAGAGGAAATTCACTCAACAACTGTTTGGTTTGGAAGTGAACAATATTGATGTAATGATTATGAAACCTGTAATAGAAAGTTATAACAAATCTGTGCTGAAAGTGGAGGTGGAGACTAGGGAAGAGCAGTAACAAAGTGCTAGGTCCTGCTATCTATCATAGAATGGGCAATCATATCTAAAATAGATAAATGAATGTACAGTACAGTTATTTAAGAATATGACTGAGAAATGTGAAGATAAAAATGTGAAAAAATTGCTACTGGGAAACAAAACTGTATGAAGAAACGGATGTTTTCCAGTACAATCTGCCCCCCTTTATCCTATATTATTTGACCTTTTTAAATTGTGTACATTTATTACTTAATAAAAATTATACTCAAAAGAGATAAAAATTATGTTCAATTAAGGGTTCTATGTTATTTCTTCTATTACTGTTAAAAGCTTACACTATTGTTTTGTTTACTATCTTTTTCCTCAATCTTTTCAATAAATCTGATGAAGCTGTAGAAGAAGAAAATGCCAAGGGAATCTAAACTAACCAGAGGTTTACCCTTGGATTAAAAGCCATCTGGAAAAGGAGCGCTGGCAAGATAAACTCCTCACTACAAGTGAAAGGTCACCTGAACCCAGGAGGGCTTCTGGTTTCATACGGAGCTTCCCCCTGAAGAGTGCACAGGTCTCTTCTAAAAGCTGCTGTTTCAGGTCGTTGCAAGTTGGAAACCACATCTATCAGTGAACATTATCCTTTTCATATTAATAGTCTGAGAAATGCAATAGCACAAAAGACTTTCATTTTTACCTAGGGGTCTGTATTCATAGGAAATTACTAATTGAGTGTGTCTGACACTTTCAAAAGTACTATGGTGTCTATACTGCACACTCACATGTAATAGATCAAAGCCTATGTAAAATCTACCCATCAAGAGTAGAGAATCTGTCCCTTTCCATTTCCCCTACCTTCAATTCATTCACATATTCAACAATAACTATCTGTCACACT
Organism: Noctilio leporinus; assembly: GCA_004026585.1. Taxonomy (NCBI): domain Eukaryota; kingdom Metazoa; phylum Chordata; class Mammalia; order Chiroptera; family Noctilionidae; genus Noctilio; species Noctilio leporinus. The sequence goes on along the minus strand of PVIW01002761.1, from coordinate 56,862 downwards.
GCTACTATGAGAGAGCGTCTCTCAGACTTCATGAGAAGATGGGGACATAAGCTCTGTCTTCAGAAAGTTTAGTGCAGGGGGAACACAGATAATCACTGCAGTGTATGCAAGCCTTCAAGCCTTTGCACCATACTCTGACGGAAGAAAGCATATGGGTTTGGGATATGTCAAGTTTGTAAACTGATTCACAGTAGAGATACTCTCTTATGGTATGCATTCTTGTAAAGCTTCCAGTGCTGACATTTTATAACAAGCGTATCAAGCTTTGCTCTTGTCCAGATAATAGGTCAAGTCGAGGCTGTAAACAAGGTTATGATTACCCCAGAATGACGTAGGAGTACACCTCAGAAACTGTCATGACCAAGGGAGAAAGAGCAACAGTTTCAATATAGAGAATTTGTCACTAGTAAGCAGTAGAGAATACTAGAATTTCAAGATATTAAGAGTTAGTATCTTAAAAAACTGTGTAAAGCAGAGATGTCAAATTCACACTTATACACGGAACCAATTCTTATAAAGTATTGACAGGGTAAAATAATTCTGCATCTGTCAACTAAACTAAAAATACTTTTGATGAAATAATCTCTTACGTGTGAAAATCTTTGATGGACTCATAACCAAGGCTGGATTGATTGGACCAAACAAATTATAATATTGGATATACTTGCTTGGCAAATAAATAAAGTCAGCAGGAGCATAAGGTGCAGTTATCTTCTAACCAATCAACTAAAAAGAAGATGTCACACGAACAACTTATAAGCAAAGGTGAGATTCAAGCTGAAGAGCAGAATGAGTAACCGGCAATGTTAATGAGGTCGAGATCCTTTCTTTGTACTTGATGCCTACGTGCCAGGCACAATGCTCACTGCTCTACAGTCAGCACAGTAGTTAAAGGGACAGACTTGAGCGAGGCTGTCAGGGTTCACAAAGCAGTGCTACTATGAAACCGATTTCTCTGTGCCTGTTTCATCATCAGTAAAATGCAGCTAATAATAGTACCTTCCTCTCAGGATTGTATGAGAAGAGAATGAATTAGTGCTAAGTCACTGCTGGGGACACAGTCACTACTATGTGTTAGCTGCTGCTGTTCTTAAAACCAGCAAGTAGTAGACAGAGCCAGAAAGAAAACCCAGGACAAGCTTTCCCACTCTTAAACAACAATACACCTGGGCTGCTGGACAGGTCCCTGGTTGGGAGTGTGCTAGAGGCAACCAGTGGATGTTTCCCTCTCTTCCTCCCTTCCCCGCTCTCTAAAAATAAATAAAATGTAAAAAGAGACAAAAACAAAACAAACAAAAAACCCCCCAGTAATACATATTGACTAAAAATGACCCTATTGATGAGTTAATCAATATGACGCGGTGCTGATAAAAAACAAAACCACACAGGACCGCAAATGGATGAAACCCCACCCGGGCGTGGGAGTGCGCGAGGCGGACAAGGCACTGCCTGGAGTCAGGCGGCTTGGGTTATTACACCCCCTCAGCTGCCCACCTCACACCAGGCCCGAGCCTCCCTGTCTGTTATGTAACGGGCAGCTAACTCTGAGGGGTCTTTTAGTGCTGACATCCTACGACACTGTGACCCAACAGACTATATAGTAGTTTAGGTACGTACCTTTCATAAAAAATAGGTATTACCACTAGTTTTTCAAAGAGCTACCTGTGTTTCAGTAGATACATCATCTAGAATGTATCTAGAATGTAGTCATAGTTTTGGTTCAAGAAGTTGCAGAAGAATGAAATAAACAGCATAGAGAAGCAACTCTTGAGTATATTTTAAAATGCCTTTAAAATATAAACAGGTTATTCTGAAAAATAAAACATGAATAATTTTGATAACGATGTAGTAATTTTTCAAACATACTAAATTTTTAAGAGAGGAATGATTTCAAACACCTCTTACACATGTGGTTAGTAAATATTTTACCCCAGCCAGGGCACATAACCAGGTTGCAAACCAGGTCTCCAGTCAGGTCTGTGGCTGGAGGCAGGTGAAAAGCAACCATACATTGATGTCTCTCTCCCTCTCTGCCTCTCTCCCTTCCCCTCTTTCTGAAAATAATGAAATAAAATCTTAAATAAATAAATAAATAAGTATTTTAGTATATTCAGTTTATAAACAATTTACCTTTTTGCCCATGACGGCTGCTGAATTTGTCTCCAATCTCTGGACGCCTTGTCTGTCTCAGCAGCATTTTGATCAGAAAAGCATCCTCGGCATTTGAAGATATCATCACTTTTTCAATATATGAATCTGTTGCCCCTTTGTAGCTAGTGTAGAGGAAATCAACAAAACAGAGTTTCCAAACTGCTATTTGTGAGCCTGTCACCTCCAGACCATATTTTATTAAATATCTACCACAGAATACTTTGACATTCCCTTTTGGGCCCTGGAAAACAACTTTCATTTTCAACATTAAATTCAAATGTGACAATTTTCCCTTTCTAGTTCTAGTTTAAAATGGCTAATACTTACTAAGCATCTATTATGAAGCAGACAAAGCAATTTAATCTTCACCACATATATTATTTATATTATTATTCCCTTATTATAGACAAGAAATACTGATGCTCACAACATATGAAGTGGACCTGGGATATGGGATGATGCCTGTCATCATCTCAGAGATAAGAACTCCAAGTTCTTAGCCACTTTTATCAACTGAACTTTCCTATTAATTTTTTTCACATACTTTGTCTCTTTCACCTGTTTCTTGAACAACAAACATTATCAAGAGTCTACTGTGTGTCAGGTCTTTGCAGGCTCTGGACATACAAAGATTAAGTGGACATGGCTCCCGCCCAAAGAACTCACAATACCATGGAGAGAAAGGGAAGTCCAGCAAAGATGTCAGTGCTACACGGGACAGGAAAGACCCAACAGAGATAACAGTCACCCTGTTAGAGGAGGCGGATGGCAGTGGTGGTTGGGAGGGCAGGCTGTCAAGGATTACTCCATGGAGAGGTGACCGTGGGGCTGAGACCTCAGCAGCGGAGGGGCACACAGGCAGAGGGAACAGGAGGAGCCAAGGCTAAAGGCCTGAAGTGGGATGGTATTCATTTGTTTTGGAGACATGGGGCCCAGCGCAAAGGGGTAAGGCTATAGAGGTATGTCAAGAATCATGGACGGTCTTGCATGTATTGTGATTACTTTTAATTTTAAAGAGAAAGGGAGGGAGGGAAACATGGAAGGGGGGGACAGGGAGAGGTTAGTGGAGAGGGAGAGAGAAAGAGAGAACGTCAGTTTGTTGTTCTACGTATTGATGCATTCGTTGGCTGACTCTTGTACGTGCCCTGTCCAGGAACCCGACCTGCAATCTTCTGGTGTATGGGACAGTGCTTCAACCAGGTGAGCCACCCGGCCAGGGCTTACAAGTATTATTTTGTTTGGCTTTTATCTAGCAGGCAACATTGTCATTGAGTTTTACTCAATCTACTCAAGTTTTATTTTATTTACTCAAGAATCACACAACCAGATGAGCAATTTAGAGAAAAATAACTCTGGCAGCACCAAAGAGAGAGGTGCAATACTGGAGGCAGATGCGCAGGTATAGGAAAGAGTCCAGCGGGAGAGGAAGGCCACGATTCTGACAGCAAGTGCTGTCACTGAGAAGATAAGAGGACAGTTAAGGAGACAGAGCCTACAGATTTTGTTGAACCAACAGGCTTGAGGCTTCGTGTGGCAGTTAAAGAAAAAAAGAGTCAGGTTTGAGTTGCAAGTGACTGGTGAGATGGAGGTGCCACTCACCAAGAGAGGGACCCAGGAGGCACCTGTTTGGGGCGGGAGGGAGAAGACTTTACTCTGCATTTGGGACCCCCGTAGAGCCGTCCAAGTATAGAGCTGAAACCATGCAGATGTCTGTCTGCAGTCATGAGCAAAAGGGGAGTGACCAGTGCACTGGGAGTGGGTGAGTCTTTCTATGTATTATTATTTTTAATCTTCATGCTTATTGACTTTAGAGAGAGGAGAAGGGAGGGAGAGAGGGAAAGAAACACTGATGGGAGAGGAAAACATGAACTGGTTGCCTTTCATACACACCCTGACTGGGGACCAAACCTGCAACCTAGGCATGAGCTCTGACTGGGAACTGAACGCATGACCTTTCAGTTGACGAGGCGATGCTCCAACCAACTGAGCCACACCAGCCAGGATGACTCCTCCACATATTTCCAAGGCACAACCAATACGTACGTGATAGGCACATCCTTGTACTGTGGTTGCTGCGGCACATTGCTTCCTTCCAAAGGAATCTGAGTTACTGTGGGCATGGACTTATTTACAAGCACTTGTTTGTTTTCTACTTTCTCACCTAATAAAGAAAGAAGGGTTAGACAAATCATTATCATCTGTGCAATATGCAAAGATTGTTGGGGCATAAAACTATGTGATTAGACTTGGTCTATGAGATATAGACATGGAAAAAAAATGAGTTCATACAGTGGGAACTAGAGTGTAACCAGGCTTATTTTTAATTCTATAGGCCAAGTGAAAAAAATCGTAGATTCATATTACAGTGTGCATAGAATTAAGAAACTGATTTAGGGGACCACATTGACAGGAGAAATGTCATGTCAGTAGGTAGCAATGTTATGTATCTCTTAGGGTATTAGAACTGATTTGGACCATTTATTTTTATTAATTGTTATTTCAACCAGTAATAATAAGTCACTGCCAACTTTAGTTTGGCAAAGGAAAGCAAAAGATTTCTTTGATTTTCCTGTTGTTCTCGTCTTTACTTTGCATCTTTTCATGGGCAGCTCACACCAACTACTATAGTATGGTCACAGTACTTATTTCCCAGCCACATGACCTGGGTAAAGACTGAGAGAAATTCTCCAAGAAACAATGGCAGCAAGGAGGGGAAGCCATGCACCCACCGCGTGCTCGGGGAACCGCACCGGGCGCAGTCCTCACCACCCACACACCACTGTGACAAGGCCATGCAGACTTCCCTCCTACGAGTCTTCCCCACCCCGTCCCTCTCTTCACCTCACCCACAGCTCCTGGTCGGCTGTGAGAGCTCTTAGTCAGCCCTCTCCATCTTGGCTCCCTTTTTACTCCACGTGGTGGTCAGAATGACCATTTCAAAACATAGATCTGATCCTATCAATGTTTTAGGATCATAAAGAAAATATGAACATCCTACAATGTCCTTTCTCTCTAGATTCATTCTCCCCACGCTCCCCAATACCCTCCTCTTGCAGCCACCTGGCGTTCTTTCAGATCCTTAAACTATCCAGCTGCGGACACTTGCAGGAGCTCCTCCCACTGCTCGGAACACACTCTCCCCTCTTCACTGGTTGGTTCCACTTACCCTCAGATTTCAGCTCGATCATGGGGAATCTTTCTGACCTAAAACATTCTTTTTATAAAATGGCTCCATAGCTCCTTATATGATTCCTTAGCCCAGCCGTAATTTGGCATATGTTTGTGTGTGCTCCTCTGATCAATGTATTTCCCACACTAGCCCGCAAGGCTCATCAGGGCAGGGGCTGTGAGTTGCATCGGCAAGGTTCATCATAAGCTTGTAATTACGAAGGTGTCACACTTCTGAGAGGTGTTGGATTGATTCTAAAGTCAGCCTGTGAGCTAAGTGTACAAATGATGAAATACCGATGTAGATGCTGGAACGTGACCTTATTTTAACTATTTCTTTAAAGTGACTTTTTTGTAATTCAAAATTCTAACTAGGGAAGTATAACTAGAATAGGTTACTGCTAAGGAAAAACATATCCATAAAAAGACTGGAATGAAATTCACTAAGCAATGACCACAGTGGCTAAGTTAAGATAATGGTTTTATAGGTTATTTTTTTCTATCCTGTTTAGCAAATATTCAGATATATTATTAAATAACTTTCATCATTTCAAAATGCATTCATTAAATTTTCTTAAGACGTTTACCTGGAGAACAAATGCCATCTGCATCTAAAACTTCATGCCGCCAGATGGGCTTCCTTGTGGCAGCATCCAACATTGGGCCCATCACTTTATCAAAAGTCTGATTGGTATATCGTTTCAATGTGCACTTAGCATTTTTATATACAAGGCAACGCCCGAAACCTAAGTGAAACCAAATTGGGTATCAGAACCAGAAATACAAAACTGGAAAAACACAGGTTTATGTTATTCAACAATCTGCCTCATTCTGCTACTCCCCTCCCTCCACAAAAACCAAAACTGTTCTACATTTGGATAAACGGACTGGCCAAACCAATGAACAATCTATTAATCTAAAGAAATGGCTCAGGACTGCTCCCCTTACCTATTATCCATGTAAACGCTGGAATCTCTACCATCATTTTCAGCATGGACTATACATGTTACCATGTTGGAGGAAGATAAGAGAAATCAAGGTGTCACCATGGTTCTTTTAGAGCAGAGAGCCAAAGAATGTGAGAAATGGAAAGGGCCTTAGAGGTTACCTGGCATAACACCTCTTACAGATGCTAGTGCCAAAGAAGTTACATGGTTCAAGGTCATCCAGGAAGTTGATGGCGAAGTTGAAATATACCAACTCCACTAATCAGCCAGGATTCCTCCTACATGTAATTCTGGTGCATAACTTTTCCTAGTCTTCTCTGGAAAGTTCTGCTTTTCCTGATATTAGCATTCAGCAGAAGTCCCAAAGAAGCAAACAAAACCTTAATTTTTCCCCAAAGAGCACAGAAAATGAAAAGAAACAATCAAATGATTTTAACAGCAGAAATAGTTTGTTCTCAAGATCAGTTTACTTTGATTATATTTTAGAGCATATTTACCTACTAGATGAGAGAAAAGACCTGAGATTAACTAACATTCTAAACATTAATAAAAATAAGCAAAATGAACAAAAGAACACATTTAGAGGAAGCAAAAAACTCAACTGCTGAATCCCACAAAAAGGTTCATCAGCTACTGAGTTTTGCCCAAAAGAGCTGTCATTCCTTTAACACTAAATAGCATTTCCCAAGACTCTGGCTGCATTACTTTTTTCTTTCCCAGTTTGATCAAGCAGTTTTTTCCTTTTCTTGTTAACTTTGTATTGAATTTATTTATGCATTTTTCCAAGCGGTTACTTTAAACTCAATTCCCTCTCTAATCACCCCAGAATATACTGAGCCATGTCAAGAGTTCATTTAAACAGGATAATATCTCAGGATTAAATGTTGATTATAACTGTAAAATCTTTCATTGATAAACCTCTAGCAAAAGAAGAACACTTTCAAGAAACCTAAGAATATGAATTTATGAAATCAATCAGGGAAAAATGGACTTCTAAATAAAATCTCAGTGCTCTAATGTAAATTTTTAAGTCTGAAGGAGACTGTTCAATGAAACAACACATTTCTACAAGTGGACGACAGATGAAGATGTCCATGTGTCTTTGGAAAAGGTCTTAGTCACTGTGGCTGCAGTAACCCGTGTATGGCCCTCACAAACTTGGCTCCCAGAGCCAGCTGCTCTGGAAACATTACATGATCTTCAAATTTTATACAATGGCCATTAACTGCAGCATGCTGGGGTGCAGTGTGAATCTGAACTGCATGAAATCAAGAAGCATTTTCTTCTGAGGGTAAATGGACATTTTATTTACAGGTGGGAGCTTAACAGCTAGTGAACAGTAAACTCAGATCATTAAATTGTGTTGCAAAGTCTCTGACAGATATCACAAAGTCTTCAAATTTCCACATAAACGTTACCAGTTAATCAGAAAGGAAAACATCCAGTTTTAAAGCATGGCCGTTGTCATTTGGAGGAAAAAAAGAGGCATAAATTAAGTGCAGCCAACATTAATGCCAAAGACACATGTCTAGGAGTACTATTATGGCTGCCTAGCAACTACCAAGAGTGAAGGGAAGGCAGAGTGGGTACGCCAGAGAGGAGAAAGGGAACTAGAGATTATGAAGAAAACAGTCGGACTTCAGATCAGGTGAGGGCTAACAAACCATAATGTGGTGACCTGCAAAAGTAAACTACCAAGAAACTGAGAGAAAGACAACATAAAAATTATATGCCCCAGTTGATGTATGTATATATTTAACCTTTTAGCATTTTGCTAACAAAAAGGTCTAATATTATGGGGCTGAGGTATACATAAGTAAAATAGCCCTTTAGATATAAATATTGCTTCCACACCACTAAACAGGTTTATTGCTGAAAGCATATTTCATTTATTGTTATTTCTGCTGGAAAATAAAAGAATTCTTACATGTTTTCCATGGAGGAATTGTCTCAAGTCACCAATAAAGTAAAACAACAACAACAACAAAAAGGGACTGCTTAGTAATACATTTAACAAAATACTCATTTTTTAAAAAGTCAACACCACAACATAACGGCCCCCTGTTTGTATATTATAAAATTATAATCTCTTGAAATTGACATTAACATTTTGACACCAAGTAATTTTTACACTGCTCATCCCTACATCTAATTCTGTACCAAGTGCTTTCGGTGTCAGAGCTTTGAAAATTCACTTACCTCTATCCAAGGAGGCCTTGTTTAAAACAAGAGCATCTTCAATATCATAGCCGCTGTAACTCATCACAGCGACTGTTGCGTTCTGTCCAGCGGGCAACTTCTCAAAGTCTATCAACTCGATGGTCTTCGTTTTAACCATAGGTTTTTGTGGATATGCTAGCAGGTACATGAGAGTGTCAATCCTGTTCCGCTGGTTATATCCAATGGTACCTTTATTAACATTGGACAGAAAACAAAATGCAATATCCTATTATGCCAAATGATTAGGTAGCAATGAAAACAGTGATAAACACGTTAACTTCACTAATTGAAATGAAGAAAATCCGGTCAAACACTTCAAAAGCAATACCTTCACTATGGCTAACAACTTTTTACAGCAATTTTTCTCAATAATATTGAAAACTCCACAAAGAGGAAAAACCACACTCAAGGTCTACTAATCTAAATAATTTCAATCTTTAGGATTTGTACAATGAATCCCATTTGAGAAATTTTAGTTTCCACTGGTTACTCCCCTAAGTCAGTCAACGATTCCGTACGTGGTTCTCCTCGTTTGGGCATGCGTCCCCTTGCTGAGGAGGCAGCGAGACCAGCACCCAGAGCTGACGGGCAAGGGGTTTACACGCTGGGGCTAAGGGATACAGTTCATAAAAAGAAATCAACAGTTATAAAAGTTCTAAATGAAAGAGAAAGCAGGAGAAAGAAAAAGCAAAAACATGAAAGCAGAGAAGAGATTTATTCATCTGCTTAACTATTTACTTGTTAACTACTACGCAATTAATAAACACTCAGTGCCCAGCAGGGGAGATAAAAAGGACCGTGCCTTTCCCTTTCCCTTTCCCTTTCCGGGAAGGAATCCAAGGCCCTGCTCAATCAAAGATGGGCTCTTCTCCTCAGCAATCAGCCTTTCCACCTGATTGGACCTTGGAAGAGTTTTACTGTCAACTTCAAATGAAATCAGAGTGTTACCTGCCTCCCTCACCCCCAAGCCCCCTCTCCCCTCCACACAGGGGTTCATTAGGGTTTACAGACCTGCCCAAAAATGAAGGTTTCCCTCTCGGCCTCGGCCTACTCAAGAGAGCTTAAAACTGGGAAACTCATGTTTGCCCTACTGCTGTGCTTGAGTGTGGGCTCCTGAGCCTCTTTAACTTCTGCCGGGCATCTCCTTTCCCCCCTGAGTGGCTAAGAAGGTGGCTTTAGGTCTCCCTCCTGCACAAGCTTCCACAGGGATACAGCCACAGGGCCCACATGCTCCAAGATGCCTACGCGCCAGTTAGCGGAGTTAGCGGAGTTAAGCTCTAAGGTGAGCTGACACCCAGGCCTTAATGCTTCCTTTACTTTTTTCTCTGAACTCATGTCATTAAACCAATGGTGATTTCCACTCAGGGATGAAAATAACCTATTTAGGCACGATGAAAGAAATTCTGAAACCTATAGAGCACTAAAGGAACGAGCGCCTAGTAAAAGACTGGGCTCGCTAGATGCTCAGTGTCAAGTAAATGAGATGGAAGAACTGCACTATATTCTTTGATAGTATACTTTTGTGCTTAAACCTCTAAAAAACTAACCAAGATTCAGCTGACATAGAACAACTGAACCTCATGAACTTTTTGTCCAGTTTACACTATAAATTGCCAATTAATTTGTTATTTTAGCGCCAACTAATAAACTGGACAGGATACCTGGTAATAGATCACTTACTGTTCTAGAAATAAAATCACAGCTGCTTGGATTGTGGCCAAGTTCACGGGTAGTAAATCTGTCCTTTTACATGAAATCATGAAAAATTTATGTGATTTCGGCTCCAATTGTACATCTTACTCAGCCTGAGGCAAGGGTTCAGGCACTGCCCCACCAGGCTGCCAATCACATCTTCTGAAACGCAGGAAGCATGATCGTGCAGCCGGAGGCCTCAACGGCGGCACCTCTAGAGACGGGTCCCACTGTAAACTGCACTACAAGGCCCACCACGTGACTCCTGGGCTTACACTGGCCGCTGGATGGATGAACCACCAAATGGTTTAGCGCTTATGATTTCATCAGAAAGTTTTCTTTAAAAAACTTTCTTCTTTTCAAAGAACTTGAAGGACTATCTATACGTGTGAATCTATTTTTAGCAGTACTGACAATGATTTACGAACTATGACTTCTATGTTGTAAATCTTCAAAATGCTACCATGCCCTGTAACTGTTATAAAAATTATGACTGACTGACTTAGCTATTTTGCCAATGACAAGATTTTTTGAGAACATGTTATATAGAAATTAAATGGTAAGACTAGTGGGTGAAGCACACTGTTCAAATTAGAATGCCTCTATTAATATTTTCAGCTTCCTTAAAAAAAAGTACTGTATATATAATATATAAACAATATATATGACAACTAACAACAAGAATATAAGTTAAATTCTCCTTTTACAGCCCCATTTTGCCGTAACTATAGTCACCAATGATTTTAATTTCTTACTACCAAGGCATAATTTTTCTTTCAAAGTCTTATTCTTGATTATGCTTTTTTACAAAGTTGCAAGTTGGCACAGAAAAGTATTTAAATGTAGGTTAAAATAGTGAAGAAGTTTATTTTAAGGTGGGACGAAAGAAAGAATGCATATAGCTTAGAAAATGTATACTGAAAAAAAAAAAGGTTCATGCATTTAACTATTTTTCTGTTTTCCTTTGCCCAACCTCTCTTTCATCAACAGTATTGAATACAGTAAACTTCATCCATTTAAAGCTCTGACAGACATGTACATCTGTGAAACCACCACCATTTTACATTCTCACCAGCAGTGCATGAGCACTTTGCTCCATACCCTAACCAATATAGTCTGTCAGTCACTGTAGTTATTCTAATGAATGTGCAGTGTTAACTCAGTTTTAATCTACATTTACATTTACAATATTATTGATGACCAATAATATTGAATATATTTTCATGAGCTTATTATTCATTCTGATTACTCTTTGTGAAGGGTTTGGATTTTGTTCTTCCCATCTTTTAATTGAGTTGTTTTATTAGCAAGGAGTTCTTTCTATATATTGGATACAAATCCTTCATCAGATAGAAGGATTGCAAAGACTTGCTCCCATTATGTGGATTAAGGTTTATTTCATATCCTTTTTAAAGAATTATATTTTATTATGATATTTCAGTTGTCCCAACTTTAACCATTGTTCCTGTTCGTGGGTCTGCATAAAGGTGCTCTGGCTACCCCATTTCCTGTACTGTGCAGCCCCTTGACTATTCTGTAACTACTCATTTCATATTCTTAACAGTATCTTTTTTCAAAGATCAATAGTTAAATTTTGAGAAAGTCCAATGAGTTTCCATTTTTAGAGGTTATGTTTTTTGTATTCTATCTAACAAATCTTAGGTTATTCAATGTCAATGATTTTTGCCCATTTTCTTCTATGAGTTTTACGGTTTTAGCTCTTAAAATTAGGGCTATGATTAATTTTGTGTTAATTTTTTGTATAGTATGATATAAGAGATGATCATTTTTTCTTTATTATATATACATAGACACATTTTATTTTGTTGAGAAGATTTTCCTTTCCCCAGAATTGCCCTGAAACATTCATCAAAAAGCAACTGCCCATAAATGTGTGGATCTATTTCTGGATTCTTGATTCAGCTCCATTAATCTGTACATGTACCCCTCGTGTCATATCAATTGTCTTCATTACTGTGGTTTTAGAGTAAGTCTTAAAATCAGTTTGTATCAACCTTCCCACCTAAGGTTTTTTGTTTAAAAAATTCTTTTAAATTATCTGCACCTGATTTCTTAACAACTTTAACGTGCTTCAAGGTTCATTTGCTCATTTGGGAAACATTTCTTAAGTACGGACTACACTCTCCCTGCTGAAGCCTTGCATGATGCTAAACACAGGGACCCAGCACTAAATAACACACCCATAGTCCCTGTCCTCAAGGAGCTTATAATCTACAGTCTAACAGGAAAGGCACTGGATCATCATCCACAGTTAGTTTCAGGTGAGAAGAATTTTAGTAAGTTTTATAGATGGAATTGCATACAAGATATAACCTTTTATAAGTTACTCAACCCAACTGGGATTCAGTTCAGTTATAATGCAAAAAAGTATGCATTATATCTGACAGCATTGTTATTATGAATAAAAAAATGAAATGCACATAAATCATTTGGATATTCAGCAAGTGGCAACATTCATTATGACTAATATTAACAATATTAGTAGTAATAAGAACATACCATCACCCTGCCGTATCACCCATTCTACCTGCAACTCTAACCTATATACTGAACTTTAACTTCCATAGTACTTATCATTAAGATGCTAGTCACACGAAATATCACATAAGTTTACATCTAAAATACTCAACAGGCCCTGGCTGGGTAGCTCAACTGGTTAGAGCACTATCCTGATATAACAAGGTTGTGGGTTCAATCCCTGGTCTGGGCATATACAAGACTCAACCAATGAATATATTAAATAAGTCAAACCATAAAATAGTCAACGATGATTTTAATTTTTTTTTAACCAATTGCAGAATTATAAAAGAAGAATTGCCAGGCACCATTTGACTAGGACTTCTTTTCATTTTGTACCTTTAAGTGGATAAAGAATTCTTTAAAATAAAAATTCAAACAGAAAGTGGGGCAGAAGATACAGAATTAAACAGAATTTTTGAGGATCTTTGTCCATTATATTTTTAATGTTTCTAATATATTCCACCTTATTCTTATAGTGGGAAATACATAAGAGGAAACTATCAGTTCAGGAATGGAATCTATTGAAAACAAAAACAAAAACAGAAGCTGCAGTAGCTCTTGAGTTTAAAAAAGTCCCAGCAATTTGGAGCTGAAGGGGAAGAAGTGGTGAGAAGAAGAGACTAGGGGAGGTATGCAATGCATATTTATTAATGTAGCTGATAATGACTCTGTTAAAATGAAAGATCATTTTGAACAGGAGAAACTGTTCCACCACAGGATTGCCAACTTATAAAACAGGCAGATATGAAAGTGTGACTTCATGTGAACTTGGGAGTCTGGTGCCAGGGAGAGTATGTAACAATGTGGCTCCAACACACATCCTTTACCTGTGACACTGAGTGACCTGCAAACCTCGCCATTTCCATATGCATCTCCCTGATTTTTGCTCTGAACCATGTCCCAACAAACAGAGCTGTATCCACAGGGGCAGAGGGTCACTCAGCAGCATACATAGTAAGATGCTGTGTGGAAACTTGGACTTTATTAATAACTCAAAGAGTCTTAGATTGAAGAAACACCCTCTACTGGTGTTTCATGTTGGATCAAAGTGTGCTCTTCCTCGTGTCTAAGGTAAGGCTTTCAGTCTCTGTGGTTTGTGCTAGTTTTGCTCTCCTTCGTAGTGACAGAAAATGACTTGAACATATTTCTTTACTCTGTTGAATGGGAGAAGTTTGCAGTGAAAGGTAGACAGCAAATTTCCAGGCTGGCTAGAATATTCAGTGAATTAATTTTGGGCTACTGTCCTCTGCCTTCCATGTGGACTAATGGATGAATAGCACATAGTCTTCAGCACATATTTAAAATGGGGTAGTGTGGCTTTGCGTGGTCAGCTGTTCAGAATGCACAGAATTAAAAGGACCCAAAGAAGCCTAACTCAGTGCAAGGTCTACTTTCTAGACCTGGGTCTCTGCTGGGGGGTTATCCCCTCTCTCAACCTTTCCCTTGGTGATTTTTCATGCAGTCCTTGCTCAAGGCTTCTGCCGCTATTTCAGTGTCCAAAGAGAAATGTGGCCACGTCATGTGCCAACTTTAAATGTACTTTTATCTCCCTGCTTTTCTTTCCAGTCAGGTGTTTTATAATAACAAACAGTAACAAAGGCTTTTTTTATTACTTAAAATATTCAGAGGCTTTTGTCTTCCTAGCGTCAGCAGTAACGTCAGAGGATTGTATCCAAGGAGCTAAATGTGCAGGACCCAGGGTCAGAGCAGCTGAATACACCAACCTCAGAAAACACAGACAATGAATTGCAAATGACACTCAAAACAAAACGAGAAAAAAAACCTTCACACAGAAAACTACAAAAGAACTCTACAGACACTGAATTGGCTTTCTGTACACACTGATCCTGCTTAACTGTGTGTGGTAACTAACTGAACGTTTCAGATACTCATGGCCACAAAATAAAGGCTTTGGGGGGCCGGGGCGGGGGGTGGGGAGCAGAGGGAGGAGTAACAAAAATAAAAATATTTCCTTCCTTCAAGTGTCTTATTAAAAAAAAAATTCACTAGGTGGAGATAGATGCAGCCCTTTCTATTTCAACCTTCAAACACACACACTAAAGAGTGGCATTAGTGATGAAGTGATTAGTCTTCCGTTAATTCTGCTGAAGGTTCTACACAAAAGGTGTATTGTTTCAGCTGGGATTCACATCATGAAACAAAATGGTGTGGTAAACCCAATAGAAGTGATAGCCCTTTCATGACACACAGGGTTCAGTACTGTATATTTCAACTTGTTAGCAAGTCAGAAGCACAAGCGGGAAATCAGCCTGTACTGCAGCTGAGGATGAATGGGAAAGGCCACACTGATGAGCTGCTGTTTAGATTTTCCCACTGGGAATTATTCTGAAATGTCCAGGCATTACATCATTCAGGTAAATGGTAGCAGGACAACATGCTTCTTATTTCTTCATGGCCAAAGGGCAATATAACAACTTGAAAAGAAATATAGGCCCTTTATCCATGAGAAATAGAATTCCTTAATTGTCAAGTTACAGTCAACTGCAGCTGATTCTTGATAACTGAGAGCTAACTGTGCTCTGGCTGTGACCCAAAGGCAACGTTAAAAACCTTTTAACAGTTCTTTTGTTTGTTTTTTAACAAAGTTCCTTGTATTATACTTTAAATCAGAGATAAATCATATTAATGTCATAGACATATATAAAAATAAAATTTATTACACTTACTAAGGTATACATGATTTTAATTAAAAAAAAAGGTAATAAGCAAAACTTTTTTGCTTGGTATTCTGTCTGTATCAACTTCAAGATAAAACCCAAATTCCTTAATATAATGGTGCCTCTAGAGCACATCTTCACTAAACAGACACATCAAAGTATCGAAACTTTCCCATGTAACACTTCCTCATAATTTTCCATATCTGTTAAAAATACTAGTGTCTTTCAAGTTTAGTTTAATTCTATTCTTCAAAAATAACCTACTCTCTAACATTAAGTGATCTTCCTGCCCTTATTCGCTTGGATTCTGGCTGTCAATCTATCAGACTATATTGAATCACCATTTTCTTTGCTGGTCTCTCCTCCTGGACTGTGAACTCCTTGATGACAAGGATCTGTTCTCATCTTTATTTTCAGGTCCCAGTCCCACTGTCTGGTCTATAGACGATGCTCAATAAATGTTACGATGGGTATATAGATAAATTAATAGATAGGTGGATAAAAAGGAAGCAAGCTAGAATGGAAAAAGAATTCAAACCTGGTGTGACATGAATTGGACATTTCAGGAGCTATAATAGCAATTGTAAGGACATAATGGGTTCAATGACTGTCATCCACACAATCACCAAGTATATTCTAACTTGGTGTCCATTGTTATTTCTATTTCCTTTTCCCTTCCTTCCTCAACCTTCAGATTCTCTACTCGTTCTTTCATCTCTGTGTGTTAACAACTTACATTTTATAGGACTTTATTTATTTACATATTTTAAAATATTTTATTCGTTATTTTTAGAGAGAAGGGCAGGGAGGGAGGAAGAAAGGGAGAGACACATCAATGTATGGTTGCCTTTCACCTCCAGCTAAGGACCTGGCTGGAGACCTGGCTTGCAACCTGGTTATGTGCCCTGGTTGGGAATCAAATTCGTGACCTTTGGGTTTGCAGGCTGGTGCCCATCCACTGAGCCATCAGCCAGGGCTAGAGGACATTTCATACCCCTTTACAATCCTGTGACATTTATTTCATGTCCCTTTGTTTCATCAAGGGAACAAGTTCAGAGAGGCTATTTTTTTTTTAAGCTTTAGATATGACAGGGGCACCTGCAAGTATTGAAAAATGTGATAGGCAACCCTGAGTTTGGGGACACTCTGCTGTTACCATCGCCTGATTGGGCCAAACACCCAATCCTAGTGAAGGAAGAACGAAGATATGTCTTTTATCCAAATGCTTAGAACCAAATTCAAGAAGGGAATCTTACCCATGGCTTGCTTTCCCATGGCGCACTGGTACGTGTTCCTTGGGGACTGGTTGTGGTGAGGGTATGGAATCAGGCCAGCACAGACACCGAGAAGAGTGAAGGGTTCAATTTCCAAGTGGGTGGTATCTCTAGCAAGTTAATTAAGCAAGAAGACACCTTAGGCACCAAGTACTAAAATACATATCTCTTAAAAAAGGGTATCAAAACATTACCAAGTCCTCATGGGATCCAGATAATAATATTTAAGTTTATATAAATACCTATATATAATAAATTTATGTAACAAAACCTCAGTAACAAAATGTGATGCTAATAAAATTGATAAAATATAACAAAACACAAATTATTTTTTGCCATAAATATTAAAAAATTTTTGCCCCCCCATAAATTATTTTTTAATGACAGAAACTTATTATTTGTAGAAATACAAGAAAAGTAAACCATGTAAATATCTATATAAAAGTATTATTGTATATTAACTAATAATGACAATAACTAGCACAAAAAGTATTGAGAATATAGAAATGCAGTTCAAAACATTCACATGGATCAGTAACTTGCTTTCCTTCACTTTTCCAGCTTAGATCAATGAGAAAGTTGTATCTATATAAAGTTGTATTTCAGAGGGAGGAACATCTATGTCTCCTTTTAGAATAAATACCACAGTGCTATAGGGACCAATGCTGTAACCACTAGCTAAGTGTAGCTATTAAGCACTTGAAAAGTTAGACTAGTAAAACTGAAGAACTGAATTTTTAAATTTTACTTAACTTTAATTACCTTACATTTTAAAACTCAAACTTAAATAACTCAGTTCAGTCATTTTAAACTTTTAACTTACATTTGTGAGTCTACTTTTTCAACTGTGTTATGAAATCAGATCAAGTATTTCTAATAAATTTAGCACCTAAATTGAGATGTGTTGTAAGTGCATACCAGATTTTGAAGATTTAGAAGATAATTTAAAATAGATCACTATTTTCTTTTTTTTAATTTAATTTTATTGTTGATGTATTACATCCATCCCCTTTTTCCTCCCCTCTGTCCCCTTTCCCATCCATCAATATTTTCTTATTGATTATATGTTACCATAACATTTTAGATATACAATAAATAAAATCATTTTTTTCAGCTCATGGATACTTTTCTTAAAGTATGTTTTATTAATTACGTTATTACAGTTGTCCCAGTTTTTGCCCTTTGCCCCCCTCTGCCCAGTACCCCTCTTCTCTCCAGTAAGCCACCCACTCCCTTAGTTCATGTCCATGGGTCATGTATAAAATTCTTTCACTTCTCTAGTTCCTATACTATTCTTAGCGTCCCCCTGTTTATTTTGTACCTACCAGTTATGCTTCTTGATCCCTGCACCTTTTCCCCATTCTCCCCCTTCCCTCTCCTCACTGACAACCCTCCATATGATCTACGGCTCTATTCCTGTTCTAGTTTGCTTTGTGTTTTAAGATTCATTTGTTGATACTTGTAAGTTTCTTGTCATTTTACGGTTTGTAGCTTTGATCTTTTTCATAAATGTGTCCCTTTAACATTTCATATGATAAGGGCTTGGTGATGAACTCCTTTAGCTCTACCCTGTCTGGGAAGCATTTTATCTGCCCTTCCATTCTGAATGACAGCTTTGCTGGACAGAGTAATCCTGGTTGTAGGTCCTTGACTTTCATCACTTTGAATAACTCTTGCCAGTCCCTTCTTGCCTGCAGTTTCTTTTGTGAAATCAGCTAACAGTCTTCTGGGAACTCCTTTGCAGGTGATGCTTTTCTTTTGCTGCTTTTTATGATTCTCTCTCTATGTTTAACCTTTGGCATTTTAATTATGATGTGTCTTGGTGTGGTCCTCTTTGGGTCTAGATTGGGACTCTCTGTGCTTCCTGGATGTGTATATCTATTTCCTTCACCAAATTAGGAAAAGTTTTCCTTCATTGTTTTTTTTTTAAATAAGTTTCCAATTTCTTGTTTTTCCTCTTCTTCTGGCACCCTTATGATTTGGATATTGGCACATTTAAAGTCATCCCAGAGGTTATTAAACCTCTCCTCATTTTTTAAAAATCCTATCTCCTCATTCTGTGTCTGGTTGACTATTTCTTCCTTATGTTCCAAAGCATTAATTTGAACCCTGGTTTCCTTCCCTTTACCATTGGTTTCGTGGATTTTCCTTTGTTTCATTTAGCATAGTCTTCACTTCTTCCCTTCTGCATTTGCTGTATTCAAGCATGTCCGTCACGTCTGTGAGCCTCGTTATCACCAGTGTTTTGAACTATGTGTCTGTTAGGCTGGTTATCTCCTCATCACTTAGTTCTCCCCCTGGGCCATACTTCTCTGTCTCCTCAATTCGACAGTCTCCTGTGTTTGCCTCCGTGTCTTAGATGGAGCTGTTGACCTGTTACGCCTTAGTTGCTCCTGAGTGCTGGGCAACCCATTTCACCACCATGTGGCATCACACGTGGGGGAGGAACCTGAGAGAGAACAGCGCTGCTTGCTCAGCACTCGCACCTTTTCCCCATCACTTCACCAGCTTCCTGTATGTCACTGGCACCCCTCTAGCTGTTCCCCTGGTGATGGTTCCCGGAGTGGGTGGATTGGTGGATGATCCAGGACCAGGGGACCTCACGAGAGACTCTCATAAGACACCGGCCGTTTCTTCTGCCTCCCCAACCAGAAGCAATACAGCTTGATCTTCCCCAGTGCTGAAACCAGGCGGTGCATGGTCTGGCTAGGGACTGGGATCACTTCCCAGGTATCCCCCCAGCTTCTGTAGAGTGTGACTGCTCTTTCTGAAGGTGGGCCATAGCCACTGCCTTGCTGCCACCGCCACCTGCCACCCCACATCCTCTCTGCCTCTCCCAGCTGCCTGAGTAAGTATTGCTGCTTTATAGCCATTTATTGGACCTTCATGCAGTTTCATTTTCTGGTAGCTCTGGTTGTTTTTTGTTTTGAGGATATAACCCTTCTTATGGCTGTGGAAGGAGGAAAAGCATGTCTCTCTATGCCTCCTTCTTGGCCAGAAGTCCCAGGTTAAAGAAAATTGTTAATATTAACTTGAACTGTTTCTTTTTACTTTTTAAACATGGCTGCTAGAAAAATTAAAGTTACATAGGTGGCTTGCATTTTATATATACATATATATTAAAGATTTTATTATTTTTTAAAGAGAGCAGGAGGGAGACAGGGAGAAAGGAAGAGAGAGACATCAATGCATGATTGCTTTTCACCTGCCTCCAGCTATGGACCTGGCTGGGGACCTGGCTTGCAACCTGGTTATGTGTCCTGCCTGGGGAATCTAACTAGCGACCTTTGGGCTTGCAGGTCAGTGTCTATCCACTGTGCCACCAGCCAGGGCTACAATATATTTTTACTGGCCTTCCTGGTTATAGATACCGAACACCAAGGAAGACTTCACCTACTGAGTGTCGGAATCTTTATTACTCTCCTAATGTTTTTGCCAAAAAACTCAATTTGGCTAACAGATAAAGCAACTCAGATATTTTAATGAGAAAGAGGAGCAAATTATTTTTAGGTCTTGGCTGAAAGTAACAGATATCCCATCCAGGTTAGCCTAGAATAAAATAATTTGTTTTAAATGGACTGTCTTATTTAAATACTAGCCAACCTGACATTCCCTATGTAAACAAAAACTACTTTTTCATATGTAAAGGTTGGGGGGTGGAGGTAAAGCGGGAGCTGAAAATAAAGAAGGTAAAACTGAAGTTTCCTCTTTTTCATGACAACTAATATAAGAGCCTATGAAATCTAATGATTATTCAAAGTCCAAACACTGTGGATTCTGATTTCACAAAAGAGAAAGGAACACAATTATTCAAAATCATAACCACGGTGAAGTTTCTATCCTGAACAGCAACTAGGAGACTTCTTATTAAATGTGTTTAATGGCCTTAAATTGAGCTCAAATTAAGTTTAAGTAACCTGTGGCTTATAATAGTAGAAAAATTGGAAATAATGTAAAATTCATCAATAGGGAATAAGTTAAAAAAATTATGTGTAGACAACACAATAAAAAGCAATTAATGTAGCTATAACTACATTTTTTATTTTATTTATTTTTTTAAAGATTTTATTATTTTCAGAGAGACGGGCAGGGAGGGAGGAAGAAAGGGAGAGAAGCATCCATGTGTGGTTGCCTTTCACCTGCCTCCAGCCACAGACCTGACTGGAGACCTGGCTTGCAATCTGGTTATGTGCCCTGGCTGGGAATCGAACCAGCAACCATTGGGTTCCTAGGCCAGCTCCTTATCCACTGAGCCACCAGCCAGGGCCTTATAACTACATTTTTTAAATGTCATATATATGAATCAAATAATATTTTAAAACTTTTCTATTTTTAAAATAATATGGATTTAATGTATGGAATAGATAGTGATTTGGTGATGCTGATACTTGATTGTTATACTTATTTATAGCAAAGAACAGAGAAAAATCCCTGCCTTCATAAAGCTTCTAACATAAGAAGACAGATAATACAGATAAATAAATAAAATACCCATTTTACCAATTTTATTATAAGGTAATAAGCACTAGAAAAATAAAGCAGTGAAGAGGGGTGGTGAGAAGAGGGGTTTCTATTTTAAATAAATAGGGTGGCCAGGAAAACTCAATGAGCAGGTAACACCTGAGCAAAGGCCTGGAGGGAGAGAAGGAATAAGGCAGGCAGGTGTATGAGGCAGCATTCCAGGCAGTGGGAACGGCCAGTGCAAGGTGCTAAGGCGGAAGCACACCTCGGGGGCTTGAAGAGACCAGGGTAAAACAGAGTATGGGAAGGCAGGTAGGAGTTGCCGGTGTAAAGCAGTATGGGCAGATCGTGTAAGAACCTGGAGTCCTCTGTAAGGATTTCAAAGGGAGATGGACAGCAACTAGGGGGTCTGAGAAGGCAAGTAACCACTCTGATCTATTAAGAAATACAAGTACAAAAATAGTCATGAACCTTTTGTGAGAATCTAGGCAAGCAATGGCAATGTCCTGGACTAGGGTGACCTGTGAACGTGGTAAAGAGCTTGGGTTCAGGTAGATTGAAGGTCCAGTGACATGTTAAGGGTATGTATGAGTATAGAGGAAGGGAGGGGTTAAGTCTGAAATTAAGGTTCCTGGCTTGACTAACAAGACAGATGGAATTGCTATTCACAGGCCTACTATATAATAGTTCTGCCTTATCCACAATCTTGAAATGAGGGGCACAGAAATAGTACTTTGAGAGATTCATACCTTTAAAGAATTAAACTTTCTGACTCCAAGTGTTATTGGCTAGCTTATAATTAGACAAAGGTAAAGTAGTATATTTCAGCTGATAATAAGAAACAGAAAAGGACTTGCTTGAATAAAGACAAATATTTACCAGCTGGTAATATTAAACTCTCTTAACTAACAATATAACTGCAAAATTCCAATTTCAGGTAAACACTATATCAGTAACATGCATCAGACAGCAACTTTATATAAATGCCCTCTAATGTTTCTAAAAATATCACTGTTCTAGAAGAAACACTTAAACATTATCACCATTTCCTGTTTACATTGCACATAAGTTTAGAGGTATCTTTATCACATACCATGTAGGTATGTTAACTGATAAAATACTCTCCAGAAGACATAAACATATCTTTTACATAATCCTGATTCATTAGTTCAATTTTGACAGCAATTAAATATCAAAATCAGAGTTGCAATTCCTTTAAAAAATAAACACTAAGTATAAAATTAATAGGAAAGATGATGATGTCTAAAAATGACTTATTAATTAGCAGTTTTGTGGTAGTCTTACATTGGGATAAATAATGGGTATGGTTTATGTAAAGTAGTACAATAAGTACTAAGACAGCACACAACAGAAGAATTGAAAATGAAAAGAAAAGGTTGTTTCTTTAAGCAGAATAGATTTTAATCATGGTTGTTATGAATCTTACTTACTTATTAATTGTATGCTCATACAGTGCGATGTTACAATCATTTTCTTCATTCACATCGAGATATTCAACCAGACTCTCATGTAAAAAATCTTCAAAATTTCTAGGGAAATATTGGTGAAACATACATTACTAAGAAGCATTTTATTATAAATTTTGTATGTAATAATGGAAGATACTGGCTTTCAATTAGGCCTAAAGCACTTTTCTCTCCCACTGAGTATCAGTACATTGGAACACCTGAAACGTGCTATTCTTGGGTCACACAATGACCAAAAATCACTGAAATAACAGTAAAATATCTGTGAGTCTTGTCAATCTGGTCTCTGCTTCTAAAAATATCTTTTATGACTTCAGGAACTCCAAATGATGAGTGAGCCCCAGTATCTAAATCAAAATATTGATGCAAGTCCTTCTTTCACTATAAACACTTACTAGTTTATTAATTTACACCAAGAATCTATAATCCTCATGATTTAAGTTGGTAAATATTTTACAATACCCAAGCAAATTTGCATAGAGAAAAATAAGTTTTTAACAGGCTGATATACCCAGTGGGTAGGAATTAAAAAACTCTAAGTGAAAATGTACCATTCTTAAAAGGCCAGATAAATTATTGCTATTGCTGATTATATCATGTAAATAAGCACTAGCGAGACTGAGAACTTTTGGCCATTTACCTGTACCCCTGAGCCAGCTCTTCCATATGCTTATTTGTGACTGCAGGCTTTTGTTTCTTAACAATTATGTAGGGTCTGGAATGGAAAAAAATAAATTTGTAGTTCAACAGGAAAATTAAATCAGCAAAAAAAGTTTACTTTAGGGAAATGAGGAAACCTGTAAACAAATTTATTTCTGAACAGCTTGAGGAAATCAGGTAATTTCTATGTATGAGAGCACAGAGGTTTATCTTCCCTCTCTCACATGTATACCATATACACAGACGTACATATCAGTCATGTCTGTATTTGTGCACATGTATCTACATCCAGTACTTCTCCAAGTATCTTAGGAAATACTTGGTTCTGAATGAAAAGGCACTTCAAAAGTGATAATAAAGTCTAAAGAGAAAACAAAACCTTTAGTGGTGTATCTTAAACTGTTTAAAAGCATCATACTAAAAGGTTCTCCTATTTCATACTGCGATCTACTACCCATGAAGTCAGCAGGCAGAGAAGAACTGTCACTGAGGGTTACAACGGCATTTTCTAGTGAGGGTTTGATTTAGGGTGAACATCACTGAACTACAGAGCTGGCTACCGAAAGCTACACCTGGAAGTAAGTTTGCAGAGGATTACTTAGTGACTTTTAGCAATGTAGTGGGGATAAGGTGAAGAGAGCTTCCGGTCTACATGTTGTAGTTGATTAATCTGTAACTGTCAGTGCTGATTTCCCTCTGAGGGCTTCACCATCACGAGGAAACACCAACACAAAGGATGGCATGTGGCACCAAAATGGCAAGGCCTGTTGCTATGTGAATAAGCAGCTTTCACAGAGGAGCAATACCCACCAGACACTAGTGCACCTTACCCTAAAATGACTACTGAAGCCTAATGAGCACTTTTAAACAGTTAAGAAGAGCTGCACAATTACAAGTTGCTGAAACATGAACTGGGTGAACTTTTCATGGAAATTACCTTCCGGGGCTGCAGCTGAGTCCAGGTGAAGGGGCTCAGAAGTGATGACAAAAGCAGGAGTAGGAGACAAAGGGGACCGCATTTGGCTATCTCAGTTAATTTTACATTTACTCAGTAAATTCGAATTCTTCTTGTCAATCTATGATTTGCCATTATAAAATTATTTCTAAAGAAAAAATCTAGCTTTGCCCCAGCTGCAGAGCTCAGTTGGTCAGGGCATCATCTTGATGCACCAAGGCTGAGGGTTCGATCCCTAATTGAGGCACACACAGGAATTAACCAATTAGTAAATGGGAAGGTAGAATAAGTAGATGTTTCTCTCTCTCTCCTTTCCTCTAAATAAATAAATAAGAACTAGTTTTCTTTCTAGACAATGCCATATTATATTAGATTAAGAAAAGAAAAAAATCCTAAAAGAGAGTAACCTAGAAAATGTCATTGTTTCCCCCACCCATAAATGGGCCAGGTTAGCCATAAATAAATACCTGTTGTGTGCTGGGCATCCTGCAAGGCACTTACCACAACTTGCATTTGTTATTCTTGCCAATCCCCCACCCTTCTCCTTTCCTCCTCCATCCAAGTAACACAATCCTACTCATCCTTCAAAACTCAGTTCATAGCAACAGAGTGTAGAGGGTAAAATCGTAATTGTTGGAGTCAAACTCTTAAAAAGCAGGCTCCATCAGTAGCTAGCTTTGGGTAGTTGCTTAGTTTCACAAAACCTTAGTTCCTCATTTGTTAAATGAAAATAACCGAACCGTAAAGGGTTAAATGTATTTATCACCTTCCATGCAATACATCTATTAAAATAATAAACAATGGCTATCACTTACTAACACAGTTGGTTGTTATTAGTAATTATTCCTGCGTTATCCAGCAGATTGAGCTCTCTTGAGGGCAGAGGCTCTCATTAATCTCTGAATCCCCAAGTCCCAGAATGCATATTCATGGGGTGAATGAAATTTATCTTAGCAATGAAAGAGGTTGAAACAGATTCAGAACTAAAGTCTTTCTTTCAAAAGTGAACATACAGATTCTTAAAAACTCTTCAGCAATTTATACCTGCACAACCTTCCTCCATCAGAAGAAATATAGACACAACGATCTGTAAGGTTTGTTGAGATGGAAACAAATTCATTGATGTATCCTGCTCTTCTCATCAATCGAAATGTATTCACTAGCTTCTTATGGTCTCTAATGACACCCAGGATGTTACCTAAGCAGAAAAAAGAGTATTTAAGACATAAATAAAAAATAAACTTTACACGATTTAAATTATACACCCAGTAAAAATAATAAGCAGCACTGAGTAGTCATTTGAAAACACCGTTAACACCTCCAGCCAATGTACAAGGCTGCAGAGAAGCAACAGCGTGAACTGGTTAAGGGCAGCCCGAGCGACCCAAGTCTCGGGCTGGCCTCACCAGGTGGTAGAAAGTAACCATGAAAAAGTTGGTCTCATTTTCCTCGTCTGTCAGCACCATGCTGGGGGCAAAACTTGGGATCCAGATCCCCTGGGTTTGAACACTGGCTCTATCATTTCCAAAAGGCCAATGTGAGGATTAAATGAGCTAATCTTATGTAAAGCACTTAGGACTCCGCCTAGCACCTAATACCTGCTATTATTAAATAGCTCTTGCTGTGATCATCATCTGTGAAGTACGGAAAGCAGACTCGCCTCAGGGTTAGTCTGAGGATTCAGAGGGGTACTGACTGAAAGTGAAGAGTAATACCTCTCTCAATGGTGGCCCCTGGATTACACTGAATGAGGCAGTCAGTTAACAGCCCTGTTTTCCTACTTGCCAGCCCTTGCAGTAAAGAATTAATGGCTCCCAGAGTGGGAGGAAGGAGAGTGTGTGAGGGCTAGATGGTCAAGGTGAGCACATGGAACACAGTGGTGAGAGGACAGGTACCCAGACCACCAAATCTCAAGTACAAAGAACAAGGCACCCCTACTAATGAGTATCTGGAACACCCTGAACGGGGTGGGAAGGGGTAGGTGAAAGAAGCAACTAGAGCATGAGGAAGGAAAGGGGCCCTTTTGCCACAGGCTATTGACAATCAATTATCAAGTGACTGAATGTACGTCAACTCACTGTCAGGGCTGATCTGCTTATTTCTATGGAATGCCTCCCACAGGTAACTTGAGCTGAAAGGTGCCATGTCGAAGCTTATTCCACTGTGCATAAACTGACACGCAAAAGGGCAGAAAGCAGCCAGTCTCTGCAACGTTAGCCTTGAGCTCTGATTGCTTTATCTTTGCAAAACCTGGATGACCAAGAACCAATGGAATAACTATTTCTGTTACCATTTTTCTACCTTTAAATTAAGGTCAACCTGGGCCCAGGATTAATGTATAACTGTACCTGTGTTTTAAATACATGAGTAACAATGGATTTCTCCCCTCCTCCACAGACTGTTTAGGATCAACATGTCTCCATAATATGCTCACCATTGAGGAAGACAAGAAACACATTTGGGTAAGAGAGCTCTTCTCCACATAATAAATTCACATCTTCTACTCCCAGGTTATTGGCTAATTTAACAATGGGTCCATCTTCCATGTCAGTCGTGATGTGAGTCATAAGGGCCAAGTTTTTAACCAAACCGCAAGCCTGAAACACAAAAGACAGTCATTTCTAAGAATGAACACTAGTGATACAAAGTATACTTCGTGTCTAAAAACAGTTCAACATTCTTTGCTGGCAGCAATGCAAAGCAATCAAACCTTGTAGGGGACAGGTTAGCAGTTCATACAAAAGCCTTAAAAAGGCACATACCTTTTAATCCCAGATAAATTTATTCTAAGGTAATAAGCAATGATATATATAAACATAGATTTAATCACGGAAATGCTTAGCCTAGTATTACTTGAAATGGCAAATAACGATAGCATCACAAATGTTGTCCCCAAAAGAAAATGATTACATAAATTATTATTCCTAGACAATAGAACATCCTAGTCATTAAGATGACATTGTATGAAAACAGTAAAGGAAAGCGCTGATAAACATGGACACATAAACATATAAAGCTTCTGGCCTAAAATGAGAGACAGTCTGTAAAGTATGTGGCCACTACTTATGAAGCTTCTAGGTCATAAAAGGCAAAGATAGCCTGAAGAACTGCCCCAGATTAAGAGATAAAGGAGAGTTATCAACTGAAAGCTACGGGTAATCTTGGATCAAAAAAAGACATTACTGGGACAATTAATGACAAAATTTGATTAAGATTTATAGTGTATAGTACCATTATCAACCATAATTTCACAAGGTTGATAACTATACTCTGGTTAAGATGTTCACATTTGGGGAATATGGTGAAGGGTTATGGAAATTCCTTGTACTACTTGTAACATTTTTGCATGTCTAAAATTATTTCAAAATGAAAAGAAAAGACAGCAATTTTAAACTTCTATATGACCAAAAGTAAAAAAAAACTAAAAAAATAAAACCAAGTATATAATATAGCAAATAGGAAAAAAACAATGAGATGTGTGACATGTAAAGATTATACTTTCAATTCTTAAAAAACATTTGCTGTAGTGATGTATAAAACAGTTATATTATTGGGGTCAGCTGAAGCAATCTTTGGGAAACTTAAGTGTTACAAGGCTCAAGATGTTTAAGTTACGCAAATCTGACAAGCTGCATAATTTTAGTGTGAATTTCCATCTGGTTTAAGACAAATTGGGAAAATGGTAACTTTGAAAATTCACAACCCTGTATGAACTTCTATTTTTTACCTTTCCCAAGTCATAACAAATTCCTACTCTTAGGAACTTACATCTTTCATTTGTCATAATTATTTTTATTTATGACATTCAGCATGTCTTTATGGAGTCTTTACTCTGAACAAGGCTCTGTGCTAGGAGCTTAGGATACAACAGGGAACCCAATAAGGTTCCTTCTTCCTGAAGTTTATAATTTAGAATAACTACAATCAAGTGAAACCAACAATGGTCAGCGTGAAGGAGAAAGAGTCATGATACAGGAAGTAGAGGATGCTATGGAAATAAACCTATTAAAACCCCGTGGTTTGCTGTTTATGTGACTGCTTGTGTATTCTACATAACTGAGTCAGAATCCACTGTAGGCCTTGGGCTGTGTGCTCCTACTTGGCTGTAACTACAACTGCGATGTCTCCTAAAGACACCTAAAAAAATAAGGGGAAGCTTAAAAAGAGCTCCTCATAAACAAGGGCAATGGGTTTCACAGTTTTCCTTCATATTCTGTCTCCTCTTCATTGCAATGTTTCTGTAGGTACTGATTCCAGAATGACACTGAGATCATCCTAACAAGCTGCATCAATATTTCTTGACCAGATAAGTGGCTGATCACCCCAAAAAGCTATGGCCTGGGGGAGTGAAAGCAGAAGCAGAACCCTACCAACAGGTGTTAACTCTGACACAGCACAGAGATTGCTCAAGTGCCTTACCTCTCCTTCAGGAGTGTCTGAAGGACAGAGCATTCCCCACTGAGATGGCTGGAGGGATCGAGGACCACTCACTTTTCTTGTTTTTTCAAACTGGGAAGAGATTCTTGTCATCATGCCCAGTGCAGATATATATGACAATCGAGACAGTACCTGAGTCACACCTTGACGGTCCATTTTAAATCTCTTTAGAGACCAATTTCCCTGTAGAGAGAAGAAGGACAGATGACCCTTGATCATTAGTAAATTGCCGGATACTTAGCAGTTACTCTGAGAAGTTCATCACAGAAAATACATGTTTATGAAATCAGAGTCATCATGTGTATTCAGCAATCAAAATGTCACAATTAAAATAAAATCTAGCCAGGTCACTTGCTGGGTTTTCTAGGAATTTAATGAATACTATCTATGTCTATCAACCATCTCGGAATGCTTGCAAAGCAGTTATTTTCTGAAGAACCAATTATATCCTATTTACAAGCCAGTTCAACCAGAGATTTCCACTAGAAGCAATAAGCTAATAGAATAGCAGCAATTTCTACAATTTAAGGTAAAACTAACTTAAAGCTCAAAAAGATAATTTCATGTTGGAAAATACCATTATTTGAATGTCTTCCAAAATTAGTCTTAACTAGAGGAAAATATAGCAACAGAAAAATAACTCTAATAGTAGTCACCAGAAATAATAAATAAACTGTACAGGCTTATTTAAGGCTAAAACTTAAATAAGTTTTAATACATATATATTATTTATATATTTATAAATATATATATTTTAATACATATATATTAATAAATATATATGTATTCATATTACAAAATACTTTCTATCCTCTGTGGCTGTCATGTTAATTTTAAAATAAATTTTGAACATTAAACACACTTTATCTCCTATGTATTAATACATTACATAAGGGTGGGCAAAAGTAGGTTTCCAGTTGTGAGTACAAGAAACAATGTTCTTGTATTATGTATTAATTATTGTATTCTTTTTCCATATAAACAACTGTATACCTACTTTTGCCCACCCCTGTACATTATTTTATGGTTGTATTAACTGCACATATTAAATATTCTCAAGGAAAATTTCAAGATTAAGTTTAGGAACTGTTAAATTTGTAATTTATGACAACATGAATGGTAGAAAATAGTATGCATAGAAAAGCAAAACAAAATAAAATAATTCAATAATCTTTCTGATTCAAAATCAAAAATAAAATGGCACCTGTCACAGTGGTTTTTCATTTTTCTTTTGAGAATCTAATAAGAGCCATGACTGTTCTCTTGAAAAAATACAGATAGATTGCAAACACGTTTTTCACTCAATTCCAAGGGAGGACTCACGGATCCTGTGTTAAAACACTCATAGTAGAAAAACTGCCAGGGGTTCAGAGGCAGATAAGGTGATCTGTTTGAATTAAAATATGTGATTGTGAGGGGATCCTTCAAAAACTGAAGTTTAATCATTATTAGAGTGAAAGTCTATCACTTCAGAAATCTGAGTTTTGGATAACAGGAAAAAGAGCTAAATTCTAGGAAACTATTTCAGAGCAAAGAAATAAAGCAAACACACTTATTTCACAAGTTAACTTCTTTACTGCGTTTCCCATGAACTCCTTTTATGTTTTGAATGAGAATGAACCTCATAAACCGACTTATGCCCAGCGGTAAGAGTAATGTCAATAAATATTCTTCACAAAATAAGGCGGCAGCTGCTGGCAAAAGAGAAGTGGATGGGGAATAAAGCCAAGGCGTTCAGCAGGAGAACGAACTGGTTCTAGTATTCTGCAGGAGGATTACAAAAGGGAGAGAAGAGGAACAGATGGGTTCCAAAACTGCTCTGAGAAAACTGATTTGTTGAAAATATTCTACTAATGGTGACACAGAATTATACAAGCTGACCTTTATCTGGCTGCCTACAGGTTGGAGTACACCCGCTACAAAGCCTACTAGTGATTCTTCTAACAAGCAGTCTTCTCTGGGTGGTAAAGCGGTATCACTTAGGGGCAAAAGAACTACATAAAACAGGTATTACGACCTGAAGGTTGTGGGTCTGAAAGCAAGAAAACATAATCCTAACAGAAGTGTGTTCAAGAGGTCTCTGAAGGCTTCTCTTCCAATATCCAGGGATCTACTTTCACAAGAGTTTAATGTGCCTAAATAGGCACAAAGGCCTGGATCACCTCAGGTTTGGCTGTAACTGTCACTGTAAGGGCAGCTCCCAGACTGCAAATTTCTAAAGTATTGCAGCAAGTCTGCCACTAATTCTTTCATTAAGAGAACCAATGTGCAATAATATATTATGCTTTTGTTGAGGCAAAAAATCCCATCCATAAAACTAATTTTATGTCTGGCACACAAAATGCGAACCAGACTTTATCAGATAGACCTATAGTTGTTACACTTTAAGAAAAGGAGCAAGAACCTATCTGATAGCCCTTTATGAACAGCCAGGGCCCTGATTACACAGCAGCTGCAGGGCCTGAATTTATCTCCATGTGGGGAATAGCTAATAGCCCTTTGAGGAACATAAACCTACAATAAAATGAAACATTTTGTACTGTTACGGGACACAAGTTTTCATTAATAAACCTATGTGTACTATGTCAATTTTATTACAGAAGAAAATGGGGAAACATATCCATGAAAAGAATGGCTATTAACAGTGAAACTAAGATTTTTCCTTTATGTATTTTCTTATTGTTTCACATAACAGGAACAATACTTTGGCAATAAAGTCATATAGCAACAAAATTCCTACTGGTAACATTTAAACTGTAGACTATCCTTTAAAAAAGAAAATTTCTGATTTGTAAGCATCCTTTAAGAATATGTACATATCACATTGACTCTTATTAAAGTACTTTAAATTTCCATTTTACTGAATAGATTTACAAATACCTAAGTCACAAAACGTAACAATGGCTGAAGACTTACAGTAGAAATGGCATTTACCATGCCATTGGTAATCTGGTCCTGACGCATGTGTTTGACGACATCAAACTGGGCTGCTCTTTGCTTTGGAATCACCTGGTCTGCAATTTTCTTCATTTCAGAATTAAATTTTTTGAACAAATCTTCAAAAAGGAGAGACAAAAGCTAAAAAGAAAAAAGTGTAGTGAATTTTCAAAATGTATTATTAGGTCACTTAACACATTTTAGGTTTTTATTAAACTTTGTTAAAAAAAAAAACAAAATAAAGACAATGGCTTAAAACTGAAAAAATGTATTTAAAAATTCAACTTGATAAATATGTACTTTCTTTGTTTGATGACCCATCCTTATTCATTACGCTTCACACCAGTGAAAACTGACCCACAGACTCATACCAATTCTTAGATCGGTGCCTGGGCTCTACAAGACTGAATAAGAAGAGAAAGAAGAAATAAGAGGCCAAAATACAGTGTAAAACAAGTTAGTTCAGTCTGTGCTAGAAAAAAAAAAAAATTCTTAGTGTTTAAGCCCTTATTCTAAGATTATTTGGAAACAGGATTAATCAATGATTTCATGAAGTAAGTGACTAGTAGAGTTGGAAGGAAGGCTAAGATTTGGAAAGAAAGTACAGATCTTAAGATGTGCAAGTTCCACTGTACTAAGCCACAAGACAACATCCTTCCCACTCTCATTGTTTTAAATAAGATGAATCGTACACTTCCTGACACTTACAGAGAGAGAACGCTGTAAGACAGCCAGGTGAATTGAACTGCAAACGGGGACAACCCTCTCCAGTGACAGACCAAGACACAAGACAGAGCAGATGTCTGCCATTAAAGAAGAAATCAACTAAAACTTTAAGGACCTCTTAAATGCCAAATGAGGGCTACCATGAAAGCTTAGATCCCTCAGAGCCGCAGACACAAGGGAATCCACACTCACAAGTTCTTTCCCACAAGTGCTCACAAAAGACTGGAGTAAAGCAAAGTAACACCCAAGAGAGAGCCTTCTGTAGGCAATAAAACCCTATCTATTATACTTCCCTGGAGTTTCTCTCACATGAAGCAAAACCATTAAGTCACTGGAGAAGGGTCAGGAAACCCTCCAGGCAACGGACCCAGGCAAAGATAATCTGCACTAAGAGAGCAGTACCAGTGGAGCTTGGAAGAGGAACTTTCCCCACACCCACCAGGCTGGAAGAGGAACTCTCCCCATACCCACCTGTCAGCCAGGCACCTGGTAATAAGCAACAGTAGTCTACTGCTGGAAAGGCCGGCAAACCCCTCTGCCACTGATTCCAAGAAAAGGTATCAGGCCAGATGCAAGAGGAAAAGCCAAAACCATCTTTCTTTAGAGCAGGGCAGGAAGCCTGCTTGGGCCATGGATCCTGTTCTGATACAAAGCAAGATCCAAAAACAAAAACAAAACAAAACAAAACAAAAGAGCAAGGGCCAGATACCACAGTAAGTGCAGAAAATGGAAAGCTTTCTTTTATAAAACTGGTGACATCCTGGCTGGTGGCGCAGTGGATAAGGCACTGGCCTGCAAACCCAAAGGTCGCTGGTTCGATTCCCAGCCAGGGCACACATATAACCAGGTTGCAAGCCAGGTCTCCAGCCAGGTCCTTAGCTGGAAGCAGGTGGAAGTCAACCATACATTAATGTCTCTCTCCCTCTCTCCCTCCCTCCCCCTCTAAAAATAACAAAATCTTATAAAAAACCAAAACTGGTGAAAAAGAGGGCCCATTCCCATTCAACATAGTATTGGAGGGTACCATTTAGTACAATAGGGGATGAAAAAGAAATACAAGATACAGATTTTTTAAAAAGAAATAAAAGTCTTATTATTTGCACAGAAAAATTTCCAAAGAATCTTTTAAGAAAAAAAAAAAAAAGAAGCCCTGCTAGAATCAATGAGTTTGGCAAGCTTACCAGATATAGGCAATATACAAAAAGCAGTTGTATTTAAAACATTATGGAAACAAATTATAAAGAATCGCAATAGAAGAAATATACTACGTTAATAGATAAAAAGTCTCAGTATTATTAGATATTAATTCTCCCCAAATTTGTCTATAAATTCAAATGTATACTCTCAAGAAAAAAAAACTAGCAGGCTTTAAAAAAAATTGAGAGAATTCTAAAATTGAAATAAGAATGCTAGAAGTTCTAAGTATAATAATAGAAAGAAAAAAAGAAAACCCTTCACTTCCCATCTCCTGGGGAAACTAAAAAACTAAGTCAATATTCTGCCAACTGGGTTAAAAAAAAAACAAAACCGTTGGCACGTATTCATCCTGCTCTTTCCATATAAATTATATCTCGGGGTAGCCAAACAAAGGCCAATAAAAATATTTTCTATTGAAAAACTCCAGCTTAAAAATACAGAAAGAATGAAACCATTAGAATATCATCATTATTTTTTTAAAAGATTTTATTCATTATTTTCAAAGAGAAGGGCAGGGAGGAAGAAAGAAAGGGACAGAAGCATCAATGTAGAGTTGCCTTTTACCTGCCTCCAGCTAAGGACCTGGCTTGCAACCTGGTTATGATTCCCCTGACTGGGGAATTGAACCAGTGACCTTCGGGTTCGCAGGCTGGCACCAATCCACTGAGCCACACCAGCCAGGGTGAAGAATATCATTATTTTGTGTGCCCTAATTAAACACTGAACAAAGGATTAATAAGCAGCAGCAGCTAAGTAAAATCATCAGGAGAAAATCTGATGGGGAACTTCAGGGCCCCAAATGCCTAAACCTAGTGACCAATTCCAATGGCACATAAAATAGATATAACCAGACATAGTCTAATGGGGGAAAAAAAGCCTTGAATAAGATCTAACCTCTAAATTGTTCTCTAAGTTTACAAGAAGTTTAGAGAACAGAAAAGTATAATAGGAATATATATATATATGTTAAATGACACCATACAGATACTATCATGTGGGAAATTCTTTAGGATAAAAGGTCTATTTTTTTTTTCCAAACACACACAGAAGGAGAACCTACAGATCAAAAAGAATTTAAGGGACATATCAATAAAACGCAATATAAGAGACATGTTTGGATACTATCTGAACAATCATACTATAAACAACATAATATAGCTAGATAATTTTTAGAGAGAGATGTTTTTTAGAAAGTGAGAGGAAGGAAGAGATAGAAACATTGAGTGGTTGCCACCCATTTACACCCAGACCAGGGACTGAACCCACAACCGAGGTCCATGCCCTGACTGGGAATCAAACCTGGCGTATGGGACAATGCTCTAACCAACTGAGCCACACTGGCTAGGGCCAAGAAAAACAACATTTATAAAGAAATCAGGGCAGTTTAAATATATAATGGATCCTTGATGATTTAAGCAATCATTCTAAAAACAATTTTAGGTGTGAAAATGCAGTTATTTTTAAGTCATATATTTTAGAGACACATTTCAAAGTACAGTATTTAGAGAATGTGATTTGCTATCCTGAAATACTAAACTGATTTGACACCCTAAAGATCCCACCAAAAAAATTTAAAAACTACTAGAACTAATGACTAAGTAAAGTAGCAGGATACAAAGTAAGTCTCTAGAAATTGGTTGCATTTTTATAAACCAATAATAAACTACCAGAAAAGGAAACTATGAAAGCAATCCCATTTAGAATTGCATTTAAAGAAATACCTAGAAATAAATTTAATCAAGGAGGGAGAAGATCTATACTTGAAAAGTTATAAGATACTAAAAAAAGAAATGAAAGAAAACATAAATAAATGAAAGCATATACCATGTTCATGGATAGGGAGAATTAACATTATTAAAATGTCCACACTACCCAAAGCAATCTACAGATCCAACACAATTCCTATAAAAATACCAATGGCATATTTCACAGAACCAGAACAAATAATGCAAAAATGTACACAGAACCACAAAAGACCCCAAATAGCCACAACAATCTTGAAAAACCAAGTTGGAGGAATCACGCTACCTAACATCAAACTGTATACAAGGCTATAGTAATAAAAACAGTACGGTACTGGCATAAAAACCGACATATAGATCAATGGAACAGAAATCAAATTATACTACAAGGCCAGAGTGATCAAAACAGCATGGTACTGGCATAAAAAAACATACAGATCAATGGAACATAATAAAGAGCCCAGAAATAAACCCATGCCTATACAGTCAATTAATATTCTACAAAGGAAACAAGAACATACAATGGGGTAAAGACAGTCTATTCAATAAATTGTGTTGGGAAAGTAAAGATACATGCAAAAACAAAATAAAACAACTACCTTCTTACACCATACATAAGAATAAACTCAAAATGAATTAAAGGCTTAAATGTCTGACTCAATACCATAAAACTTCTAGAAGACGTAGGCAGTAAAGCCTTCCATATCAGCCCTGGCTGTGTGGCTCAGTTGCTTGGAGCATCACCTTATAAACTGAAAGGTCACAGATTTGATTCCCAGTGAGGGCACATGCCTGGGTTGCGGGTTCAGTCCCCAGCTGGGGTATGTGCAAGAGGCAACCCACCAATCAATCTTTCCCTATCACATCAATGTTTCTTTCCTCCTCTCTCTGGTCCTTCCTTCCCCTCTGAAATCAGTAAGCATTTCCGTGGGTGGGAATTAAAAAAATCATCTATGACATTTTTCTTAGTAATATTTTTTTCTTAAGTATCTCCTCAGGCAAGGGAAACAAAAGAAAAAACAACAACAAATGGGACTACATTAAACTAAAAAGTTTTTGCACAGCAAAGAAAATATAGTCAATGACATTGTAATAACTATGTATGGTGCCAGCTGGATACTAGAAATATCTGAGGGAGCACTTTGTAAAGTATATAACTGTCTAACTACTATGCTGTACACCTGAAATTAATGCAAAAAAATACAGTGCAAAAATAATTTTTTAAGACTCAGATTTTTAAAAGTACTAAATTTAAAATTTT
This sequence comes from Noctilio leporinus, assembly GCA_004026585.1. Classification (NCBI taxonomy): domain Eukaryota; kingdom Metazoa; phylum Chordata; class Mammalia; order Chiroptera; family Noctilionidae; genus Noctilio; species Noctilio leporinus. The sequence goes on along the minus strand of PVIW01002761.1, from coordinate 20,328 downwards.
AATAGTTTTTTTTTAAAGGTTTTGTTTATTTTTAGAGAGAGGGGAGTAGAGGGAGAATGAGAGGGAGAGAAACACTGATATGAGAGGGAAACATCCATCAGTTGCCTCCCACACACACCCTGACTGGCGCAGAACCTGCAATCCAGGCCTGTGCCCTGTCAGGAAATCGAACCAGCGACCTTTTGCTTTGTGGGACAACATCCAACCAACTGAGCCACAGGCCTTGGCTAATGTTTTCAGACGAGATCAGGCACGTGGGGTGGTATGGCTATAGACTAACGTTATTTTAATAGCGACCTCTATGCTTGCACATATTTGAATTTTGTACGTTTTTTTAAATAATGGAAATATATATTTACTATGCACTTTTTTTTTAAAGATTTTATTTATTATTTCCAGAGAGAGGGGAAGGGAGAGAGGCAGAGAGGGAGAGAAACATCAATGTGTGGTTGCCTTCCACCTGCCTCCAGCTACAGACCTGGCTGGAGACCTGGCTTGCAACCTGGTTAAGTGCCCCAGCTGGGGAATAGAACCAGTGACCCTTGGGTTTGCAGGCTGGTGCCTTATCCACTGTGCTACCAGCCAGAGCCAAAATTTTGTACATGTTTAAAGTTTTATGGAAATGAATTTTAAACTTTATATGCAAAAGCTAAGATCCTAAAATAGCCAAGATACTTCTGAAAAAGGTGAATGGACTGTTGAATGCATAGACAAACTGACCAACAAATACAACAAAAAGTCCAGAAACAAACCTCCACTCATATTAAAACTTGTTACATGATAGAGGTGGCCCTTCAGGTCAGTGAGGAAATGAAAGACTATATGATAAATGGTGCTGGGACTTGTTATTCATTTGAAAAACAAATGAAATCGGATGATTTTTTCATTCCAATGGTCCAGATGACTAAAGAACAAATACCAAAGACATAAGTTTAAAATATAAAACAACAGTATTTAAAAACAGCTGACAAAAGTGACTGCAATTAAAATGATAAACTTCTAGACAGCAAAAGATGCCACCAAGTGTTTTTCTTAAAGAAAAAGAATCCAGACTGAGAGAAGATATCAGCAGTACATGTATAACTGACCCCCAAAACTAGGAACCCAAATATACAAAAAATATCTTGACACCCATAAAGAGAATGAAAACAACTCAAATGGTATTTCAAAGAAGATAAAAGTAAGTCAATAAGCATATGAAAAAGAGGTTAACCTCATTAGTAATGAAGAAAATGCAAATTAAGACCACAAGGTGATGCCACTTTACACCCACTAATAATCTAGACAAAAATTTTAAAGTTGATATTAAGTCACAGGATAAAGATCAGCAGCAAAACATATACAAGGCAATGAACAAATATTTGGGACACTAGTTTGGCATTCTCTATTCAATTTAAAGATGATTTCATGGCTAGACAATCCTGTTTGTAGAAATTCTTACATATGGGCACCAGAAGATATAAACAAGAATGCTAGTATTTGTTAAAAAAGGAAAATACATACTAATTATTTACTTAAAGAGGAATTCTGAAATTCAGTGAAATTTCGTAAGCTAAAGATTTTCTAAATTCCATACTATGTTCTTGAACGTTTAGTACCGAAGGGTGGTTTTTGGACTCATGAAGAAAATATTCAAAGTAAATGAGTCCTCTCCTCTAGCCATTGTGAAAGAAAGAATTTCCGAAGTGGGATGTGAGGTTACGCTTTCCCTCCTTAAATTAGACACAGCCTTCCACTTTTCCACTAAAGTAACTTTGTAGATAGGAAAGCCAGGATCCTGGACTTGAATTTACTATGTCAGAAGTTTTTTTTAAAAGAAAACTTCCTCCTTGGAGAGCTTGCTCCTTTCTTCTACTCAGACCCAGCAGTTTTACTCATGGAAAGAAAGGCTATGGGAATGGAAGCAGGTGCAGAGGGGTGAGAGAGGAGGAAGAAGCCCATTTCAGCAACTTCCTGTGGAAACTGGCAAAAGGAACTTGAATAAGCATTCTGAACAGAAGCAAATGCCCTCAACACTAAAAAAGCTCAGCTCTCTTTTAATTAGTCCCTGACACTTAGTTTTGTGTCTCAAATTATGACAAGGATTTTTTGAGATCCCAGCTGAATTTGTTGCAATCCCCCGATTCAAACATGAGGAAAGGCTCCTGGTACTTAACAGGTAAAAAGTAAGAACAAACTCATCAGAACTCCTGCCTCATGAATAAATTTCTCCACCCCTATGTTTTCAATTTAAGAGAAATGTGCTCCAGTTCACAGAGCAGTAGACACTACAAGGCCAAGTCACACAATAAGCCACAGTATTTAGGTCAAGAGTGAAATGATTAAAAGGGATGGAATGCTGGTGATAATATTCAATACCTTTCATTGCTAGTATGAGGCCTTTCAGCTTGCTGAAGACAGGAGCACTAAAGAGCACATTATATTTAAGAAAAAAAATGCTGACAGCTCATCAATTGATTTTCAATGAAAATCCTAAAAAATTAATAAAGAAGTTAAGCTCCTGAAATACAGTTTCACCAATTAGCTTAATGTCAGAGAATTCTAATTAGGTGTCTTGAGATTGTTATTTAGTGTTTAAGCCTTCAGAGTGCCAAATTCTCCTTTTCACAAAAACTGGTTGCAAAACTAAAGACATTAGGCAGCCTTAATTACATTATCAGAACAGCTGGGATTAGGCAATCTCTGAAGTCAAGGCGGCATTCTTTTGTCACAGGGTGGAAATCCCTGGCTTTCCGGTGCCGGATTTTGGTGCCGCTCCATATCTCTCCTATACAAAGCAAGCTGCATGAGAAACAAAAAATGTCCAGACAAAGAACAGAGTAATACTCAGCAAATAATGAACACATTACCGAAGAAGAAAAGGTAGGTGAAAAGATTAGCCTGAAACGGGTGGGCGGCAGGCCTGTCTGCCAGCCCTCAGGTGGCAGCAAGGCTGAGGGAAAGCTCTGCGGACCGCCTGGCTAGTGGACGCAGCTCTGTTATCTGAAGCTGAAGCACATTTGTGCTCCCTCATCCCGTGGGACGTGAAATTAGCAGCTATTGTTTTTACACATTTTAGCCAACACAATGCCTTTTGTGTCTTTACATTGTTTGTAAAGCAATGTTTTCTTGCACATGGGAACCCTTGTTTGAATTTGAATTTTTTTAGCAACTCCTAGGACAGTTCCTCCTCTACGCTCTCCTGACTCCACTCCTTATTCCTCTAAACAACCAACAGTTTTTTAATGAACTCATTTAACTGAATAATTTTTTCCCAATTAACAGCTGTAAAAATTGGACTGATGGTGGTGGGGATACCCATAATCCCCTGAGCAGTGGGCAATCTGAAGGCGGCCTACCTGCTAGCATCAGCCATTAACCGAAGAGACCTTCCCAAGAATGCAGACATTAACTTTCCCCCAAACCTAAAATTGCTCTCATTTTTTAAGTCGATGTTTTTAAAATTTAAATTGTGCTGGTATCTGCTAATTACCATCCCAATTACCACCATTGGTCATCTGAACACTGTCACAGCCACCTAACTGGTCCATCCCTGACCTGTTCATCTCCAAATCAGATCTTTCTAAACTGAAGATCAGGTTGGGTCACTTCCCTAATCAATACCCTCCAACGGTTTTCCACTACATGGAGAACTAGATCCACATGCTTTCAACAGCCTACCATGCTAGTTCTCCGATGTCATCTCTCACCGCCTCACACCCGCCTCCAGCCTCAGAGACCCCTGTCCAGCTCGTCCAGCGCTCACTGCCTGGGGTGCACGTGCCTGCTAGGTTCCCTGCAGGAATACCTTCCCACGGCCGTGTGAGACTGGCTTCTGGAGATATTCACTCAAGAATGAATATCTAAGGACTCACCTAAAAAATATCCCTTGTTTTTTAAGTAAGATTTTATTTATTATTTCCAGAGAGAGAGGAAGGGATAGAGGGAGAGAAGCATCAATGCATGGTTATCTTTCACCTGCCTCCAGCTACAGACCTGGCTTGCAACCTGGTGATGTGCCCTGGCTGGGAATCAAACCAGCAACCTTTGGGTTCACAGGCCAGCGCCTTATCCACTGAGCCACCAGCCAGGGCTAAAAATTCCCCTTTTGTCAAAGGCATCTTTTCTGACCCTCCTGACTACACATGCTTTCCCCCTGCAACACCCAACCATCTCTGTAACATAAGCCTGTTTTTGGTTTTCTTAAACACATAACTATCTAAAATTACCACATGTATTTATGGTTTACTTGTTCATTGTCTGCCTCCCCTACCAAAATGTACTCTTTGAGAGCAGGTGCTTCATAAAGTCTCAAGTCACCACTGTATCTTGGTGCAGAATACTTTATCTGGTAGTAGAGAGATGAATATAAATCGCTCCTGCCTTCAATGGGTTTACAGTTGAAAAGGAAAAGAGCATGCAGGTAAGGAATTACATAAAAATTCAGTGCAAATAAAGACCTGAACAAAGCGTTCCTGGATTTGGAAGACAGAGCAGCTAACTACTACTAGGGATTACACATGGTTTCAGGGAGGGTGACTCAAAGAGGGAGGAATGGGAAGGAGCTCCTTATTACAGGGAGGGAAGATAAGGAGGGGCAACTTAAGCAGAGTCACACCTTTGAGCAGAAGACATAACTGAAGGACACAGAAGGATAAAAAAGCCTTGTGATGTGTTTAGGAAGATTAGACTATAAAAAGGTACGCAGGGGCAAGATCATCAAAGAACCTGTTAGCCCTGCTAGACTCCACTTGGTTCTACAGAGCAGTCACTTACGTTTAAGAATTCCACACAGGGGTTTCTGGGAAAGGGCAAATAGGCAGAGAAACAAGCTCTGATACCTCACTTTAACCAGAGAGGCTTAACTTTTTATTTTCACATTGAGATTCTGAGTTCTGAGGAAGAGTTTGTACTTTAAAAAGCCTGAAACCTATCTGAAGCTCAAGCCTGCTGAGAAGGGCTCCCGGGAAGAGGCCGTGTGCTTCACCTAGTCTCACAGTAAATGCTCGGGAACACGTTGGGACTGCTTTCTTCCCAGCAGGCGACTAGGCAGGCACCTGGCCGGAGCCTCCACAACAGACAGGTGGGAGGGGCTGCTAAAAATCAGAGAAACGACACAGGAGTAAAATACTCCAGTACTGTGTTCACTCTTGAGTTGAGACATGTGAATACTTCTTTCATGAGTCTTACTACACAAACATACATACACATTATATAGTCTTATATGCCTGAAATAATTCATAAACAGCACATATACAAAAGCGGGCATGCATCAGTATCTCCAACAACACACACATTTCACTGGTTAAATCCCCCGTTAAGTAAGGATTGGCAGTACTGGCCAAGCAACATTCACAGACACACTGCTGTGAATATGTTTCATATTAACTCGGGCAAACTGGTATAGTATGTGATTTCTTCTAAAGTTGTAAAGCCTGACTCCACACTTGACTCTGACAAAGGGCTCCATCGGTCAACAAAATTTAGCATAAATTTGCACAGAGGCCTGAATATCTGCAAGACAAGAATTGCTAAAAGTACAACCTTAAAATGACAGTTGATAAAGAGATTTGTCTTTAAGACGTCTTTGGAAGGACAGAGGAAAGGGAGGGACAAGTGGCTGTTACAGGAGAGAGGAACTAGGGAACTGGGTTAGGGGAGAAGGGAGATTAGAAGTGAGAGACTCATTTCCACTGTAAGCTTTCTTGCAATCGTTTGAAATTCATTTTACTATGTTAATAGGCTATTCTTAAAAGTATTTTTATGGTGTGTGATTTTTATTTTACAATTTGCTATTTTATAATGCTTAATTTAGTTTTATATTTTTAATAGTAACTTTTTTAAAGTTAAGAAAACTTGTTTAAATTGGTAAGATAAGTTACCATCCAAACTGTGATTGAAAGAACAGAATGTTTCAGCTATTTGATGCAAGGAGACAGAATTTTGAGGTTTACAGCCAAGTTAACTGCCTTAAAACAAATAAAAACCAGACCACTCTTCAGAGGAATAAGATAGAATGTAGAGCCTCTTCAACTCATTATCCCACGTCTATTAGACTTTAATCCAAGATTATTAGACATAATCTGAAGAAACAGGAAAACATGGCCCACATTCAAAGGAAAAACTAATCAAGAGACGGATCATAAGATGATTGAGATGTTGGAATTAGCAGACCAGTATTCTAAAGCAGCTATTAAAATTCAAAAATATAAATAAAAATGATTGCAATGAATGAACACAGAAATCTAAGTAGAAAAACAGAAGCTATAAAAATACTTAAATGAAAATTTTAGAAGCCCTCACTGGTGGCTCAGTGGACAAGGCGCCAACCTGCAAACCCAAAGGTCTGAAAAGAAAATGAATGGAGCCTCAATATCCAAAGGTCTAATAATATAATTTGAGTTAGACAGGGAAGGTAAATAGCACAAAAAAAAAAGATAGTTGAAGAAATAACGCCTTAAAATTTCTCAAATATGCTGAAAGACAAACATACAGGTTTAAGATCTTAGTGAACCCTAAGCAGTACATCAACAGAAACCTTCACACCAAGGGAATTCTTTCAAACCAAAGACAGAAATATCAAAAGAAACTAGAACTTATATTCTAACTCTTTGATTTAAAGGCATTTTCAGATTTAAATGCAGAAACATGAAGTTTTGAAGACTTTTATAGATACTTGCTACCCAGTTGAAAGGGGTAACAGCCTCTCAAAATAAGATATAGCGTATCGGCTAGGACTTAAAGTGAGACTAGAGACATGCTCACTAACCCACTTCTACCATGTCACCAAAAGTGAGGGGATTATTTAGTGTCCCCGTCCTCCCCCCTGCCCTTAGACTCTAAGGACTAAGAGAAAAGAGACCTTTGTCTTATTCCCCCTTAACCCCAGTTCCCAGGACTATGCCTGGCATTTGAGAGCTAATTAGTAATAAATATTACTTAGAATCACACTTCACTTCCTACATTACACAGACTGATGGTAAACATCTGAACAAAATACACAGATAACATACTAAGAACATATTTAAAGGCTTAAGAGTGTTTTCATAAGGAAATCCTTAAGACATAGTAAGTCATGTCTGAACTGTTTAAACTTCAAATACATGAATGTATATTCCATTCAACTATCTCTTCCTCCAGTCTAAAAGTAATACCAAGTTAATTTTTATTAAAGAAAATAACATTTTTTTTTTAAAAGAGAGGCAGAGAAACATCCATGTGTGGGACCTGGCCAGCAACCCAGGCATATGTTCTGACCAGGAATTGAACCGGCAACGCCCTTGGTTCGCAGGCCAGCACTCAGTCCACTGAGCCACCCCAGCCAGAGCAGTAAATAACATTTCTAACGTAAAGTATTCAAATTACCTGTCCTGCCAACTCCAATCGTTTGTTACCATAATAGTCTCTGTCATCAACTTTATTATCTCCTTGGGCCAGAATTACTCTTCGCACCATCACCGCAGTATAGATACATTTGGCTCGGAAATTGAATTCTTTAACCTGGAATTCAGAAATTAAGAGAAAATTCTTGAGACAGTGTATTTATGATTTAAGTTACCTCAAGAAAAGTACCAATGTTACACAACCTAAATTAGGAAATAATGAATTATGATTCTTGCTATTTGAAAAAATTCTACTGGTCTGGAAACTTCCTGAGAGCTGAGATGACTACTTTTCATGTGTATACTTAGTCCCTAGGGTAGTTACCTTCGCAGGTAACCACTATCAGCTCCTTCCCTCTCTATGTGCTTCATGTCACTCCTTCATTAAGAGGTTGACTCCATCACCCACTTTATGTTGGCCTGTAGAGTAGCAGCTTCCACACCCCCTGGTTTATCTATCCTGATTATGTCTCAGTGAACTATATAACAAAACTTTAAAACTGGCACTTTAAGCCCAATGCAGTAACATTCAAGTAGCAATGTTTAGCTTCATCAACTTAAAAAAAGAAATGTCAGGATAGCCAGCATTCTATGAGCTAAGGCTCTTTAATTAACCAAGAGTTCTCCTCAGTTACTGCACAAAGGTAAGTGAGGCTCCCAATAGAAACCCTATGGCCATGTTGGGGAGCTGGGAAAACGTGGTTTACACATGACGACTGTCCCGAAAGCATCAGCCATGCAAACTGTTTAAATTAAGTTTCCATTGGCTCGATACTTTTGGGACAGACTTGTATATCCTATCATTACATCATCACAACAACCCTGTGAGCAAGTGGTTAGTTTCATTGTACAGATGAGAAAACTGAAGCTTATAAAAGTTCAGATTTGCCCAAAGTAAATCAACTTGGAAGTAAGAAACCAGGGTTTGAACGCTCAAATCTCTGGCTTCAAAGCCTTTGTATTTTGCCATTTCTCATTTTTGGTATTTTGAGTTTTAAAACTGTTTTTCTAATCACCCAAGTTTAAAATTCGGTTCAGACCAACTTTTCACATTAAGACTTTTTAAATTATTTAAGTTAATTCAAGGACATATACAAATAAATGCCAGGCAAGGGCAGAATCAGAGACCTGTATTATTTGGCTAACAAGGTGTTTCAAAATAAGAAATACAGTTTTGAATGCGTTTAGATGGTCGGTGTCTACTTTCACAGATCCCTCAAGTTTCCATTATTTACAATCAAACCCTGAAGGTTGAGTTTGCAACCCCTGAATTATATCATTCAGGAAGAGTATACATGGTAGCTCATCATAAACCAGACTACTTGATTAACAAAATAGTCTAACAAATAATTCTGTTAACTTAAAAAGTGTAGCATATAAATTAAGTAAGAGTGGAGGAGCTCTGGTTGGGTGGCTAAGTTGCTTGCAGAGTCAACTCACACACCAAAAGGCTGTGGGTTTGACCCCTGGTCAGGACATATAACTAGGTTTCGGGTTCAGTCCTCAGTTGGGGCATGTACAGGAGGCAAATGATTGATGTTTCTCTTTCACGTTGAAGTTTTTCTTTCTCTTTCACTCCCTTCTTCTCTAAAATCAATAAACATCCTTGGATGAGGATACATAAAAATAAAAGAAAGAATGGGGGAAGGATGACTCTTGCCAACATGCCAACATGACCAATCTGTTTAACGATGCCAATAAAAAATAAATACCAACTCCCCAGTCCGGGAACATAAACAGGTTGCAAGCCAGGTCTCTAGCCAGGCCCTTAGCTGGAGGCAGGTGAAAGGCAACCATACATTGATGCTTCTCTTCCTTCCTTCCTGCCTCCCTGCCCTTCTCTCTGAAAATAGTGAATAAAATCTTTAAAAAAAAATTTTTTTAATTATAAATAAATAAACATTAAAGTGGTTCAAGGGTTAGAAGGTGGCCTCTAGCTCTCTTTCTGACCATTAACCAGCTGAATGACAAGGTTAACTGACCAGGTTTGCCTGAACCTGAACATCTCCACTGTAAGCGAAGGAGATATAGGAAAGCATCTGTTCTCCTAATACAACAATGAGAATGTATTTAATGCCAGACCTTTGTACTTAAAATGGTAAATTTTATGTTATGTATATTTTATCACAATAAAAAGTTTCTATATGGTTAAGCCACCGTGAACTTGTTTTAAGTTATTTTAAAACATCCAGGATAAAGGGGGTCAAAAAGTACAAAATTCCAATTATAAAATAAATAGGTCAACTGGATGCAATGTACAGCATAGCAATTATAGTGTATAATACTGTACTGCATATTTGAAAGTAGCTAAGAGTATATCTTAAAAGTTCTCATCAAAAGAAAAAATCTGCAACTATGTATGGTGACAGATGTTAGCTAGACTTACTGTGACTATCATTTTGCAATACATACAAAAATCAAACAACTATATTATACACCTGAAAATAATATAATGCGGTATGTCAATTCGATCTCAATTTAAAAACAAAAACATCTAAGATACCATCTGTCCTTTGAAACCATGAAATGTACTATGAATGTACATAAGAATGTAAAAACCTATAATTAACCTGTAGAGAATAAACACGATGATGACAGTACGAAGGCACCAAGCATTCTCCAGTCCAAATAAACTGTTGACAATGGAAGATGATTTTCAGTGGGGCACTCCAGTCCTCTTTATTCTCCCTTTTCTTAAGGAGCTAGACTTTTAAGTAATATAAACTGGTATGCAAAAATAATTTTCAGAGAAATACAGACCCCACAATCGTTATTCACAAGTGCAAAGGTACTCACTGGTACATGGGTCAGAATGGTAGAAGCCAGGAGCTCTCTTGCTTCTTCTATTTTGGTTTTCTTTGGTCCACCTCCCCACATCCTTTGCCTTCTTACTTTGTTCCCTATATATTTTAATGCCTATAAAAACCAGAATATAATAATGTTTAATGATATCACCAGAGACTATTAAGCACCTACCCATATATAATGCTATAAGCAAAAAAGACAAGGATCCTGGTTATAGAGAAAGTTGCACTGGGTCTAGTTAATCAACATTTCTTATGAATCAATGACAAAACAGCATTATACGGTATTTAATACACTGGTTCCTTTTTTATTTTATAGTTTCCTTATTATAAAATTGATAATTACTGTAGAAAATTTATAAAATACAGATGAGTAAAAAAATAGGAATAAAGTAGCCATAAATCTTTCACCTAGAGAAAACTACAGTTTACAGTTAATATTTTGGAATAGTGCTCTTTTCCCCTCAAAAAAATATCACATCATGTTAGACCTCTAAACCTGAAAGGTACAAATGTTATTGAGAAAAAATAAAACCTAAATAAAATGATGTCTATGTAATTTTCATAGACTGGAACATTTAATAGCTTTAAAGATAGCTTACTGTTAAAATTCTCTCCAAAATGACCAATAGATGTGTCAGAATTGCTAGTTCTACTCCTCAGAGGCTTTTTAAAAAGCAAAACTTAATTGATACTAGAATTTTCATGAAAATGCAGAAGACCTAGTATAGCTGAAACAATCTTGAAAAAGAAAAGCTAGAGGATTTACATTACCCAATTTCAACTATAAAACAATAGTGAAAGACAGTGTGATACAAGGGTAAGGTCAGACAAATAGATCAAGGGGAGAGAATAATAAGAAATAAACCCATGCTTTTATGGTCAACTCGTTTTTGATAAAAGTGCCAAAGTAATTCAATGGGCAAGGAAAAGTCTAACAAATGGTGCTAAAATAACCAAGTATCCCTGAAGTAAAAAAAAAAAAAAATACCTGGCCTCTACCTCACACCAAACAGAAAAATTAGTTTAACATGAATTTTAGACTTAAATATAAAAACTCAAACTATTAAGCATCTAGGAAAAAATCATTGGTGAATATGTTCCTGCCTTGGGAGTAGGCAAAGATTTCTTTAAAGAGGACACAGAAATAATAATCATAAAGGATAAGCAGACAAACAAAAATACCTCTTGATAATTAGATGTTACCAAAATTAAAGGCTGCTCATCAACAGACACAGTTAAGGAATAGGGAAGCAACTGAGTGGGAGAAAATACTTGCAACACATAAATGCGATGAAGAACTTCTATCCAGGATATTTTTTAAAGGGCTCAAATTCAACAGTAAAAGGATAACTCAATAAGGAAAATGAGCCAGACTTGGACACTTCACAAGGGAAGTAATAAGTACACTGAGAAAGCATCAGCATTAGTCATGTGGGAAATATATTTCAAACCACCATGAGATACCACCAAACACCCACTAAAATGCCTAAAGTTAAGAAGACCAATAACACCAACTGAGGGTAAAGACGTGAAGCAATCAGAACACTCATACACTGCTTATGGCACTGCAAAATGGTACAATCACTTTGGGAAAAGTTTTGACAGTTCCAATTTTATAAAAATTCAACTTCTTTGGTCTGGAAGTTCTATTCATATATATTTATCCAAGAAAAATAAATACTAACATCTCCAGGCAAAGACTTGTACAGAAATACTTAGAAGCAGCATTATTCATATTAGCCAAAGAGCGAAACAAATCAAGTGTCCATCAACAGGAACACACAGACTGTGGTACATTCATACAACGGAATACCACTACTAAGCAACAAAAAGAAGCAAACTACATGGATAAATGACATAGAAAGAAAATTACTTGGATGAATCTTAAGACAGTATGCTCAGCCAAAAGAAGATGGACACTAAAAAGTATATATTGCATAATTCCATGTACATCAAGTTCTAGAACAGGCAAAACTAACCTATGGTAAAAAAAATCAAAATAGTGGGGGAAAATCAGAGGATGAAGGCAAAAACCGAGTAGGAAGGGGCAGGACAGAACTTTCTGGAGTAATGACAATATTTTATAGCTTACAAAAATTATGTAATTAGGATTTGTATATTTCAGTACATATAAATTTCACCTGAAAATGAAATATTAAACACTAATCAAGTAATGAGTGAGGAATGTAAGTGAAAATTTAGATACAAACAAGAATAGCTAAGTGTCTGTAACTATTGAAGCCGGGTGACAGATACATGAGAGATCATAATACCATTTTGTACTTTGAATTGTACAAATGTCTTAATAAAAAGTTTTTAAAGATGATCATGTGGTTCTTACTACTTTATAGCAACAATAATTTTTTCTTTTTAACTGTCTTCAGTTGTTCAGAAAGTCAGAAGGGCTAGGATCCCTTTATCCTAAAATTCCAGTCCCTAGTTATTGCCTAGGAAATCTCTTTTCCATGTTTCAAAACCTAGATGAGGTATCACACTTCCTCTTTGAAGACTTTCCTAACTCCACTCCTCCTTTTTTTTGCTCTTTTAGTTCCTTAGGTGTAAAAATTGAATACTTTCATTAGCATTCAGATTAAGACTACATTTTAATTGTCTGTTTACATGTATGTCTCTCTTACTAAATGTTATGTCATCTTTTTCTTTGATTCCTAATGACAAGAATAGTGCCTGAACATCAAACTTAGGGTCATCTCTATTAAAAGGCCATTATAGCATAACATAAACTAAGGGCCCTAAAATGCTTGCTGCAGTAACCTAGCAATAACTAGTAACTAAGTATAGTAACTGATTAAAACAAGTCAGCAGTTAGTGGGATCCAGGAACAGATAGTCTGGTTTTCCCTAAACTAAACTGAGCTGTCTTCATTAAATTTTGGCCTACCAGTTCCCTTAGGGGGAAAGCTAAAGATTCTTCTTTTCTTTGAGGAAGAAACAAAAGAACATAGGGGTACCTGGTATTCCTTCTAACATAGCAGAATTTTCTATGCTCTAACACAGCAGAATATTCTTTTTGCTAGAATATCCAATAATGTTGCTAGGGTTTGCTATGGTTTCCCAGTGTGTGGGCAAGAACTCAATCTGTCCATAAATAGGGCAAGATGACATCCCTACTGCATCCTATCCTCTCAAAATGGAATGAATGACTTCTTCTCTATGCACTAGATCACATGGCAAGGATGATGTAAAATGTACATAATAAATATAGAGTAAAAAGGCTTTGTGAGCAGGAAAAAAGGAGGAGAGACTAAAAGGGAAGCATTCAAAACCAAACACTAGTTTCAAGCAGTCCCCTAAAATTCCACGCTGCTAAAAGTTCTATTATATGAGATAAAGTGTACTTGCTACATTTTCATCTAGAATAAAAGATATTCACGTTGTCTTGGCTCATAATTTACGTTCAATTTAACCCTTCTGGATTACTTGTGTTTCTGCAACCTTTTATTAGTTACAAATAATTACTCTATGCTTTAATCCAGCGTACAGAGCACAAGCATATCAAACGTGTACTTCTTATTTCTTTTTCTCACGTTAGGGATATCTGTCTTTCTTGTTAACTAACTGTATGCTCCACTAATCTTTTCATTGAGCTTCTCTGACTCAGTCAGCTAAAATTCTGTCAGTACCTATTTAAGAGAAATAAATGAATGCTTTTACCATTCACTGTTTAGCTAGTCCCTGCTCAAACGGCCTTATGATGCCAGAATTACACAGCCGACAAGGGTGATGCGCGTAATAAAATGAATAATGGGTCTCCCTGAATCCACTGTGATATCATTAAGGCAAATTGAGTATATCTCCTTCTGGGTATTCTTTAACATTTTTCTCTTCATGTTCTAGGAACCCTTGGACAACATAATTTCAGTCTGTAAGACTCATACTCACTAAATATTTCACTTTTAATAAAGACCAAAAATAGAATCTCCCAAACCCCAACAACTTTTCCTGATGCTACTTAAGTAGCTACAGTCAACTATTGCAGAAAGAGAGGGAGGCAGTGATGAGAATCCCTACTGATTTGTGCTTTGGAATTATATACTTTCACGTGGCAACACCCTCGCTAAATGTTTGACTCCGTCTTTGAAAACATCAAGACGAGTTCAATTTTTTTAGAGAACACACACTTAACAAATATAAGTGGGAAAATGCTATTTCTACAATTATCCTAGATGACAAGGAAAAAGGAGGCCTAGAATTTGTACCTTGTTGTAAGTAACCCACAGAATAAACAATGTACATAGGGATCAATAAAAACTCTATTGTGCCTCTATAATAGGAATTCCCACTTCCCAGGATGGGTCTTAGGAATGTCATCATTGATTTTCACTTAGCCAAACACTTTGCAGATGTTAGACTAAAAATCCTAAGTATGGCTGTTTCACATACATATACAAAATCCTTATTTCCATCTTTGTGTCTTGGCCTAAAATCGCCAGGTTCCAAGCAGGAGTAGCTCAGAAGGTCAATGAAGGCTCTGTAGTGATACGGGGTCTCTGATCCTGGACCTCTGTTGCTGCTAACACTGGGAATTTGGAAAAGGGATGGAAATCACAAATAATTAGATGTGAAAAGCAACTAGCGGCAGGGAGTAAAAATGGGTATTACAGAGAAATGGGGGAAAAAAAGCCTTCTGCACTAGAGTTGCTGTAGTTTCGTGTATGTATGTAAAACTCAGGCAAATGTGAAAAAAGAGAGTACTTCCTATCAAATCACAGCAAAAGCCTCTTAGCCACGTATCGCTCTTCTAAGTTAGATACCACAGGATGATAATTTGGCTAGGCACACTCCATCCTCCAATCCCTTAAAGAATGAGAATGAAACTTCTCTATCATTCCTTCCATCTCCCCAACACCCCTCCCAAACCTACGGCCCCAAAAGTCAATGCAACCCATGCTTTATCAATGAGCAGCATTCAATCTCCAATTCCCTTTCACAGCAAAGGACAACATGAAAAGACACACCTGCATCTGTGTGAAAATCTGAGCTTTCTGGCACTCTTCCAAGCTGGGCCCAAATGCAGCCATCACGTGCTCCTCTGTTCCAATCATCTGTACAATTTCCTGGTCACTCTCAACACCCATGGCCTAGGAAGGAAAGAAAAGATAGAAAGAGTGTTGGCTTTGTGTTAACTCACTGACATTTGCTTATGCTAATTTGGCATTGTTTGTGGGTATTACTTCCTCAGAAATGGTGCCATCTGGCATTGGCAGCCACAGCCCAAGCTGCAGAAGAACCTGAAACAGAAATTCTGATTAGGAAGAGGAAAACAAACATTCTCAAGCACTTTTTGCATGTGTACTGTCTTCTAAAATTTATAAATATCCTATGAGTTGAATCATGAAAAATGGAAGCATGGAGGTACAGTGGAGATACTGGTCATAATTACAAAGGCACATTGAAACACACACACACACACACCCAAGGAGCAAATCAGAAAATCTGCATTGCTGAAAATAAACAGCTTTGTCAAAAGAATGTTTTTTTTTTCTGAAAATTGTCAAATCACTTACATTCAGGCTAAAAGAATTTTTCCTAAGCAGTATTTTCACTCTCTAGTTCTAGAGATCTCACCCTATACTTTATGCAGGTTTTAAAAGAGATCTTTTAAAGACTAAGAACACACTTAACAGTTTTAAAAAACCCACTTATCTTAAGTGTTTCAAGGTGGCAGCCAGCAATGCAGGTCTTTGTAGATTCCATATGGAGCAAAGGCTCACTTCTTCACACATTTGCCTGGAATTCTGCCATATCAGGAAATGGAGCATAATCGCACTAACCCTCTCTTGGCAGAGAAATAATCTGCTTCTTAGAAGTTAGGGGAAAAGTTATGTTTGCACTAAAATTTTCCCTTTACCTAGGTAGAGAAAACAGAACCAGAGGTAACCGTGTTATTAGGCTTAGAGGTTCTGATCCTCAGTTCTCCCTCCAGATGCAAGGTTAAGGTGAAACCCAAGTTCCATTGCAGACCTGCATGAACATCACCCCGACTACGCAATGCAAAGAAAGGGCTCCTCTATGGGGTGTCTGTCCTAACATGTCACCAACAGACCTTCTGGCCACTACTGTCGTGTCACCTCTTCGATCTGGTCTCTCATTCCTATAACAATAGGTCTCTTCCAGCTCAAAATTCTACAACTGAACTTTAGTCTACATTCTGTAAATATGACATGGATATTTTAGGATCAAACATAAACTTGTTGAAAGTTCTCAAGTTTTTTTTTTTTTGCAGGGAACTAAATACATGCTATCTCTCTTTCAGGCCAACTATGTAGTTTAAAAAATGTTCAAGAATTCTTTGACACTCCCTTCAAAAGGTGAAGACTAATTTTCCTTCCCCTGAGTGTATGCTAACCTTAAAGACTCACCTCCACAGAAAAATAAAGGGAGTGGGGGGAGTGACAGTGTATGACTTTGGAGTCATAAAAGGCACTGTAGCTCCCTGTGTTCCGTTTCTCAGAGTGCTCCCCTGGGGGAAGCCAGCAGCCAGGTCAGGAAGACACTCAAGCAGTCTATGGCAAGAGCCAGTGGTGAGGCCAACTGCCATGTGAGTGAGCCAGCATGGAAGGGGACCCTCCAGCTCCAACCCAGCCTTCAGATGACTGCAGCCTGGGCTGACGTCTTGACGCACGAATGAGCCAGGGCCACCCAGCCAAGCAACGCCCCAACCTCTGACCAACAGGAACTGGGCTATGTTTGTTACATAGCACAGATAGCTAACAGACCAACTTTGGGGATTATACTCACTATTTAAATTTTAAAACATTTTTTAAGTGTATAACTTGTTCAAAAATTTTTTCATATACTGAACAAATAAGTTCTCAGGATATAAAACGTTTTTGTGCTTTAACTTTTGCATATTTTTGTATCAAATGAGATAAACCCCATTATTTACAAATTATACATATTCTTTAAAACATTTAGCCTTTCACGGATTGAAGGCAAGTAATCCTAAAAAAATTATCAGTCCTAATTTTTACTTATGTCCATTCATTGCAAAATTATTATGCACTAGGAAGCTTAACTTTGAAACCAAGAGCATAATAAAGATATGTCGTTTCCGTTCAAAGCAGAACAGGTTTCACACTACATTTCCTTTTCAATGTATTCAGTCAGTGTATAATCCTTTATAAAGTTGTATACAGAATGGCTGGGCCACCACGGCAAGACAGCGGCACCTGGGAGCTGTCCTCCTTCGAGGAGCCAGGGACCCAGTGTGCTGAGCTCGGCCGCGGCAGGGAGGGGGACTGCAGAAGCCACCTCTCCCAGGTCCGTGGGGAGCAGCACACCGCACGGAGACTTCCTGGTGCTGAAGGCGAGATGCTAGTGGCATCCGTGAGGGCCAAGTTTGATAAAATAACCTTCTGCCTCCCTGCCTTCCTGCTCCTGTTCTTTTTCTCATTCATTTTCTTTCTGTTTGTACATTACAACAAGTTAAGATCTGAACTATGTTGCTTCAAATAGTATACAACTCTCCGAGTTATCTGGAATCCAAACTTTGCAACTCAAGTAGAAAAAGCATCTCTGCTAGAAAGCATGGCTTTCCGTTAATCCATCCAGAGTCAGAGTGACAGCAGTTTTCCATGTCCTTTTCAGTAGAAGGTGTAGGATTGTGGTGGGACTGCCACCCCTGGCCAGATTTAAGGTAAAGAATCCCTTATTACTTTCTTCCTTCCTGGTTCTCTGAAAAGTGCTCACTTAGCCCAGAGGTGTTTATGAGTGGCTGTTCTTAAGTCATTCAGTGTCAGGAATCTGTTGCTGTTGTTCAATCGTTAAACAAAAACCTATTTTCTACATAATATTCTTGGCTACATGTATCTCTGGATATGAATGATATCGATTAGTGATATCCCTTACCAGTGAAGAAAATTTTTCTTATAAAATGAAATCATGAAGAAATAGTAATTTAGATTCCTTGACCTAGTGTCTTGGTCAGATTCAAGGTGATTTTACAAAATACACATCAAATATTCTGGTGGCAACATAGAAATTGGACGGTGCTTCTAAGAAAGTTCTCAACAATGTAAACATTCCTAAGTGAGGATGAGAGTTAGTAATTGGATATAAGTGGAGTTTATATCAAAGTTCAGACTCCTAATGATTATTTGTTCCTTCCCACATCTCCTATGTCCTACTTCTCAATCTTCCTCATTCATCACGCCTGCTATAACTGTCCTGTGTAGTATGGGTTGTTTTTCAATAGGTTTTTGTGTGCATCTTTTAATCTGGCTTTTGACTCTCATGGGAATGTGTACATCAAATTTCTTTCTAAAATATTATGGTTTTTAGGAAGCTCCGTTTCACAATAAATATCTTGCCAATTTTTCAAAATGTTTTATGGACAAAGAAAACTACAGTTTTATAAGCATTCTGCTGCACCAGTAAATGAACCAATTACGAGGAGCCTACTTTTAATGTAATAATCCTTTGAAAGTTTTATAGGTATAAATGTATGTAGATATTTACCAGTCCTAATTTTTAAGCAAATGAAAAAAAAAAAAAAGCACAAAAAACAGCTTATCCTTCAATCAAGCACACTGAGTTCACCTACTCTACAGGGAAGGCATCTATGTAGAACCACCTCCATGTTCTCCCTGGTCTGCAAGTAGCAGCCACAAATATCAAAGAGGCATAGCTCCCTGTGCAAAGCTAATTAGAATATGTTAATCTCTCAAAATAATGTTATATGAGTTTCCATAAAATCCTAATATAAGAGGCACAATACTAAAGCAACTAACTGGCTGTGGAATCTAAGCACCTTTCTCTAAAATCTTCAGATACAGAGATTTGTGACCAATGCACATCACTTCTCAGAGGAAAGCCCAAACACTAAAAGAGAGCCATACAGGACAGATACCAAGCAGAGCACACAAAATGAGACAGCAGGAGACAGAAATAGAATCCTAGAGACAAAACAGCAGTAGCTTTCTGGATCAGCCCGCTTTCTTGAGGTACATTGTAAGACATCTAAACTGAAGACTTACCTAGGTTATTTTAATAACTGTTTTTAGTTCAATAATCTCCAAGTGAAGAAAACTATATAGTCGATTGCCTATTTTGATATTTAATAAGATTATAATAAAAGTCCAACCTCATTTAACATATAAATCGCTACTTCAAATTGCCCTGATGCTGAATCTAAGGAGTAATTTTACAACTGCATAAAATTCTCAAGTGGCCTAACATGGATCTAAATAAGACTGCTTAGGCCTTCCAAATATTTCTAAGCTATGAAGCAAAGATATGCCAAGCACATGGTAAATTACACCATATGTGCAGAATAAATGATCAGTGACAAAGCTTTCCTCTAAAAGGAATAAACTCTTCCTGTATCTGAAATACACCAAAATACAGGGTGATAACTCAGTCAGGTTGTATCAAAAGCACTCAAGCTCCAAAGACCAAACTGACTTTATGACTATTTAGCCTTTCAGAAGTCACAGCTACAAATAAATGACATATTGCTATGGAAACGACAGCAAAATGCCCAACCATTTTGCTTTACAGACATAATTTAGACATCTGAAAACTAGCTTTACATGAAGCTCTTTGTACTCTAGATATCTGAAATCACCTAATTTAAGTCAAAATTGAATACTATATAATAACCCTATGAAAAAAACAGCAGAGAAAATATGTTTCAGCACAAGGTTGCCCAGTCTGGCCACCAGCAATAAGAACAAAAATAAGGAAACATGTTCTTTAAAAAGTGGCATGAAGTCTTCTCCTTAGATATCCACTGAGTGTGATCAAAAGTGTGACTTGCAGTTAAAAGAGAAAAAAATATATTAATGAGCAGAAAAGAATGATATGTAGGCTAACAGTGATATGCTGAAGTATTATTAGAAAAGAATGATATGTAGGCTAACGGTGATATGCTGAAGTATTATTATGTGAAGGTGAGGAAGGGGACAACTTCTTAGAACATTCAATATTAAGAAAACTCTAGGAGAGGGAAGATGGCGACAGAGTAGAGAGCAGTGCTGATGGTGTTCTCGAGTACCAAAGCAGCTAGAGGACAGGATAAGGAGCGTGAGACGTCTTCAGGACCCTAGGGATTGGAACGGACAGCATCTGGACACAGGGGAGCGGAGCCCAGAGGCAGAGGAGGCCAGCAGGACAGTAGGTGAGGCGTTCCCGACCGACCGG